>OX381623.1:0-7500 GCA_947459985.1 Diloba caeruleocephala | reverse complement strand
GAGGGCAGTGTTGGTGGTGCTTTCAAGAGTGGATAGCGAAGGAGAATGAAGAATGAGAAGAACATCGTCAGCATAGGCTTGGATGTGACAGTTAGAGGGGAGAGGAAGGTCCAGCAGCTCGTCCATGATCAGGTTCCACATGGTGGGTCCGCAGACGGAGCCCTGTATGCAGCCCCGGGACATGCTTCTGGTTAAGTTACAGTCAGAAAAGTTTAGTTCGACAGTTCTATCAGTGAAGTAGCTATGGAGAATTTGATAAATATTTCTAGGGCAGTTGTAGAAACGGAGTCTATTGAAGATAGCAGGCCACCAAGCATTGTCAAAAGCAGCTTTGATGTCAAGAGAGAGAGCAATCACATGTTCGCCTGCGGATTTTTTGGATCTGACAAGGTCCAGGGCAGTGAAAATGGCGTGTGTAGTGGATATCTGCTGTTTGAAGCCAAACTGGCGGGAATTGTGGAGGTTGTGGGAGTTGAGGTGGGAGTTGAGGCGGTCGATGATGAGTCTCTCTAGCAGTTTGCCAAAGACGTTAATTAGGCCTATGGGCCGGAAAGAAGAAAGGAGGGAGTAATTGGTTTTGCTGGGTTTGGGGATGATTTTGATGAGAGCGCGTTTCCACGCAGTGGGGAAGAAGAAGAGTTCGAGGCATCTATTGTAAAGTGTGGTGAGGAAGTTGGGAAATTGGTTGGCGAAGTGGAGGCAGATATCGGCGGTAAGGTGATCTACGCCGGGTGCCTTTTTGCAGCTCATATGCTTGAGACCATTAAGGATCTCTGTTGAGGTGAAGGGGGGTTCTGAAGGGGTGTCGATGGGCGTGGTGATTAGGCTTCTAATGGATTGTTGGGAGGGAGTGGAGTCAGGAGTATCAGGAGGGAAGAAGTTGTCAATGAGGGCGTTGGCAGTGTCAAGACTGTTGGTTGTATGACTGCCGTCATTGAGGAGGAGGGTGGAGGGGGGGTGTGAGAGGGGTTTGGTTTTAATGATTCGGTTGGTGACGGACCACACGTCTTCTTTCGTTTGTCGATTGCAAAATTCCTTAAAGTGTGTTGTAGAGGTGGAGCAGAAGACGTCAGAATATGCTCGTCTAGCATCGTTTCTCTCGGTAATTAGGTTATCGAGGGGCAGACCGCGTCGTTTGTAGCGTGCGAGTTTGTGATGGGTTTTGAGTACATTTCGTTTGAGTAGTTGCAGTTGTTCGTTCCAGAATGGTGGTTTGCTCGGTATGCCGCGGGCACGGGGGAGGAGTCGGTCGCAAGTGTATTGGATGGCGTTGGTAAAGTCGTTTACGATGGTGTCAATTTGGAGAGTGTCGGCTTCATTGATGCAGTCAATGTGGGGGAGTTTGTCCTTGATCATGTCAGTGAAATTATTAATGATGCTATTCCAGTTAATGAGTGATGTGTTGTATTTGAAGGTTGAGAGTTTTTTGTTTTTTGTGAAGTGAATGTTATGGAATGCTATGTGGAAGGTGATGGAATTGTGATCGGAGCTGGGGGTGATGTTTGGGTCGACAGTCCAGTTTTGTATGTGAATGAATGGGCGGTTGCTGATGATGGTGAGGTCGATGATGGAGGAGCGAGGTGATCCGTGAGTGATGGTGTTAAATGTAGGTTCGTTTCCGGTATTACAAATGATCAGGTCGTTGGTCGTGGCGAAGTCGACGATTAGGTTGCCCCTGCGGTTGTCTGCGTTGGAGCCCCACATGCTGTGCCAGCCGTTGAAGTCGCCGCAGACAACGAAGGTGGAGTTACGATGATGATGAAGGAATAGTTGAAGTGAGTCGAGAGTGTTGTAAGTGTCCTTACGGGGTTCGATGTAGACGGAAATGAGGTAAATTCTGCGGTTGGTTAGATGGTCTTTAGTTTGTACGATACAAAGGTTAGAATTGGAGAAGTTGGATATGCCTAGTGTTGATGAGATGTCTTTTCTGATGGCGATGGCAGCGTGGGTGGGGCGTCCAGTGGGGAATTGGTAAAGGATGTAGTTAGTGTTGTCAAGTTTCATGTGGTCCTGGTTGCTGGTGTAGGGTTCGGTGATGAAGGCGAAGTCGGGATTGTGGTCATTGATGAAGATGGCTAATTCATGAAGTGCATTCCTGCTTCGTCCGAGGTTAATTTGGATGGTGTTTTGATTATGAGATGATGATAGAGGTGTGTGATGAGAATTGTGAATGCTATCTGATGAACAATTAAGGTCCATAATCAATCCTAGAGCGAGTACGGACGATCATGAATTGTTTCCTCGGACAGGAGTCGGATGTGGCGCTGTGATCAATTTTGTCACTGCTCCTTTTGCTCTTTTCATAAAATGTTTTGCAGTTGTGGCAAGTGACTTTGGAGGGGTCTTTGTTTACTGGGCAATCTTGGTATTCATGTCCAGATTCGGAGCAATGGGAGCAGTGAGTGTCATTGTTTTTGCAGAATTTGCGGGTGTGTCCATAACTGAGACATTTGTAGCATTGTAATAAGGGAGTGAATTCTTCAAAATGTACGCGCTGGTGGTCGATGTTGAGTTTTTCAGATTTTAGAATTATGCGCCATAGATATGGCGCAGTCATGAATACTGCGTTATACAGTTTTTCGTTCTTGTTGGGGCGTTTAAATTTAAAAATTAAGTCGTTCGGGTCGTTAATAGCATTTTGTATGGAGTCGTTTTGGTTTATTATAAGTGATTTAAGTTCGTCCGGTGAGATATCAGAATTCACTCCCTTGATTATAAACATTGGTTTGAGTTTCTTGGAGACTTCTGCGGAGATGTATGGGTTGGACTCACCGATCTTTTTCAGGGTGGCTTGCAGGTGTTCGTTATTGTCGAATTCGACGCGAAGTTTGTTGTTGGAGACAAACTGTACGCCGGCCGGGGTGAAGTTGGTGTCCTTGAAGGTCACGGATGACCTCCAAGAAGACAGTGTGTCCGCCGATGAGGAGCCTTCCTTTTTTGAGGCGATGATAAGTGCCGGCTTGGTGACCGGAGGCGTAGTCAGTGGTGATGGTGATGGTGGTGTCGAGGGCATGCGCGTAGCATGTGCGTAGGACAGGGGGTGTTGCCCCTGTTGCTGCTGGTTGATGGTGGTGGCGGTGTTCGTATGTCTCTTGAAAGTGGCCAGCTCCTGTCTGACGGCGCTGATGATGTCGTTCCTTAAGTCGACTGATGTTTGCTGTGAGGATTTAGGACCATGTTCGGTCTCGATGATTTTGGGGAGTATTTCAACAGCGCGCTTGATTTCCTCGGCTGCAGCGACGATTAGTTTCTTATTAGCGGCGGTGACGCTTCGGCCATCGTAAACAGTTTCCGATACAAATGTGGAAAGTCTATTGATGACATTTGCGAGAGATTCGATGTCGAATATCTTCGAGACGGTGCAGGGGAGAGAGGGGGCAGTGGGGGGGGGAGGAGCCCCTCCTTCTATATTAAGGGAATTCATGATGTATTTTAGGTTGGCACTTCGAGGGAAAAAGTTATTTCCCTCGAAGTGCAAAAACCTTCGAATTTGGAGACGCTTTTAGTATGGTTGGATGCGTAGACCCAATAAGAGCTTCAGATCAAACTGAACGAAAATTTGCTTGAAATTCATCTGCGACGCACCGTTTCGGAGTTATGAGGGTTACCACGTTACGCGGTGATGGCGTTTGGGGCCCTATTTCACTAAAAATGCAATCTGTTAAAAAGTTATTAATAGATATGGCTAAAAATTGGTGTCTCCATCCTTTAGAAGATGGAGCATCTATTGAGGGTTAAAAAAGAGGGGGTCTTGAATCTAGTTTTTGAGCCGCCGGGCCCTGAGGAAGGGGGAGTTTTGGAAAAATGTGAATATGTGAAAAAGTTTTAGGAAATACGGATCTGAAAATTATGTGTGATACCTCGTTTTAAAGGGCGAAGCAAGGCGGTTCAGGTGCAGTTTAAATAATTTAAAAAAGTGGAGTAATTTTGTTGTCAGGGAGGTGACGAAAAACTCCCAATTTTTTTTAAAAATCTGTTATTGGAAATCTATCCATTGGAAAATAGTAAAAATTGGTGTGGGCACTCTCAGATAGTTTAAGTATCTGCTGCTAATTTAAAACATGGGGGTCCTCGATCTCGTTTGCCAGCTGGTGCACCTTGAAGTTGAAGTCCCGACGCTTCTGTCAGAAAGTGGTGGATATCTCAGCAGCCACGGATCGCAGGATGACAAGCGATACGTCGTTTGAGAGGGCGTGAGACGGCGGTTCTTATGACGTTAAAATATAAAAAATCGGACAGGTATTTTAAAAGTTAGTTGCCATGCGGTTTTTGGAAAAAAAGTTATAAATCACTGAATTTACGTAGGAAAATTATGAAACTTTGCAGAAACGTGGGCAACACGAATGCACACAGAATAGCAGTTTTAGATTAACAGTTTCTCGGTGAAAATCGAGCACCAGATGCGAAAAACGGAAAAACTTTGCACGAAAACTAACCTAAAAGTTGATGTGCGGAGTCCAATTTCTCCAATCCTTGTTAAATAACAAAACTAACTTCACTCCCACTTAGCACTGATTGGTAACTTCACTTTGACACTTTTTTCCAGGCAGAAATCACGATTTAACCATTTTTTTATGAATTTTTAACGCGGAGAGACCGTTTTTTGCTGCGTACTCGAGGGAGGTTCGAGTGGAGACTGGTTAGGTTAGGTTAGGTTAGGTTAGGTTAGGTTAGGTTAGGTTAGGTTAGGTTAGGTTAGGTTAGGTTAGGTTAGGTTAGGTTAGGTTAGGTTAGGTTAGGTTAGGTTAGGTTAGGTTAGGTTAGGTTAGGTTAGGTTAGGTTAGGTTAGGTTAGGTTAGGTTAGGTTAGGTTAGGTTAGGTTAGGTTAGGTTAGGTTAGGTTAGGTTAGGTTAGGTTAGGTTAGGTTAGGTTAGGTTAGGTTAGGTTAGGTTAGGTTAGGTTAGGTTAGGTTAGGTTAGGTTAGGTTAGGTTAGGTTAGGTTAGGTTAGGTTAGGTTAGGTTAGGTTAGGTTAGGTTAGGTTAGGTTAGGTTAGGTTAGGTTAGGTTAGGTTAGGTTAGGTTAGGTTAGGTTAGGTTAGGTTAGGTTAGGTTAGGTTAGGTTAGGTTAGGTTAGGTTAGGTTAGGTTAGGTTAGGTTAGGTTAGGTTAGGTTAGGTTAGGTTAGGTTAGGTTAGGTTAGGTTAGGTTAGGTTAGGTTAGGTTAGGTTAGGTTAGGTTAGGTTAGGTTAGGTTAGGTTAGGTTAGGTTAGGTTAGGTTAGGTTAGGTTAGGTTAGGTTAGGTTAGGTTAGGTTAGGTTAGGTTAGGTTAGGTTAGGTTAGGTTAGGTTAGGTTAGGTTAGGTTAGGTTAGGTTAGGTTAGGTTAGGTTAGGTTAGGTTAGGTTAGGTTAGGTTAGGTTAGGTTAGGTTAGGTTAGGTTAGGTTAGGTTAGGTTAGGTTAGGTTAGGTTAGGTTAGGTTAGGTTAGGTTAGGTTAGGTTAGGTTAGGTTAGGTTAGGTTAGGTTAGGTTAGGTTAGGTTAGGTTAGGTTAGGTTAGGTTAGGTTAGGTTAGGTTAGGTTAGGTTAGGTTAGGTTAGGTTAGGTTAGGTTAGGTTAGGTTAGGTTAGGTTAGGTTAGGTTAGGTTAGGTTAGGTTAGGTTAGGTTAGGTTAGGTTAGGTTAGGTTAGGTTAGGTTAGGTTAGGTTAGGTTAGGTTAGGTTAGGTTAGGTTAGGTTAGGTTAGGTTAGGTTAGGTTAGGTTAGGTTAGGTTAGGTTAGGTTAGGTTAGGTTAGGTTAGGTTAGGTTAGGTTAGGTTAGGTTAGGTTAGGTTAGGTTAGGTTAGGTTAGGTTAGGTTAGGTTAGGTTAGGTTAGGTTAGGTTAGGTTAGGTTAGGTTAGGTTAGGTTAGGTTAGGTTAGGTTAGGTTAGGTTAGGTTAGGTTAGGTTAGGTTAGGTTAGGTTAGGTTAGGTTAGGTTAGGTTAGGTTAGGTTAGGTTAGGTTAGGTTAGGTTAGGTTAGGTTAGGTTAGGTTAGGTTAGGTTAGGTTAGGTTAGGTTAGGTTAGGTTAGGTTAGGTTAGGTTAGGTTAGGTTAGGTTAGGTTAGGTTAGGTTAGGTTAGGTTAGGTTAGGTTAGGTTAGGTTAGGTTAGGTTAGGTTAGGTTAGGTTAGGTTAGGTTAGGTTAGGTTAGGTTAGGTTAGGTTAGGTTAGGTTAGGTTAGGTTAGGTTAGGTTAGGTTAGGTTAGGTTAGGTTAGGTTAGGTTAGGTTAGGTTAGGTTAGGTTAGGTTAGGTTAGGTTAGGTTAGGTTAGGTTAGGTTAGGTTAGGTTAGGTTAGGTTAGGTTAGGTTAGGTTAGGTTAGGTTAGGTTAGGTTAGGTTAGGTTAGGTTAGGTTAGGTTAGGTTAGGTTAGGTTAGGTTAGGTTAGGTTAGGTTAGGTTAGGTTAGGTTAGGTTAGGTTAGGTTAGGTTAGGTTAGGTTAGGTTAGGTTAGGTTAGGTTAGGTTAGGTTAGGTTAGGTTAGGTTAGGTTAGGTTAGGTTAGGTTAGGTTAGGTTAGGTTAGGTTAGGTTAGGTTAGGTTAGGTTAGGTTAGGTTAGGTTAGGTTAGGTTAGGTTAGGTTAGGTTAGGTTAGGTTAGGTTAGGTTAGGTTAGGTTAGGTTAGGTTAGGTTAGGTTAGGTTAGGTTAGGTTAGGTTAGGTTAGGTTAGGTTAGGTTAGGTTAGGTTAGGTTAGGTTAGGTTAGGTTAGGTTAGGTTAGGTTAGGTTAGGTTAGGTTAGGTTAGGTTAGGTTAGGTTAGGTTAGGTTAGGTTAGGTTAGGTTAGGTTAGGTTAGGTTAGGTTAGGTTAGGTTAGGTTAGGTTAGGTTAGGTTAGGTTAGGTTAGGTTAGGTTAGGTTAGGTTAGGTTAGGTTAGGTTAGGTTAGGTTAGGTTAGGTTAGGTTAGGTTAGGTTAGGTTAGGTTAGGTTAGGTTAGGTTAGGTTAGGTTAGGTTAGGTTAGGTTAGGTTAGGTTAGGTTAGGTTAGGTTAGGTTAGGTTAGGTTAGGTTAGGTTAGGTTAGGTTAGGTTAGGTTAGGTTAGGTTAGGTTAGGTTAGGTTAGGTTAGGTTAGGTTAGGTTAGGTTAGGTTAGGTTAGGTTAGGTTAGGTTAGGTTAGGTTAGGTTAGGTTAGGTTAGGTTAGGTTAGGTTAGGTTAGGTTAGGTTAGGTTAGGTTAGGTTAGGTTAGGTTAGGTTAGGTTAGGTTAGGTTAGGTTAGGTTAGGTTAGGTTAGGTTAGGTTAGGTTAGGTTAGGTTAGGTTAGGTTAGGTTAGGTTAGGTTAGGTTAGGTTAGGTTAGGTTAGGTTAGGTTAGGTTAGGTTAGGTTAGGTTAGGTTAGGTTAGGTTAGGTTAGGTTAGGTTAGGTTAGGTTAGGTTAGGTTAGGTTAGGTTAGGTTAGGTTAGGTTAGGTTAGGTTAGGTTAGGTTAGGTTAGGTTAGGTTAGGTTAGGTTAGGTTAGGTTAGGTTAGGTTAGGTTAGGTTAGGTTAGGTTAGGTTAGGTTAGGTTAGGTTAGGTTAGGTTAGGTTAGGTTAGG
>OX381622.1:24041284-24390284 GCA_947459985.1 Diloba caeruleocephala | reverse complement strand
TAACCTAACCTAACCTAACCTAACCTAACCTAACCTAACCTAACCTAACCTAACCTAACCTAACCTAACCTAACCTAACCTAACCTAACCTAACCTAACCTAACCTAACCTAACCTAACCTAACCTAACCTAACCTAACCTAACCTAACCTAACCTAACCTAACCTAACCTAACCTAACCTAACCTAACCTAACCTAACCTAACCTAACCTAACCTAACCTAACCTAACCTAACCTAACCTAACCTAACCTAACCTAACCTAACCTAACCTAACCTAACCTAACCTAACCTAACCTAACCTAACCTAACCTAACCTAACCTAACCTAACCTAACCTAACCTAACCTAACCTAACCTAACCTAACCTAACCTAACCTAACCTAACCTAACCTAACCTAACCTAACCTAACCTAACCTAACCTAACCTAACCTAACCTAACCTAACCTAACCTAACCTAACCTAACCTAACCTAACCTAACCTAACCTAACCTAACCTAACCTAACCTAACCTAACCTAACCTAACCTAACCTAACCTAACCTAACCTAACCTAACCTAACCTAACCTAACCTAACCTAACCTAACCTAACCTAACCTAACCTAACCTAACCTAACCTAACCTAACCTAACCTAACCTAACCTAACCTAACCTAACCTAACCTAACCTAACCTAACCTAACCTAACCTAACCTAACCTAACCTAACCTAACCTAACCTAACCTAACCTAACCTAACCTAACCTAACCTAACCTAACCTAACCTAACCTAACCTAACCTAACCTAACCTAACCTAACCTAACCTAACCTAACCTAACCTAACCTAACCTAACCTAACCTAACCTAACCTAACCTAACCTAACCTAACCTAACCTAACCTAACCTAACCTAACCTAACCTAACCTAACCTAACCTAACCTAACCTAACCTAACCTAACCTAACCTAACCTAACCTAACCTAACCTAACCTAACCTAACCTAACCTAACCTAACCTAACCTAACCTAACCTAACCTAACCTAACCTAACCTAACCTAACCTAACCTAACCTAACCTAACCTAACCTAACCTAACCTAACCTAACCTAACCTAACCTAACCTAACCTAACCTAACCTAACCTAACCTAACCTAACCTAACCTAACCTAACCTAACCTAACCTAACCTAACCTAACCTAACCTAACCTAACCTAACCTAACCTAACCTAACCTAACCTAACCTAACCTAACCTAACCTAACCTAACCTAACCTAACCTAACCTAACCTAACCTAACCTAACCTAACCTAACCTAACCTAACCTAACCTAACCTAACCTAACCTAACCTAACCTAACCTAACCTAACCTAACCTAACCTAACCTAACCTAACCTAACCTAACCTAACCTAACCTAACCTAACCTAACCTAACCTAACCTAACCTAACCTAACCTAACCTAACCTAACCTAACCTAACCTAACCTAACCTAACCTAACCTAACCTAACCTAACCTAACCTAACCTAACCTAACCTAACCTAACCTAACCTAACCTAACCTAACCTAACCTAACCTAACCTAACCTAACCTAACCTAACCTAACCTAACCTAACCTAACCTAACCTAACCTAACCTAACCTAACCTAACCTAACCTAACCTAACCTAACCTAACCTAACCTAACCTAACCTAACCTAACCTAACCTAACCTAACCTAACCTAACCTAACCTAACCTAACCTAACCTAACCTAACCTAACCTAACCTAACCTAACCTAACCTAACCTAACCTAACCTAACCTAACCTAACCTAACCTAACCTAACCTAACCTAACCTAACCTAACCTAACCTAACCTAACCTAACCTAACCTAACCTAACCTAACCTAACCTAACCTAACCTAACCTAACCTAACCTAACCTAACCTAACCTAACCTAACCTAACCTAACCTAACCTAACCTAACCTAACCTAACCTAACCTAACCTAACCTAACCTAACCTAACCTAACCTAACCTAACCTAACCTAACCTAACCTAACCTAACCTAACCTAACCTAACCTAACCTAACCTAACCTAACCTAACCTAACCTAACCTAACCTAACCTAACCTAACCTAACCTAACCTAACCTAACCTAACCTAACCTAACCTAACCTAACCTAACCTAACCTAACCTAACCTAACCTAACCTAACCTAACCTAACCTAACCTAACCTAACCTAACCTAACCTAACCTAACCTAACCTAACCTAACCTAACCTAACCTAACCTAACCTAACCTAACCTAACCTAACCTAACCTAACCTAACCTAACCTAACCTAACCTAACCTAACCTAACCTAACCTAACCTAACCTAACCTAACCTAACCTAACCTAACCTAACCTAACCTAACCTAACCTAACCTAACCTAACCTAACCTAACCTAACCTAACCTAACCTAACCTAACCTAACCTAACCTAACCTAACCTAACCTAACCTAACCTAACCTAACCTAACCTAACCTAACCTAACCTAACCTAACCTAACCTAACCTAACCTAACCTAACCTAACCTAACCTAACCTAACCTAACCTAACCTAACCTAACCTAACCTAACCTAACCTAACCTAACCTAACCTAACCTAACCTAACCTAACCTAACCTAACCTAACCTAACCTAACCTAACCTAACCTAACCTAACCTAACCTAACCTAACCTAACCTAACCTAACCTAACCTAACCTAACCTAACCTAACCTAACCTAACCTAACCTAACCTAACCTAACCTAACCTAACCTAACCTAACCTAACCTAACCTAACCTAACCTAACCTAACCTAACCTAACCTAACCTAACCTAACCTAACCTAACCTAACCTAACCTAACCTAACCTAACCTAACCTAACCTAACCTAACCTAACCTAACCTAACCTAACCTAACCTAACCTAACCTAACCTAACCTAACCTAACCTAACCTAACCTAACCTAACCTAACCTAACCTAACCTAACCTAACCTAACCTAACCTAACCTAACCTAACCTAACCTAACCTAACCTAACCTAACCTAACCTAACCTAACCTAACCTAACCTAACCTAACCTAACCTAACCTAACCTAACCTAACCTAACCTAACCTAACCTAACCTAACCTAACCTAACCTAACCTAACCTAACCTAACCTAACCTAACCTAACCTAACCTAACCTAACCTAACCTAACCTAACCTAACCTAACCTAACCTAACCTAACCTAACCTAACCTAACCTAACCTAACCTAACCTAACCTAACCTAACCTAACCTAACCTAACCTAACCTAACCTAACCTAACCTAACCTAACCTAACCTAACCTAACCTAACCTAACCTAACCTAACCTAACCTAACCTAACCTAACCTAACCTAACCTAACCTAACCTAACCTAACCTAACCTAACCTAACCTAACCTAACCTAACCTAACCTAACCTAACCTAACCTAACCTAACCTAACCTAACCTAACCTAACCTAACCTAACCTAACCTAACCTAACCTAACCTAACCTAACCTAACCTAACCTAACCTAACCTAACCTAACCTAACCTAACCTAACCTAACCTAACCTAACCTAACCTAACCTAACCTAACCTAACCTAACCTAACCTAACCTAACCTAACCTAACCTAACCTAACCTAACCTAACCTAACCTAACCTAACCTAACCTAACCTAACCTAACCTAACCTAACCTAACCTAACCTAACCTAACCTAACCTAACCTAACCTAACCTAACCTAACCTAACCTAACCTAACCTAACCTAACCTAACCTAACCTAACCTAACCTAACCTAACCTAACCTAACCTAACCTAACCTAACCTAACCTAACCTAACCTAACCTAACCTAACCTAACCTAACCTAACCTAACCTAACCTAACCTAACCTAACCTAACCTAACCTAACCTAACCTAACCTAACCTAACCTAACCTAACCTAACCTAACCTAACCTAACCTAACCTAACCTAACCTAACCTAACCTAACCTAACCTAACCTAACCTAACCTAACCTAACCTAACCTAACCTAACCTAACCTAACCTAACCTAACCTAACCTAACCTAACCTAACCTAACCTAACCTAACCTAACCTAACCTAACCTAACCTAACCTAACCTAACCTAACCTAACCTAACCTAACCTAACCTAACCTAACCTAACCTAACCTAACCTAACCTAACCTAACCTAACCTAACCTAACCTAACCTAACCTAACCTAACCTAACCTAACCTAACCTAACCTAACCTAACCTAACCTAACCTAACCTAACCTAACCTAACCTAACCTAACCTAACCTAACCTAACCTAACCTAACCTAACCTAACCTAACCTAACCTAACCTAACCTAACCTAACCTAACCTAACCTAACCTAACCTAACCTAACCTAACCTAACCTAACCTAACCTAACCTAACCTAACCTAACCTAACCTAACCTAACCTAACCTAACCTAACCTAACCTAACCTAACCTAACCTAACCTAACCTAACCTAACCTAACCTAACCTAACCTAACCTAACCTAACCTAACCTAACCTAACCTAACCTAACCTAACCTAACCTAACCTAACCTAACCTAACCTAACCTAACCTAACCTAACCTAACCTAACCTAACCTAACCTAACCTAACCTAACCTAACCTAACCTAACCTAACCTAACCTAACCTAACCTAACCTAACCTAACCTAACCTAACCTAACCTAACCTAACCTAACCTAACCTAACCTAACCTAACCTAACCTAACCTAACCTAACCTAACCTAACCTAACCTAACCTAACCTAACCTAACCTAACCTAACCTAACCTAACCTAACCTAACCTAACCTAACCTAACCTAACCTAACCTAACCTAACCTAACCTAACCTAACCTAACCTAACCTAACCTAACCTAACCTAACCTAACCTAACCTAACCTAACCTAACCTAACCTAACCTAACCTAACCTAACCTAACCTAACCTAACCTAACCTAACCTAACCTAACCTAACCTAACCTAACCTAACCTAACCTAACCTAACCTAACCTAACCTAACCTAACCTAACCTAACCTAACCTAACCTAACCTAACCTAACCTAACCTAACCTAACCTAACCTAACCTAACCTAACCTAACCTAACCTAACCTAACCTAACCTAACCTAACCTAACCTAACCTAACCTAACCTAACCTAACCTAACCTAACCTAACCTAACCTAACCTAACCTAACCTAACCTAACCTAACCTAACCTAACCTAACCTAACCTAACCTAACCTAACCTAACCTAACCTAACCTAACCTAACCTAACCTAACCTAACCTAACCTAACCTAACCTAACCTAACCTAACCTAACCTAACCTAACCTAACCTAACCTAACCTAACCTAACCTAACCTAACCTAACCTAACCTAACCTAACCTAACCTAACCTAACCTAACCTAACCTAACCTAACCTAACCTAACCTAACCTAACCTAACCTAACCTAACCTAACCTAACCTAACCTAACCTAACCTAACCTAACCTAACCTAACCTAACCTAACCTAACCTAACCTAACCTAACCTAACCTAACCTAACCTAACCTAACCTAACCTAACCTAACCTAACCTAACCTAACCTAACCTAACCTAACCTAACCTAACCTAACCTAACCTAACCTAACCTAACCTAACCTAACCTAACCTAACCTAACCTAACCTAACCTAACCTAACCTAACCTAACCTAACCTAACCTAACCTAACCTAACCTAACCTAACCTAACCTAACCTAACCTAACCTAACCTAACCTAACCTAACCTAACCTAACCTAACCTAACCTAACCTAACCTAACCTAACCTAACCTAACCTAACCTAACCTAACCTAACCTAACCTAACCTAACCTAACCTAACCTAACCTAACCTAACCTAACCTAACCTAACCTAACCTAACCTAACCTAACCTAACCTAACCTAACCTAACCTAACCTAACCTAACCTAACCTAACCTAACCTAACCTAACCTAACCTAACCTAACCTAACCTAACCTAACCTAACCTAACCTAACCTAACCTAACCTAACCTAACCTAACCTAACCTAACCTAACCTAACCTAACCTAACCTAACCTAACCTAACCTAACCTAACCTAACCTAACCTAACCTAACCTAACCTAACCTAACCTAACCTAACCTAACCTAACCTAACCTAACCTAACCTAACCTAACCTAACCTAACCTAACCTAACCTAACCTAACCTAACCTAACCTAACCTAACCTAACCTAACCTAACCTAACCTAACCTAACCTAACCTAACCTAACCTAACCTAACCTAACCTAACCTAACCTAACCTAACCTAACCTAACCTAACCTAACCTAACCTAACCTAACCTAACCTAACCTAACCTAACCTAACCTAACCTAACCTAACCTAACCTAACCTAACCTAACCTAACCTAACCTAACCTAACCTAACCTAACCTAACCTAACCTAACCTAACCTAACCTAACCTAACCTAACCTAACCTAACCTAACCTAACCTAACCTAACCTAACCTAACCTAACCTAACCTAACCTAACCTAACCTAACCTAACCTAACCTAACCTAACCTAACCTAACCTAACCTAACCTAACCTAACCTAACCTAACCTAACCTAACCTAACCTAACCTAACCTAACCTAACCTAACCTAACCTAACCTAACCTAACCTAACCTAACCTAACCTAACCTAACCTAACCTAACCTAACCTAACCTAACCTAACCTAACCTAACCTAACCTAACCTAACCTAACCTAACCTAACCTAACCTAACCTAACCTAACCTAACCTAACCTAACCTAACCTAACCTAACCTAACCTAACCTAACCTAACCTAACCTAACCTAACCTAACCTAACCTAACCTAACCTAACCTAACCTAACCTAACCTAACCTAACCTAACCTAACCTAACCTAACCTAACCTAACCTAACCTAACCTAACCTAACCTAACCTAACCTAACCTAACCTAACCTAACCTAACCTAACCTAACCTAACCTAACCTAACCTAACCTAACCTAACCTAACCTAACCTAACCTAACCTAACCTAACCTAACCTAACCTAACCTAACCTAACCTAACCTAACCTAACCTAACCTAACCTAACCTAACCTAACCTAACCTAACCTAACCTAACCTAACCTAACCTAACCTAACCTAACCTAACCTAACCTAACCTAACCTAACCTAACCTAACCTAACCTAACCTAACCTAACCTAACCTAACCTAACCTAACCTAACCTAACCTAACCTAACCTAACCTAACCTAACCTAACCTAACCTAACCTAACCTAACCTAACCTAACCTAACCTAACCTAACCTAACCTAACCTAACCTAACCTAACCTAACCTAACCTAACCTAACCTAACCTAACCTAACCTAACCTAACCTAACCTAACCTAACCTAACCTAACCTAACCTAACCTAACCTAACCTAACCTAACCTAACCTAACCTAACCTAACCTAACCTAACCTAACCTAACCTAACCTAACCTAACCTAACCTAACCTAACCTAACCTAACCTAACCTAACCTAACCTAACCTAACCTAACCTAACCTAACCTAACCTAACCTAACCTAACCTAACCTAACCTAACCTAACCTAACCTAACCTAACCTAACCTAACCTAACCTAACCTAACCTAACCTAACCTAACCTAACCTAACCTAACCTAACCTAACCTAACCTAACCTAACCTAACCTAACCTAACCTAACCTAACCTAACCTAACCTAACCTAACCTAACCTAACCTAACCTAACCTAACCTAACCTAACCTAACCTAACCTAACCTAACCTAACCTAACCTAACCTAACCTAACCTAACCTAACCTAACCTAACCTAACCTAACCTAACCTAACCTAACCTAACCTAACCTAACCTAACCTAACCTAACCTAACCTAACCTAACCTAACCTAACCTAACCTAACCTAACCTAACCTAACCTAACCTAACCTAACCTAACCTAACCTAACCTAACCTAACCTAACCTAACCTAACCTAACCTAACCTAACCTAACCTAACCTAACCTAACCTAACCTAACCTAACCTAACCTAACCTAACCTAACCTAACCTAACCTAACCTAACCTAACCTAACCTAACCTAACCTAACCTAACCTAACCTAACCTAACCTAACCTAACCTAACCTAACCTAACCTAACCTAACCTAACCTAACCTAACCTAACCTAACCTAACCTAACCTAACCTAACCTAACCTAACCTAACCTAACCTAACCTAACCTAACCTAACCTAACCTAACCTAACCTAACCTAACCTAACCTAACCTAACCTAACCTAACCTAACCTAACCTAACCTAACCTAACCTAACCTAACCTAACCTAACCTAACCTAACCTAACCTAACCTAACCTAACCTAACCTAACCTAACCTAACCTAACCTAACCTAACCTAACCTAACCTAACCTAACCTAACCTAACCTAACCTAACCTAACCTAACCTAACCTAACCTAACCTAACCTAACCTAACCTAACCTAACCTAACCTAACCTAACCTAACCTAACCTAACCTAACCTAACCTAACCTAACCTAACCTAACCTAACCTAACCTAACCTAACCTAACCTAACCTAACCTAACCTAACCTAACCTAACCTAACCTAACCTAACCTAACCTAACCTAACCTAACCTAACCTAACCTAACCTAACCTAACCTAACCTAACCTAACCTAACCTAACCTAACCTAACCTAACCTAACCTAACCTAACCTAACCTAACCTAACCTAACCTAACCTAACCTAACCTAACCTAACCTAACCTAACCTAACCTAACCTAACCTAACCTAACCTAACCTAACCTAACCTAACCTAACCTAACCTAACCTAACCTAACCTAACCTAACCTAACCTAACCTAACCTAACCTAACCTAACCTAACCTAACCTAACCTAACCTAACCTAACCTAACCTAACCTAACCTAACCTAACCTAACCTAACCTAACCTAACCTAACCTAACCTAACCTAACCTAACCTAACCTAACCTAACCTAACCTAACCTAACCTAACCTAACCTAACCTAACCTAACCTAACCTAACCTAACCTAACCTAACCTAACCTAACCTAACCTAACCTAACCTAACCTAACCTAACCTAACCTAACCTAACCTAACCTAACCTAACCTAACCTAACCTAACCTAACCTAACCTAACCTAACCTAACCTAACCTAACCTAACCTAACCTAACCTAACCTAACCTAACCTAACCTAACCTAACCTAACCTAACCTAACCTAACCTAACCTAACCTAACCTAACCTAACCTAACCTAACCTAACCTAACCTAACCTAACCTAACCTAACCTAACCTAACCTAACCTAACCTAACCTAACCTAACCTAACCTAACCTAACCTAACCTAACCTAACCTAACCTAACCTAACCTAACCTAACCTAACCTAACCTAACCTAACCACATATCTTGGCTTCTAGTAGGCGTATTAGGACGCGGTTTTCGGGCTTCTTAGTTATATTAAACCCATAGCTAGGCAATAGACCCTTAAAAGTGCAAGAAAATACCAAAAATTTTCCGAATTTTCCATATAACAGATATACTTTGAAAAATTTCAGTAGTTTCAGTATTTTGCATAGCCCTCTGGGCCCCACAAGCTTTTGTACGCTCGTACGTTTGGCAAGTGGTCTCCGTAGTCCGTTTCTGGTGCAGATTGTCATAAATCGTCTGCAAAACATTCATTTTGTCCAAATTTATAACAATAAAACCAGTTTTTAGACCATAACTTTTTAAATTTGTTCCCGTCCATACCAAGTTTTTTACACCATTGGATAGCCCTCTTCAAGAGCTATCCAACGACGTATCGCACGTGGGGTTTACCTCCATCAAAAGTCAAAAAATTCGTAATAAAAGTTTAAATTTTACTATAAATACCTAAACCGAGTCGATGTGGTGAGTGCAGTTTTCATAAACAATCACATATCTTGGCTTCTAGTAGGCGTATTAGGACGCGGTTTTCGGGCTTCTTAGTTATATTAAACCCATAGCTAGGCAATAGACCCTTAAAAGTGCAAGAAAATACCAAAAATTTTCCGAATTTTCCATATAACAGATATACTTTGAAAAATTTCAGTAGTTTCAGTATTTTGCATAGCCCTCTGGGCCCCACAAGCTTTTGTACGCTCGTACGTTTGGCAAGTGGTCTCCGTAGTCCGTTTCTGGTGCAGATTGTCATAAATCGTCTGCAAAACATTCATTTTGTCCAAATTTATAACAATAAAACCAGTTTTTAGACCATAACTTTTTAAATTTGTTCCCGTCCATACCAAGTTTTTTACACCATTGGATAGCCCTCTTCAAGAGCTATCCAACGACGTATCGCACGTGGGGTTTACCTCCATCAAAAGTCAAAAAATTCGTAATAAAAGTTTAAATTTTACTATAAATACCTAAACCGAGTCGATGTGGTGAGTGCAGTTTTCATAAACAATCACATATCTTGGCTTCTAGTAGGCGTATTAGGACGCGGTTTTCGGGCTTCTTAGTTATATTAAACCCATAGCTAGGCAATAGACCCTTAAAAGTGCAAGAAAATACCAAAAATTTTCCGAATTTTCCATATAACAGATATACTTTGAAAAATTTCAGTAGTTTCAGTATTTTGCATAGCCCTCTGGGCCCCACAAGCTTTTGTACGCTCGTACGTTTGGCAAGTGGTCTCCGTAGTCCGTTTCTGGTGCAGATTGTCATAAATCGTCTGCAAAACATTCATTTTGTCCAAATTTATAACAATAAAACCAGTTTTTAGACCATAACTTTTTAAATTTGTTCCCGTCCATACCAAGTTTTTTACACCATTGGATAGCCCTCTTCAAGAGCTATCCAACGACGTATCGCACGTGGGGTTTACCTCCATCAAAAGTCAAAAAATTCGTAATAAAAGTTTAAATTTTACTATAAATACCTAAACCGAGTCGATGTGGTGAGTGCAGTTTTCATAAACAATCACATATCTTGGCTTCTAGTAGGCGTATTAGGACGCGGTTTTCGGGCTTCAAAAAATTCCCCTCCCGCCCACCCTGTGTCGTCTAAGCACGTGAAAAAAGGTCATTTTAATAATAATAATTAGATTATTCTTGAGAAAATTAAAACGTCGTCCAAGTAGACCTTACTTTTACTTTACTTTACATTGACGAAAATATCACTCTATTTAAGATATATATAGACCATTGACGCGGAACATTAGGTAAGCTTTTATTGTTAATTTGAGCGACCTTTTTACAATTTATTTTACTATTAACAATCGACTAGTCCTCTGACAAAACATGTTCGCCATTCGTACACCGACCAAAAAGCAAACGGCAACTCGTATAAGCGACCCCCAAAAATCTCCAAACTTGACAGAGATGATGGGACCATCTCAAAAGGACACGTCAGAGACGGTGACAACCTCAAACGTGAGGCGTAGCATCGGAGAATGGGAGGCGGTGACAATAAATACAAAACCCTGTCCTTCAGAAACACACTCACACTCACCGAAAACAGCCCACTTGTTGACACCGGTGTCACCTCAGAAAACCAAGCAGAATCCAGTGCCCCCTCAGGAGTCGAAAGGCGCGACACGTAGAGCTTCTGGTGAACTTCCCGGGACGACACCGGGGTTGGCACAGGCACCTGTAAACTCCACCAACCGTATATCTCAGGCGCGGAACTGTCTTCAGAGAATAAAACACTATGTTAACGAGTCTCGCAATTTGAGGACAGATCTGAAGGCTGGAATTATTGCGGGGGTGGACAATTTGTACCAACTGGTTAAGGAAGCTACGGTAGAAGCAACGTCAGCAGCAAAGATAGGGACAGCAGCAGCAGCAGCCAAACCGATGTTACCTGTAACAAAAGAAATGGGTATTAATACAATAGAGGAAAACGGGGATATAAATGCAGGGACTATAAAACGAAACCAGATGCAAGAAAACATCACGGATAAAGAAGGAAAGGAGTTAATAAAACTCCTAAAAGAACAAGGTGAAAAAATTGACAAAACTGTCAGGGAAATGGAACAGATAAAGGAAAAACTCGCGGATATACCAAAAGCCCTTCCCAAAATTATAACTCCAAGCGAGAAACTGCCACACACGCGGAGTGCATTGCACTCTATTGTAGTGGCATCAAAAGATGGAAATGAAACCGGGGACGAGGTTTTAGACCGGGTTAGGAAGGCCGTCGATGCAAAGGAAGGATGGATTAAGGTAGAGCGAGTGAGGAAGGCAAAGGACAGGAAGATAATAATGGGCTTTGAAACAACAGAGGATAGAAACAAAATTAAGGAAAGATTGGAAAAAGATGGAGTCAACCTCGACGTCGAAGAAGTGATGAATAAGGACCCGTTATTGATTCTGAGGGATGTACTCCTGATGCACACCGATGAGGAAGTCCTCAAAGCGGTCAAGAATCAGAATCAGGAACTCTTTCACGGCCTCGAAAATGTGGATCAGAGAATGACCATAAGATATCGGAGGAGGACGCGCAATCCACATTTGAATCACATTGTGCTTAGTGTATCTCCCACAATCTGGAGGAGGGCTATAGAGTTAGAGAAGCTCCGTATAGACCTTCAGAGAGTACGCGTTGAAGATCAGACGCCACTGGTGCAGTGTACCCGATGCTTGGGGTATGGCCACGGCAAACGTCTATGCAAAGAGCCAGAAGACCTATGTAGTCACTGCGGTGGACCGCACCTAAGAGCAAACTGCGCCGACTGGCTTGCTGCAGAGCCGCCTTCGTGTCGGAACTGCCAGAGAGCCAACCTAGAAGTGACTAAACATAACGCCTTTAGTGTTGAGTGCCCCGTCCGTAAGAAATGGGAAAACCTGGCAAGATCCACTGTAGCGTATTGCTAAGGTGGCCCCAGATGAAAACGTAGACAGAGGTTATCGGTATCGTGCAATTCAGGCCAACTTACAAAGATGTCGCCAGGCAACAGAGGAGCTTGTAATGGAAGCAACAAAGCGAAAGATCGCCTTTGCAATGTTGCAGGAACCATATACGGGATCCGCAAAGAAACTAAAGTGTTTCCAAGGCACGCGAACGATACAGTGCGAAAAGAGTACAGACAAGACCAACAAGTCCGCCATCGTACTGTTTGACAGCAACATTGACGTGACCCATTGCCCAACGCTAACAACAGAAAATATAGTTGTAGCGCAACTTAAAACAGAGGCCTGGAAAATCACTGTCATCTCAGCGTACCTTGAAGGAGACGGAAACATAGAGGCCGACATCGATCATATCCATAAGATCATGAACTCAGTTGGAGGGAAGTGCACGATACTAGGGGGGGATGTTAACGCCTGGAATATCTGGTGGGGAAGTGGAGAGACAAACCAAAGAGGAAAAGAGCTAGCGGGTGCATTGGACCAGATGGAACTCTGTATCCTGAATAACGGAACAGAGCCCACATTTGATTACCACAGAGGAGGCAGACGGTTTACAAGCTGCGTTGACATAACAGTCTGTACTGAGGACATGCTTGACAAGGTTGTCAAATGGAGACTAGATGGAGACGTAACAATTTCTGACCACAAGGCAATTCTGTTCGAAGTGAATCTTAAAAAGTCCAAAGGAGTAGAAATAAAAAGAACAACCAGAAAATTCAACACCAGGAAAGCTAACTGGGCAGAATTCCGAGAAGAAGTCTACCAGCTATGGACAAATAAGGAAGTAAACAAAGAAGAAGTTGATAAAATCGAAACAAAGGAAGAACTAGACCAGAAAATAGAAGAATATACGAAATCAATAGAAGAAGCCAGTGAAAAACACATACCAAAAATAAAGGACAAGAAGCGAACGGAATTGCCTTGGTGGACAGAGGAATTAACAGCGAAGAAACAGGAAGTAAAGAGATACAAAAGACGGCTTAAAAATGCAGCAGCAGTGCGCCGAGAGGGAGTTCTTCAGAAATACCTCTCCGTCAAAGAGGAATACTTGCACCTCATGAACAGTACAAAAACAGACAGCTGGAAGACCTTCTGCCAAAAGCAAGACAGGGAAAGTATGTGGGACGGAATTTATAGAGTAATAGGCCGCACAACATCAAGGCAAGAAGACATACCATTGGTCCAAAATGGTCAAGTACTGGAAGGAGTAGAGTCTGCCAAGGCATTGGCAGAAACCTTCTATCCGGAAGATGAAGCTCAAAAAGACAATGCAGTCCATAAGGTGATAAGAGAAAAGGCGAACCGTGTGAATGAGAGTGAAGATGATGAATCAATTGACCCCCCATTCACGTTGGATGAACTCAAATGGGCTGTAGATAGCTTCAACCCAAAGAAGGCACCCGGGCGAGATGGGTTCACAGCGGACATATGCAGAGTAGCTATCGCTCGTACTCCAGAGTTATTCTTAGCTCTTCTGAATAAGTGCCTGAGCCTCTCCCACTTCCCTACCATGTGGAAGGAAGCAGTAGTGGTAATCCTGCGTAAACCGGGAAAGGAGGACTACACCATACCCAAATCATATCGTCCGATTGGCCTTCTGCCGGTATTAGGAAAGATTTGGGAGAAAATGTTGATCAGGAGAGTTAGATGGCATACTTTGGAGGGAGCGAACAAAAGGCAGTACGGATTTACACCACAACGCGGCACCGAGGACTCCCTGTATGACCTGGTGAGCCACATAAGACAAAAGCTGTCAGAAAAGAAATTGGTCGTTGTAGTATCCCTGGACATAGAGGGAGCCTTCGACAGCGCCTGGTGGCCCGCAATTAGATGCAGACTCGCAGACACGAAATGCCCAAAGAACATACGAAAAGTCCTCGATAGCTATCTTACGAATCGCAAAGTCCAGGTTAGATACGCCGGGGCCACGTTTGAGAAAGCCACAACAAAAGGATGTGTCCAGGGATCTATAGGTGGTCCCACCTTTTGGAACTTGTTGCTGGATCCTCTGTTGAACAGCCTAGAAAAGAGAGGAGACTACTGTCAGGCGTTTGCGGACGATGTTGTTTTGGTTTTCTCCGGCGAAACAGCACTCGAAATACAGAGACAGGCAAACACGACCTTAAAGCATGTCCAGGAGTGGGGTGAAGTGAATAAGCTCAAATTTGCACCTCAAAAAACTAAAGCGATGCTAATCACGAATAAACTCAAGTACGACACGCCACTCCTGCGTATGGGGGGAACAGAGATTGCCATGTCAAAGGACATAAAAATACTAGGGCTGACTATCGACGACAAACTTACGTTCAACGCACATGTGGCAAATACTTGCCGCAAAGCGTTGAACATCTACAAACAGCTGGCGAGGGCAGCCAAGGTAGAATGGGGGATCTCGCCGGAGATAACCAGAACAATATACGTAGCAGTAATAGAGCCCATCATAATGTACGCAGCAAGTGCCTGGGCACCGGCGACGGACAAAGTAATGACCCAGAAACACCTAAACGAGGTACAAAGAGGATTCGCACAAAAAATTGTCAAAGCGTATAGGACCACATCCCTAAACTCGGCCCTTATACTCTCAGGACTGCTTCCACTAGACATGAGGATCAGAGAAGCAGCCTCCCTTTTTGAAATAAAGAAAGGACATTCCAATAGAGTTATAGGGGACCGCGACGTCGAGACACCAGTACCCTACACCACAACACCTCACCCACACTTATACAACTGCATCGAATTCGGCCAAATTAACAACCGGGCAGAACTTGCCCAATTAGAAGACAATGGATACGCACTCTTCACGGATGGTAGCAAAATAGAGGGCAAAGTTGGCGCAGCACTTTCCGTTTGGAGAGGTGGCGCAGAGACCATGACTCGTAAATACAGACTGGAACAGTTCTGCACCGTGTTTCAGGCCGAGTTACTTGCCATAGCTAAGGCAACCGAAATTATCAGCAGTCATAAGTCCGGGACATTTTTTACAATTTATAGTGACTCCAGATCAGCACTGGAAGCAGTCACTCGAGGCGTTTCTCTCCATCCCTTGGCTGTGGAAACCAGGCAGAATATCCAGGAGGCGACAAACCGTGGGAAAATCATAAAGCTGTTTTGGATTAAGGCCCACGCGGGAATGGAGGGAAACGAGCGAGCAGATTGTCTGGCAAAAGAGGCAGCACTACATAAGAAGACCAAACCAGACTATGACAGATGTCCAATCTCATTCGTAAAGCGTCAAATCCGCGAGCATACGCTTGGCGAATGGGACACAAGGTACAGAGTGGGACAAACTGGGGCAACTACAAAATTATTCCTACCAGATGCTAGACATGCGTATCATACGGTTAGGAAAATAAATCTAGATCCGTTGTTAGTGCAAGTGCTGACGGGGCATGGAGGATTCTCCGAGTATCTAAACCGGTTCAAGTGCAAGGAGAGCCCGGCGTGCCATTGCGGTACAGGGGACAATGAGAGTGTAGTGCATGTGCTGACGGAATGTCAAATCTATTGTAAAGAAAGGTACGATCTAGAACAGCAAATTAATTACAAAATAGACACCAAAAATATGGCAGAAATCCTGTCGAACAAAGATGTGCGAGGCAAATTTATAAAATATTGTAAAACTATAGCCAAAATTGTAAATAATAAAAATAAAACAAGATAAAATGTAAAATGTGTGTAAAATGTATATATAATAATTATATAAGCATTAGTTTACAATAGATTTAAATAGAAATTGTACAATGCATAGCACAAAAAATGTATATAGATTATAAGTAATAGACTAATTAAGATAAATAGGGTTGAATTGTAAAGTTTAAATAGAAATAGTAAAGAAATAGGTAAAAACAAATCACTGTATAATATAATAAAATAACAAAGATAAAGAGTAATTATAAGATAAAACAAGAATAAGTGTAAATTATAGATGTAAGAGCTTATGTAACTGTAGTTTTGCCAATAAAAAACTGAAGTATTAATAAAGGCACTGGTCTACCAAGCCAGTGGAAACAAAGAGAAAGAGGAAAAAAAAAAAAAAAAAAAAAAAAACCTAACCAGAGTCCCGCAAACGCTACCAGCGAGAGCGCATCGTTTTTTATTCGCTCCGTACTCAAAAATCATATCGGAAGGTTTTTTATCGCGAATAATATCGTGTCATATGTCAAAAGAAGCGTCTCTGCGTCTTCTATGCAGTGACATAAAATTAATTTAAATCGTTTTATAATTGTGGCAACAGTGATCAAATAACCGTAAAAAATTTGCTTATGTGAGCGCGTAGTGCGATTGGTCGCCACGACCGCATCGTTTTTAAGTGCTTCAGTGTGTGCTACACCAATTTACATACCCTGTGTAAATCTTGGATTTTTAGGACCACAAACCAAGTCAGTACAGTGCCTTTATAAATAGGGTGTGGTCGGAAATCTTCATCACGGCTATTGCGACCTATTCTAACATCTACATAGGATCCGCTGTGGCCTGAAGCCACCTTCTGTGTATTTTTAATCTGATTTCGGCTATCCACCACCTAGAACCAACAGTATTTCGGTTGTGAAAACTTTTTCCAAATTCACCTTTTCGTTAAAGTACTTCAAACTATGTTTATTTGTTAAAATTCTTAGTGTTTTCAGTAGCCTATCTAATCCTTTATCTCACGTATAAATCTTGTTGTAAAATCTGCAGTGTCCCAAAAGTTACATCCATAAACTAAACACATCTCGCCCATTTCGCCTGCAAAATAACTTTGTCGGAGCGAGGATAACAACAAGACGTGGTGTTAGTCCCATTTTAAAGCCTCAGGCAGCTCCAACAAGGTTATAACAAATCTCTGCCACCAATATTTTTTGGAAATTCGCAATAACATCACCAAAAAACAAGAAAAACAACAACTGCGCAGCAATCTATTTTTAGAATCCCGTATCGCCCCTCTTTTCAACTTATGATAAAAACGTTTATATTTACTACCATAGTTAGTGTGCTTTCCACTCTTCCTATACTTTTAGTCCTATAGATTCAAGTCCATCTGACGCGAAGAAACAGCCCATTTTTTACTTTAATCTTTGATACCTAAATAACTCTGCAACCGGGAGTGATAGTGAAAAGGTGAAAGCACCACGTATAAACTTCCCAGGGTTGCCCATCTAACCCACCTAGTCAACTCCCCTCAACATTTGTTTTCAAAAAATTCGGGGTAAGTTTACGTGTTTTTCGGGGAGAAACGGACTTACCCATAATTGAAATATCTCCCAGTACGCCTGCACCACAATTTTAATTCTTTGTGCAACAACATAGTATTCAATACCCACTCACATCTTTACCCCCCCCCCCCTTTATTTAGGTAGCAGCCCCCCCCCCCTTTTTTTTTTTCTCTACCGATTTTAACTCGTCTCTATTAATCAACCATACTCCCCCCCTTTTTTGATACATCCACCCCTCCCCTTCAAATTTTTATTTTAGTTTTCGTTTCTGACTATTCCTTTTAAATTCCTTCCCCCAATCAATTCTATCCCTGAACAAACATGCCGCTCCCTCCTCCCTTAGTCTTGCATGCTAAAAACGCAGACGTAAAGGACTTCACCACCTGCGTTGAGGCCTTGGACAAACTGGCACATCAAATCTTAATTGAAATAGACAAAGCAAAGAGTGTAACGGCGTTCAGTAAACATACCATCAGACACGCCTGTGGTGAGATACGTTTAATAGCTGCAGGTATACCACAATTACTAGCACCAGGACTCAGCAAGGCGAATCTAGCACCAACACCAATCACAGCACCAACACCAGCACCAACTCCAGCACAAGTACCAGCACCAGCACCAGCACCTGCACCCGCACTATCACCAGCCTCAGTACTGTCACCAAAACCATTACCAGCACCAACACCAGCGCAGGCACTTGCACCTACTGGGCTCGATTACATCAGGGGCGAGTTCGAAGGACTCAAGGTAATTCTCCAAAATAGGACAGCCGCACAGACCACCTGTACGGGCTTTACACGAGGGCAAAATAAAACAGACCTACAGGAAGCAGTCCAGCCGCTAATGACCCAGCTCTCAACCATCAGAGAGGAACTTAAAGACCTACAGAATCTGGCCAAAGCTAACCCCTCCCCTTACCATCCTGGATGTACTGGAGCACCCACCGCCAACGCTAGCATACAAAATGCAAAACGCACATATGCGGAAACTGTTGGCAAGAAATACACCCTGATGCTGGAGTCTACTGATCCTTCGTATACAAGCGAAGACATAGTCTGACATAGATATGGGAATCGGTGTAACAAACTTAAGAAAAATAAAAAATCAAAAGGTTACAATCAACTGTGACTCCGACCTTGACAGAGATAAACTAAACGACGCCATCATAGATAAAACTGACAAACTCGTGGTCTATATGCTTCCGACGAGGAATCCATTCCTTAAACTTATCGGAGTAGACACAAACACCACCGACCAGAATATAACGGAAGCAATCTCTAGCCAAAACAGCAACCTAGGAATCACTAGCGACAAACATCAGTCGGTAAAGGTCATACGCCGAACAAAGAGACGCACAAATGGAACTAGCAATGTCATCATCGAAGTCACCCCCTCGCTCTGGACTACGCTGAGGGGCAAAAAACTTAAAATTGGGTACCAACACATACCGACCATAGACCATTCACCGATTTTCCAGTGCTTTAACTGCATGGGGTACGGCCACAAAGCGGCAGTCTGCACAGCGGCGACATGTTGCGGATTCTGCGCTGAAGTTCACGATTCCCGCAACTGCCCCCGAACCGGAAAAACCCCTAGCTGCACCAACTGCAGGACCAAAGGCCACCATGCCATAAACCACCCAGCCTACAGCCAGGACTGCCCTGAGTGGCAGCGCTGGGACCGCATCGCCAGAGCGGCGATCAACTATCATTGAATGGACATACACGTAAAGTCATAAACTATAGTAAAAAAAAATTAGAAATAAGTTTTAGCATTTGTAGGTATTCTTTATCAGTACTAATGATTGATTAATTATTGTGTAACCGGAAATAATACTTTACAGTACCATTTAAGTACAGTATCAGTAATAGATAAGGTATAGTTATGCTGATAACATAAAGATGGATATTAGGTAATACAATATTATTATTATTTTTTATATCATATAGTGCAAATATAAAAAAAAAAAAAAAAAAAAAAAAAAAATTTAACTCGAGACACGCAAAACAAGACAAGATTTTACAATTTAATCAGTAAATAGTATAGCTAAACAAGGACTGTGCATATATCGAAGGGACACAAAAATGGATAAATGTAGCTTTATAGCACAAATTATATAGTTTAGCCAGTATATTATCTATCAAACAGTATAAATAATGACAAGGTATAAATGATGATAACGGATAAGGCAGGAATAGTAATAAGATTTAATACTAGTAATAGTGCATATAATAACTTTGTTTCTATGTATATGTAAGTCAGTATTTGTAATAAACAGTATAAATAGTAATAAGGTAGGATGATGATAGCGCTATAAATTATTATATAGGTAGATGTTCTGTATTATAGGAAAACTAACATCGTGTTATTAAATAGAAATAAGATTCAATACTTATATAGTGAATATAATAACTTAGTGTGTATATGTATGTGTATGTTAGAATGCACATGTACTAAAAAAAAAAAAAAATGTATGAATGATGATAGAGTATTTTATATTAAGATATTGATTTTAGTATAAGACAGGAAAATAAACACTGGTCTAACCAGAAATAAGATTTTATACTACAAATAGGAATAATTATAATTTAAAGTGTATGTTTGAGCTAGTTTATTTTTGTATTAAACATTAAGGTTTAAATGATGATAACGTTATAATGATTATAAAGATGTTTAAAATTAGATTTGATATAAGACGTAGAAAAACAAACATTGTGTGAGTTACCTAGTCCCATACTACTGGGAAAGTATACTAATAACCTTAAGAAATATGTAAATTAACAGTATATAGAGTCATGTAAACAAATATTGCGAACAAACCAAATATTGTACAAAAAAAGGAAACCGAAACACAAAAAAAAAAAAAGTACTAAGGATGTTGCAATATAAATAGCAACAGTGCCAATCGGTAGGCAGGAGTTAGGGTTTTAGTCAGTAGGAGTCTGACACTATCCAAGCCACCTCATCCGTGTGGTGACTTGGGTGTCCATGATGGATTTCCCACTCCTGCCTTGAATCGAAAAAAAAAAAAAAAAAAAAACCTAACCTAACCTAACCTAACCTAACCTAACCTAACCTAACCACATATCTTGGCTTCTAGTAGGCGTATTAGGACGCGGTTTTCAGCCTTTTTAGTTATATTAAACCCATAGCTAGGCAATAGACCCTCAAAAGTGCAAGAAAATACCAAAAATTTTCCAAATTTTCCGTATAACAGATTTACTTTGAAAAATTTCATTAGTTTCAGTATTTTGCATAGCCCTCTGGGCTCCACAAGCCTTCGTACGCTCGTACGTTTGGCAAGTGGTCTCTGTAGTCCGTTTCTGGTGCAGATTGTCATAAATCGTCTGCAAAACATTCATTCATTTCGTTCAAATTTATAACAATAAAACCAGTTTTTAGACCATAACTTTTTAAATTTGTTCCCATCCATACCAAGTTTTTTACACCATCGGATAGCCCTCTTCAAGAGCTATCCAACGACGTATCGCACGTGGGCTTTAACACCATCAAAAGTCAAAAATTCCCCTCCCGCCCACCCTGTGTCGTCTAAGCACGTGAAAAAGGGTCAATAAAATAATAATATTCATAGTAGGAGTTAATAATAACATCGTCTACATAGATCAAGTCATGTCTTCCATAAACTTAAGTCAGCTAAGCGTGGCCAGCAGCGAACTAGCGGTAGTCTCCTTGGAACAGAGCAAACCCACCGAATGTAGCGATTACGTACACTAGCAGCTGTCCACCACAGATGTGGCAAACCAGCTCCTCAACGACGCCAAGGCTCAATTGGTACTATCCGGGAACCTGAAAGCCAGCATTAAAACGGTAGTCAGCAATAGCCTGACATGCTTATACGATATCGTCCTACGCCAAAACCTCGAGAATAAAAACCTTTTACTTCTGTTGGAAAAAACCAAGCTTCAGAGACAGGAAGATCTTCTACAGCGAGAGACTGAGCATGCTAAACAACTATTGGCTTTAGCAGAAACTAAAAACACAAGCGTTGGCGTATCGGTAGACGAGGTCCTAGTAGAAATTAAATCCCTCGCAACACGATTAGAACAGCTGACCTCCAGTGCGGGCGCTTTGCCCATAGGTACGGATGTTCACGGCGCCGACCGAGTTTTGTCTGAAGTGAGGGAACTCAAAACCGAGGTTAGGGATGCGCTCCAGACAGTGGTGGAGACGGCAGGTCCGATAAGGACAGCTGTCGAGACACTGAGAGCCAACATCCGGGAACAACCTACGGACTACTCTTCCCACTCTACAAACAGACTATACGGACCAGAAAGCGCTGCTACTAGAAAGCCATCTAGGTAATCAAGGGCTTCTGAATAAACGTCAGTACGGGTTCATGCCCCAGGTGAGCACAGAGGACGCACTTTACGACGCCGTGAACCTTATCCGACGCGAAGTGGCTGCGAAGAAAATCGTTGCGGTCGTCTCGTTGGACATTGAAGGGGCCTTTGATGGTGCCTGGTGGCCTCTCATCAAAAGCCAGCTTATACATAAGAAATGTCCCCTGGACGTTCTTCTGCTGGTTGATAGTTATCTATCGGAAAGATCAGTCAGAGTACAGTATGCAGGGGAACAAATTGACAGATCAACAAACAAGGGATGCATTCAGGGGTCTACTTGTGGACCACTTATGTGGAACTTACAGCTAGAACCTCTATTAAATAAAACCGAACAATTGGAAGCTCATGTTCAAGCCTTTGCTGACGACATCCTAGTCATTGCCTCCGCTCCAACAACTGCCGAATTAAACCATAAAATTAATGCAGCCTTAACATGCGTAGCCCACTGGGGATTAGACAGCAAAATGCGCTTTGCAGCCCACAAGACCCAGGCCATAATCGTAACTAAACGTCTAAAATTCGACACCCCCCGCTTTGAGATGTCTGGAGTCCCGATCACCATCTCCAGCGAGCTGAAAGTTTTGGGGCTCACAATAGACTCAAAGCTTACATTCAGATCTCACCTCCAGAATGTATGCAACAAGGCGGTTGCAATCTACCGGGCTGTGTCGTCGGCTACTAGAGCAAACTGGGGCCTTAGTCCAGAGATAACGAGGTTGCTGTACACAGCGGTGGTCGAACCGATCGTTCTATATGCGGCAAGCGTCTGGGCGCCCATAATAGACAAGAAGTATGCGAGAGCAAGGCTAAATCAACTATCACGGAAATTCGCCATCTTAACATCAAAAGCGCATAGAACTGCCTCGCATACTTCGGTGCTCTGCCTGGCTGGGATTCTCCCACTCGATCTCAATGTTAGGGAATCTGCTGAGCTATATGAACTCAAACATGGCAAGCCATACTCAGAGCTACCGGGGTCAGTAGTGGAACGTAGAATCAGCCCGTTCCAACTACCACATCCTGCGGAGAGGGTCCCCATTCGGCATGAGCTTCTTAGGACACAAGATGATGTCAACAAAATAGGCAACACGGCGCCCAGACTCTTCACAGATGGCAGCAAAATGGATGGCAAGGTCGGTGCTGCAGTCACTTGGTGGGAAAATGGAGCAGAGGTGCGTAAAACCAACTTTGTGTTAGCGCCTTACTGCTCTGTATATCAGGCTGAGTTGGCGGCATTATTACGCGCCGTAGAAATGGTCCTAAAAAGTAAGGACACGTACATGGCCAACATCCTAAGTGACTCCAGATCCGCACTGGAATCTATAGAAAATCCCGAACATACAAATCCCATCGTCTATGGGATCCAGTCCAAAATAAAAGAAATGCGAACAATGAAAAAAACAGTTAACTTCTATTGGGTCAAGGCACATGTGGGTATGCCTGGCAACGAAAGAGCAGATGAGTTAGCGAAGGAAGCCACCCGGAGGAAAAAGACCGGTCCAGCGTATGATGAAATCCCCGTGTCCTTCCTCAAATACTGTCTGAGACAAAACACTATAGACTCTTGGAACCAAAGGTACGAGAAGGCGGAAACCGGAAAAATCACCAAACTCTTCTTCCCCAATATACAGGATTCATATAAAATTATTAAACAGACCAAGATGTCAAACGTCTTAGCGCAATTGTTCACTGGGCACGGTGGTTTCAAGGAATATCTGCACCGATTCAAGCTGGCCTCTACACCTAACTGCATCTGCGACATAAACTCGCGTCTGGAGAGGGCACTCAAACCATTGAGGCCCATCACTACACGCATTTATAACACGAAGAAGGCAAAGTGGTCAGACTTCATCACACACTTCACCGAAACCCTAGCAGAAAACGCCATAACACCCGGCAAAGTGTTGGAGGCTTCGAATCCAGAGGAGCTGGAAGCCCTGCTTACCAGATACACGGATAGCATCCACCGCTCGTGCGAATATGCTATCCCAAAGCTGTCTGCAAGAAAGGATGACGCGAGACCCCCGTGGTGGTCTCCTTCCCTCAACCTCCTAAAGAAAGAGGTTCTAAGAAAAAAGAGGAGAATCCGGAACGCAGCCCTGAGCCGAAGAGTACATGTCATCCAAGAGTACTTACAGGCAAAGGAAACCTACACCACCAAAGCTGCAGAGGCAGCCACAGAGAGCTGGAAGGAGTTTTGCTCGACCCAAGACAGAGAGAGCATGTGGGACGGCATCTACAGAGTCATAAGGAAAACAGCCAGAAGACAGGAGGACACGCTCCTCAGGGATCTGCAGGGCCAAACACTCAGCCCGGAACAATCCGCGGATCTTCTGGCAAAGACGTTTTATCCAGATGACTCTACAGACGCCGATCTGGAACATCACACATCGCTTCGAAGACTCACGGGGCGGAAATGCCCAGCGGAGCCATCAAACCTGTCGGATGACGATCCACCCTTTACAACCGCGGAGCTGGAAGATGTCCTTCAAGGGCAGAATCCGAAAAAAGCTCCTGGTCCGGATGGATTGACATCTGACATATGCACTGCTGCAATCAACTGCAACAGGGAGGTGTTCTTAGCGATGGCGAACAAGTGCCTGTCGCTGTCACACTTCCCCAAGCAGTGGAAAGCAGCCCACGTGTGCATCCTCCGCAAACCGGGCAAAGAAGACTACACCCAACCGAAGTCTTACAGACCAATAGGTCTGTTATCTGTCTTGGGAAAGATCGTCGAGAAACTCCTGGTCGGCAGACTCCAATGGCATTTCTCAAAAACACTCAACAAACAACAGTACGGGTTTACACCGCAGCGCGGAACCGAAGACGCCCTCTATGCCCTAATGGAACACGTACGTTCCGAAATCAAAGCCAAGAAGATCGTGCTATTGATTTCACTGGACATAGAGGGGGCCTTTGACAACGCATGGTGGCCAGCCCTCAAGCACCAAATGGCAGAAAAGCGCTGCCCAAAAAATCTATATGCTCTTGTAGCCTCTTACCTCGAAGACCGTAAGATCAAGGTCAACTACGCCAGAGCATCTAGTGAAAAGGAAACCACAAAGGGTTGTGTCCAGGGCTCCATCGCCGGACCGACATTTTGGAACCTTATCCTAGATTCGCTCCTACACAAAATGGCTAGTAAAGGGGTATATTGTCAAGCCTTCGCGGACGATGTCGTCCTGTTATTCTCTGCCCATTCAGTCAGCACCCTACAGCAAACAGCCGAAAACACCCTTGACATAGTGTCGGAGTGGGGCGTTCAGAACAAGCTACGTTTTGCCGCGCATAAGACAAATGCGATGGTAATAACGAAAAAGCTTAAGTATGACGCCCCGGTGATCCACATGTCAGGCGTCCGACTCAACCTAGTCGAAGAGGTTAAGCTGTTGGGTCTTATTATAGACTGTAAGCTCACTTTTAACGCGCACGTAACTGCAACATGCAAAAAGGCTGCCAATATCTATAAGCAGCTCGCGTGCGCGGCAAAAGTGACGTGGGGGTTAAACAGGGAAATAATAAGGACCATATATGTGTCTGTGATAGAGCCTATCGTGCTGTATGCCGCGAGCGCGTGGGCCCCTGCAGCCGAGAAACTGATGACGCGAAATCAGTTAGACTCGCTGCAAAGAGGATTCACGCAGAAAATCTGCAAAGCATACCGCACGGTGTCTCTGACATCGTCACTCATCCTGTCGGGCCAATCACCCCTAGACCTCCGGGTAAAGGAGGCTGCAATCCTTTTTAAAATCAAAAAGGGTCACTCAGAGGAGTTCCTACCGCCAGGGAGAGACCTAGAGCGCCCGGTGGGTTACTTAAACAAACTCCACCCATCCTTACTCACAACAACAGAGTATGAGCGCCTAGAAGACCTGGACCCCGAAACCCTGAAATCCCACCAAATAGTCGGTCCCCAAATATACACCGACGGCAGCAAGATTGAGGGGAAAGTCGGAGCTGCCCTAACATGGTGGGAAGACGGCAGGGAGTCCAAGTACAAGACCTTCCGCCTAGAGCCCCACAATACTGTCTTCCAATCTGAGATGTACGCCCTCTTCAGAGCCGTAGGGATGGCAAGAGAATCAAGGCAGGCCTCTATCAACATCTTAAGCGACTCAAGATCGTCGCTTGACCTGTTGAGGAGTCCTTCCGTCTCGCACCCCTTGGCCCTCGAAATCAAGAGGAATGTACAAGAAACCAGAGAAGAGGGCAGAACGGTGAGACTCTTTTGGTTGAGAGCCCATGTGGGAACTCCCGGAAATGAAAGAGCAGACGAGCTAGCAAAGAAAGCAGCGCTCACCAAAAAGACTGCACCCGACTACAGCAGGGTCCCCGTATCGTTTGTCAGAAAAAAGATACGGGAGGAGACTGTCAAAACATGGCAGGTGCGCTACGAATCCTCTAGCACAGGATCTGTCACTAAGGTATTCTTCCCAACCGTTCAGGCGGCAAGAAGAATCCTTAAAGACATAACCCTAACACCAGTCCACGTCCAAGTCCTGACTGGTCACGGGGGATTCGCGGCGTATCTCCATCGTTTCCATCTTAAAGGCAGTCCTTCGTGTGTTTGTGACCCTAGCTGCGATGAAACAGTATGGCACGTGCTGTTCGAATGCCCAAGACTGGCCCGGGAGAGGATGGATTTGGAGCTCCAAATCCAAACTCCCGTAACACAGTCCAATCTCCAAACCATCTTGGAGAATCAGGCCAGCAAAACAGCATTCATGGCTTTCGCAAGCACAGCAGCCAGAGTCGCAGCCAAAGGGAATAAGTCAAACACCACCCTGCAGTATCAAACACCAACACTTGTACCTGCACCAACAGCAACAACAACACCAATACCAGCACCAACACTAACACCAACGCCACCACCAATTGCAACACATACAGCAACACAGTCACCCCAAACAAGCCAAGCCACAGACCCCATTGACACCGTCAATCACTCTGATCTCCCGGAACAGACAACTCTTACCATAACGCCGATCAACCAGCTTCTGGCGTATGGAGAGAGAGGAGAGCCGGGGATGAGAGTGCGCGGGGTAGCTCTCTTCATGAACAGGGCACAGGAAAGGCTGGGCATCAGCTTCTGCCGAGTCGGAACAGGGCAGAAGGTCGCCATATCTCCAGGCCTAGCCGCCCTCATCAATGGAAGTACTTCGAGAACTAGCTTGAAGGGCACAAAATACACCGTGTTGCCCTCAATGGAAGTCTCTAGGCACCGGATCCGTCTAATGCACGTCAAAAATAAAACGATTGCATTATTCGAGTGGGGTGAGGAGACGCCATTTGCGCAAGCATGCTCAGTACTTTCTGAGATTGGGGAGGCAGCGGGGAGGGAGGCCAGCTCACCCTGTACAATAAGCGTGGACGCAATGGTGTTGGAGTACATGAGGGGGGAAGTCGCGGACCGCTACGGTTGCATAAAGGCCTCAGCACACCATGAGGTCGTCATCTACGAGGACAGAGGGGAAGATCTCAGCTTCCTCAAAGTCCCCAAGGATGTCGCAGCCGCAGCAGCAAAAAGAGCGCAAAGAACCCCCCAAGCGAGCACCAACACCATTAGCGGCTCAGAACGAGTCCAACAAAAGGCAGCCCAAGAAAAAGCCAAAGCCCTGCTGCAAAAACATGGCAGTCCTGAAGAGAGTGAAAAGAGAAAGCAAGGCTTTTACAGACTAAGCGATTTCCTCTCTTCCATAATAAGACCAAAAACATCCAGGTCGGAGAAATACGCCACCAAACAGGAAATGGCGGTAAGGGCGTTCACGAGGGAAACCCCGAGGACGCCAAAACCGCCGGAACCCATCCTGACTAGGGCTGACAAGGGTCAAGTCAAACCACCAAGACTTAGACCCGCGACGGGGCCCCTAGACCACGCTGTAAATGCCTTCCTCGAGTTCAAAGCAACCGTGATTGCGACCAAGGAGGTCCATCGCGCAACCTGCGAAAAAATCCTGCAGGCCTTCCACAGAGAAAACGAAGGCCTGCTAAGGGTGAGACTCGAGGAGGCAGAGGCCGCAGTGTATGACAATGACACTTCCCAGATCATCAAGGGAACAATGTCAGGGTCATACATGGCGGCATACAATGCAACAAGTGGCTTTGTGGCCCTGGACGAGGAGGAGACAAACCGCACAGGGCGTATAACATTCCAAACGCCAGAGAGCGACCCCATCGTAGTTACCGCCAAATGCACGAAGATCATGCTGGAGGACAAAACCCTCGGAATGGCTCAAACCATTCAGGGGACTTTTGACACCACAGCCACACAAGAGTGCTGGGCGGTACCAAAGATACGATGGGTAAATGGGGTTCCGGGATGCGGAAAGACGACTTGGGTGGTTAAGAACTTCGATGAGGAGAAGGAAGTAGTCGCCACTACCACAACAGAGGCAGCCAAAGACTTGAGAGAAAAGCTGGCGCACCGCTTGGGAAACCGAGCCAAGACCAAAGTGCGCACTATGGCCTCAATCTTAGCCAATGGATTCAGAGAGTCAGAAAGATGTTACCGCTTAACGGTAGATGAGGCTCTCATGAATCACTTTGGGGCCATAGTAATGGCTGCTCGGCTGTCGGGGGCGCGTGAAGTTGTCCTCATCGGAGACGTAAACCAACTGCCATATTTGGACAGAGAGAACCTATTTGAACTTAGGTACTTCCGTCCAAATATGGTCGCATCCATAACTCAGGAGCTGCTCTGCACGCACCGAAACCCTATGGATGTCGCTTACGCCCTGCGCGAAATTTACAACGGAATATACTCCTCCAAGTCGCAGGTTCACTCCCTGAGGGTGGAAAAGTATACAGGCGCGCAAATACCTGCAACCCAGCCTAACACTCTGTTCCTGGTACACACACAGGAACTGAAGGCATCCCTCACCAGCCAGGGATATGGGTCAGGTACGTCTTCGCGCACCTTAACTATACACGAAGCTCAGGGATTGACCTACGAGTCAGTCATAGTCATCAAAACACCAGGTAGACATCTCCAAATCCACGATAGCGTCCCCCATGCGGTAGTGGCAGTGTCCAGGCACACCGCAAGTTGCGTCTATTACACCGACGACGAGGACGACGCCACGGGACGCCTCGCGAGGGATGCGATGCTGGCGACAACCAACATGGTCACCGATTACAACCTTAGGGTGGCCATGCAGCATCGAGACGTAGCGATCGTGGAGGCTTTAATAAACAGCAAAAAGCGTAATGGAAGCCGCAACTAAAAATGTATAACTGTGAAAATTTAAAAAAAAAAAAAAAAAGTCCAAGTGTAGTCATTTCATTGTCTGTAAAACTTTAACAACAGTAACTAAAAGTCATAGTATGTAATAGTGTGTAAACATGTCTACAGGAGAGGTAAAGGGCAGTTTGTGGGCGTCAAGCTCACTTAAATGTCCAGCTGGCGGTGTCGTCGCGTGTCGGGTCGCTCGGTTCCCCAAAATACGGTTGAGCCGAGTGACGCTGATGCGTGCGTCATACCCGTGAACGGGTGCCGCCAGGCGGGACAGGTCGCCTTAAAACTGCCATTTACAACTCGTGTAACTAAATAAATAAATGTGCGTAAAGTAAAATATAATATAGTGTCTTAGAATAACATAGCATATAATAATAATAGTATTGTATTAAATCACGTATTCCAAAGTGTGTAAAATTAGAAAAAAAAAAAAAAAAAAAAAAAAAAAAAAAAAAAAAAAAAAAAATTACATATATATATATTAATATAATAATAAAACATATATAGTGATGGACTCCTAGTCTTAAGTTTTACTGTAAGTAAAAATAATGTACTTCATCTTCTGCCCATTGGAGGCACATAATTTAATTAATTGAATAAAGCACACAAATAAAACTAACAAAAAAGAGCACGGACGAAAAGTCTGTGGAAGTCTATACTCATTTATAAAAAAAAAAAAAAAAAAAACCTAACCTAACCTAACCTAACCTAACCTAACCTAACCACATATCTTGGCTTCTAGTAGGCGTATTAGGACGCGGTTTTCAGCCTTTTTAGTTATATTAAACCCATAGCTAGGCAATAGACCCTTAAAAGTGCAAGAAAATACCAAAATTTTTCCAAATTTTCCGTATAACAGATTTACTTTGAAAAAATTCATTAGTTTCAGTATTTTGCATAGCCCTCTGGGCCCCACAAGCTTTTGTACGCTCGTACGTTTGGCAAGTGGTCTCAGTAGTCCGTTTCTGGTGCAGATTGTCATAAATCGTCTGCAAAACATTCATTTCGCTCAAATTTATAACAATAAAACCAGTTTTTAGACCATAACTTTTTAAATTTGTTCCCATCCGTACCAAGTTTTTTACACCATCGGATAGCCCTCTTCAAGAGCTATCCAACGACGTATCGCACGTGGGGTTTACCTCCATCAAAAATCAAAAAATTCCCCTCCCGCCCACCCTGTGTCGTCTAAGCACGTGAAAAAAGGTCATTTTAATAGTAATAATTAGATTATTCTTGAGAAAATTAATACGTCGTCCAAGTAGACCTTACTTTTACTTTACTTTACATTGACGAAAATATCACTCTATTTAAGATACATATAATAGAGTTTATAATTTAATTTGGGATAATAAAATAAAGACGTAATTGCGTTTCTCTGTAAAACAAAAGAAATTTATTTATATGCAATATCATTATTTAACTAATTACAGTATCTGTTACAGTCCCTCACCTGTAAAACAAAAGAAACAACATTTAAAGCCTTTATTTCAGGTCTTTTTTATATAATATCAAATTTAGAAAATATCTTTAAATAAGTATATTTATTCTTCACTCTCATATATTTAATTCCATGTCACCACTGTCAGTCGTGACATCTATTTGCTTTGTCGATAACACGGCAAAGACAAGCATAAAGAAAAGAGCTCGTATATGAGTGAAGTCGTTTTCTTTACATCTCCCCCCTCAGAAAGAGACAATTACAAATGACGATGTATGTAATTGTCTATTTGTTAACAAACACCGGAGATAGTTTTTTAATGTGGTATAAGTTGGATTCTGCTTTCTTGTGTCCAGCATCAACTTCATAGATTGAATTGGAAATCTTCTTTAGAATTTTGTATGGTCCAATCCTCAATTCGTCCATTTTCTTTCTATTAAGTCGATTTCCGTTTTCTACGTAGACCATGTCTCCCGCTTCCAATTTATATTCTTCTCTATACAGGTCGAATATTTTTTTGTTATAATTGTGAGATTTTATTGTGTTTTCAAGAGCTAGTTTCCTATCTCTTTTCAGATCTTCTTTTGTACATCTTGATTTCAATTCAAGTGGCAGAATATCTACATTTTCACCTTCCAAAAGGTATTTTGGAGCAAACTTCGTGACTGTGTGTTCTGTTTCGTTATATTTTTCTACACATTTCTGTGCAATAGTAGACCATGCTATTTTTTTATCACTTTCATTTATTTTACATCTTATCTTATTGATTAAAGTTTGATTTAGCCTTTCATTTAGGCCATTTGAAAATGGTGCATCTACAGCAGTGAAAACAATTTTTATGTTATTATTGGTTAGAAAGTCTTTAAATTCTTTGGAGTTTATGCCAGGGTATTGATCCGTTAAAACCATATCAATATTGTAACTTGGTGTCACATTTTTTATTAATTTAATAAAATCACTGGAGCTTTGATTTCTAGATGTTAAAATATAAGCATATCTTGTGAAATGATCAACCAGAAGATGTAAGTATTTTTTTGTTGACCGTGATCCACCAAAGCCTCCAATAGTATCAATAGATATAATTTCAAATGGGTATGTTGCTGGACCTAAATGTGACATTAAGCCATATTTTGACTTCCTCCTTGATTTATTTTTTATACAAATTTCACATTCATCACAAGTTTGTTTAATGTTTGCGATGATATTCTTTGCTGTGTAGAATGGTGTTATTTTACTTATCATCTGTGTTCTCCCAATGTGGCAGTAAGTATCGTGGACATATTTTATTAAAATTTTGCTAAAATCTTCTGATAGTATGATTTTCTTTCTTCTTTTATTCCTTTTGTAGTATATTTCATTCTCCAATATAAAATTTCCATTTTGTAGGTCTAAATTTGTATGTTGATCATTTTTTATATCTTCTAGATTTAATAAATTTACAACTTTTAAAAAATCGTCAGTGTTATCATAAGGTTCTAGAACTGGATTTCTGCTTAAGCAGTCTGCTTCTTGGTTTAATTTCCCTGGGTTATACTTTATTTTAAAATTATATTGGGATAAATAATACGTCAAATCCCCTAATTCCTCATCAGTTCTAGCTTTGATATTCATATTTTCTAATGGTTTATGATCTGAGTATACCACAAATTCTTTTCCCATAAGCCAGTGCTGCCAATATTTTACTGCTTCTTTTATTGCCAGACATTCTAGATATATTGCCTTCTTCTTTTTTTGAACTTCAGTTAACTTTTTTGAAAAATAAGCAACTGGTTTACTGTCCCCGTTTTTATCTTTTTGTTTTAACACCGCTCCCACTCCTTTGATACTAGCATCCGTATAAATGTTTATTGGTAGTTCAGGGTCAAAAATATTCAGAATTGGTTCTGAACATAGCAATGTTTTTATTTTCTCAAATGATTCCTGACATTCTGCGGACCATATGAATTTCACATCTTTCCGTAGTAAATTGTGTAACGGGTCCAGGATAATTGCACTGTGTGGTACAAATTTATGATGAAAATTAATTTTTCCTAGGAACTGACGTATATTTTTTTTTGTTTCTGGAACTGGAAAATTTCTGACAGCTGCTAAATAATCTTTTAGAGGTCTAATAGAATTGTTTTCTATTATGTGACCTAAATATTTGGCGTATTTATTTGCAAAACTACATTTCGAAAATTTTAGTCTAAAGCCTTCTGATAGTATTGCTTCTAGAAGTCTTGATAGATGTAGTAAATGTTCGTTAAAAGTCTTCGAAAAAATTAAAATGTCATCTATAAAATTTACTGCAAAACTAGAAAGTTTGTATTTTCTTATGATGTTGCTTAATATTCTTTGGAAAATGGCCGGAGCAGTCTTTAATCCAAATGGGAGACATGTCCATTGAAAATGGCCTTCTTGTGTAACAAATGCAGTTTTGTATTTATCTTCAATCTTCAAAGGAATAGACCAAAATGCTGAATTTATGTCAAAAGTAGAAAAATATTTGCAGTTTACAGTTTTTACCATTAAATCCTCAATCAATGGAAAAGGTTGTGATTGAGGGACGACAATTTTGTTCAATTCTCTGAAATCTATACATAGCCTTGTTTTTTTGTCATCTTCTTTTTTATATGCCAGAGTTACAGGAGCAGCAAATGGGCTATAAGATTCCTCAATCAAATTCCTCTTTAATAGTTTAGATATTTGATTTTCTATTTCTTTTCTATCTTCAGCTGTGCATCTGTATGGACGTTTATAACAGTATTTATCCACCATTAAATCAATATGAGCTTCATAATCTCGTACAGTACCGACGTCATATTTATCCTTAGCGAAGACTGGTTTGTACTTTTCTATCAACTTATCTATTTCTGATTGTTGATATAAATCTAGATGGTTTACTAACATTTCAAATCCATCCGAGTTTATATGTTCATTAAAATTTATTTCATATTTGTTCATGTGTTTAGTTTCTTGTTTTAATACTTCAGAGTGTAAAATAAATTCTTCTTCGTTTTTGTCACCTAGTACATCAGGAATTTTGACATTTGTTAAATTGGAAGTATCATTTTTTAAGTAGTTTTTGTTTTTCATATCCTCTTCATTTGAAGTTACCTTTTTTTCATTTGGATTGTGACATTGTATGATCTGCAATTCTTCATTTTGCAATAACTTGAAATTTTTGATACAATCCAAACCAATTAGAAAGTCGTAATTAAAATTTTCATTATCTACTACAAAAACATCCACATTTCTTTCAATGTTGTAGATTTTTATTTTTAATGTTACCATACCTTTTGTTTTCTTCTCACCATTAATAGTTTTCAAGTTTACCATTTGTATATCGCTTTTAATTTCTTTTGGCTGTATCTTCAATAATTTCGCATTAATTAATGAGACATTTGAACCTGAATCATAAATTCCAGAAACTTTTAAAGTATCATTTAATAGTAACTTTACTTGTATTAATGGTGGCACCTCTAGTTTTTTGGATTATTCTCGTTTAGTTCAATTTCCAGTTCTGAATTATTAACAGTTTTCACAACTGCCTTTTGATTTTTTGCTTTAAACCAGCAATTTTCCTCAGGATGGTAACGTTTCCCTTTTTTCTCATTGACACAAATTTGGCATGGTTGTTTTTCTTTAATTTTTTTGGATCTAGTGTTAGAATATATATAACTTTTTTTATCGTATTTATTCTTCCCAACAAGATATTCCAATTTTCCTATTTGATTGTAAAGATCTTCCGTTCCTTGTAAAGTTTCTCTGTCAACTCTATCAGCTACAAAATTAGGTAAGCCAAATGCTATAAGATCTATAAGTGTTCCAGTATCAATTGATTTTCGTACTTCCAATAACAATTTTTCTTTTCTTAAAGCATACTCAAGTAACGTCCCTGTTTGATATTTAAAGGCAAGAGCATATCTGCTGGGTGACCATCCTTTGTTTGCAAACGTCTCACAAAAGTTTTTTTCCCATTTGTTCCATTCCGATTCCACTGTAAGTTTCATTAGCATGCAGTTGTACCAATCAACACAGGAGAACTCAAAAAAATATTTTAAAATTTCAATTTTCTTTTTATCTTCTATTATTTGGAAACGTTCACATTCCTTATTAAAATCTTTAATCCACTGGTAAGCATTTGAGTTTCTGCCAGTGAATTTTTCAATCATGAAATCCTTTGCAATTTTTCCTAAGGTTTGAGTTTCAGATTTAGTTTTTTTATCTTCAAGCAATTTCTCTAGCAGTTTTTCTAACGTTTGATTTGAGCTACTGGGTATAGATTCAGCACTATTTGTATTTTCAAAAACTTGTTCCAGATAAAAATCATTGAACTGTAAGTTGTGTTCTTCATCCAAATATATTTTTGACAAATCATCTGTCAATGTTATCCATATTTTCCTTGTTTGATGTCTTTTATTTAATGAATTTTTTATTTTGGCATAGTTGGGAGTATTTGCAATTGCTTGGTGTAGATTCGCAGGTTGATATTCGGCCGGTATTATGAAAACCTGTCCATCAGGCGTGGCTATTGAGGTTATGCATATTATGTTGGATTTTCCATCTGCTGCCGGTTTCACAGCAAAATCAAACCTCAATTTTTCCATGCTTGGTGAAATATTTTGCAGAAAATGTTGTTTTATAATAGAGTTTATAATTTAATTTGGGATAATAAAATAAAGACGTAATTGCGTTTCTCTGTAAAACAAAAGAAATTTATTTATATGCAATATCATTATTTAACTAATTACAGTATCTGTTACAGTCCCTCACCTGTAAAACAAAAGAAACAACATTTAAAGCCTTTATTTCAGGTCTTTTTTATATAATATCAAATTTAGAAAATATCTTTAAATAAGTATATTTATTCTTCACTCTCATATATTTAATTCCATGTCACCACTGTCAGTCGTGACATCTATTTGCTTTGTCGATAACACGGCAAAGACAAGCATAAAGAAAAGAGCTCGTATATGAGTGAAGTCGTTTTCTTTACATACATATAGACCATTGACGCGGAACATTACGTAAGCTTTTATTGTTAATTTGAGCGACCTTTTTACAATTTATTTTACTATTAACAATCGACTAGTCCTCTGACAAAACATGTTCGCCATTCGCACACCGACCAAAAAGCCAACGGCAACTCGTAAAAGCGACCCCCAAAAATCTCCAAACTTGACAGAGATGATGGGACCATGTCAAAAGGACACGTCAGAGACGATGACAACCGTAAACGTGAGGCGCAGCATTGGAGAGTGGGAGTCAGGAAAAACCGACTCAGGACCATTATCGCAAACCACCCCAGAACCCGTCTCGACTGAACTCCAGGGTAATAAACCCCAAACGATGCTTCCTTTGAAGACAAAAGTTCCACCTCGCCGTATTCCTGTCGAAGCTGAGGGAAGTCCACCAATCCCCGAAATTCCAAAATTCGCAAACAGAGTGGCAGAAGCCAGGGCCTGTTTGAACAAAGCAAAGACACACTTAAGCAACTCGCGAAATCTAAAGACAGAAATAAAAGCAGAGGTCACACAAGCCGTCGAACGGCTCTACTTCCTGGTAAAGGAAGCGGAAATGGAAATACCTAAGGAGACCATACCAAGTAAGGCACAACAAACTCTACTAGAACCGGAAAATAGTAGAATAACGCAAAATGAGGAAAATTTCTTATTTCAGAAATTAGAAGAACATACTAAATTGATAAACGATAGTAATAAAAAAATAGAAAAGTTAAAATTTGCCCTTGAAAGGCAGCAGGAGTCATTGGAGGTGACCACCTACGCGAGTGTGGCAGCTGGCCGTGCCAGAAACCAGCCCCCTGAGCGGGCTGCGCTGCACTCCGTGGTGGTCACATCTAAGGACGAAACTGAGACGGGGGAAGAGGTTCTAGCAAGAATCAGGAATGTAGTGAACGCAAAGGATGGAGGTATAAAGATGGACAGAATCAGGAAAGCAAAGGACCGAAAAGTTATAGTAGGCTGCGGAACCGTGGAAGAGAGGGAGAGAATAAAAGAGAGGCTCAAGAAAGCAGAAGACCACCTTAACGTCGAGGAAATTCAAAATAAAAACCCTCTTTTGATCCTAAGGGACGTGCTTAACTACAACACTGACGAAGACATTCTCCACGCCCTGAAGAATCAAAATGGAAACATATTCGATAACCTCGAAAAAGAAGAAGATAAGACCATAGAATTCAGATACAAGAAGAAAACTAGAAACCCACTCACCAGCCATATTGTTGTCAGAGTCTCTCCCATTGTCTGGAAGAGAATGCTGCAAGCAGAAGCGGTCCATATAGACCTACAAAGAATAAAGGTAGCAGACCAATCACCTCTTATACAATGTTCACTCTGCCTAGGATACGGACATGGTAGACGACACTGCCATGAAACGGTCGTAAAATGCAGCCACTGTGGTGGACCGCATTTAAAGTTTGATTGCACGGATTGGATCGCTGGAGGAGTACCATCCTGCAGCAACTGCACCCGCGAAAAACATGAATCGGTAGAGCACAGCGCATTCAGTCAGGACTGCATAGTACGTAGGAAATGGGAAGCCCTAGCCCGAGCTAAAATAGCATATTGCTAAGGTGGTATCAGGTGATACGAACGATCTTAATCCCCTAGCTAGAACGAGTGTGCAGATTGAGGGACGACTGTACCTCATAGCCCAAGCTAACCTCCAGCGAAAACAGTTAGCAACAAACGAACTTCTGTTAGAGGCCAGAAAAAGAAACATTGCCTTTGCTCTGCTTCAGGAGCCGTACGTGGGTGGAGCAAGAAGAATGAAGGACTACCGAGGGGTAAGGATTTTTCAGAGCACTAACCAAGGTGAAGGGACTGTAAAGGCTGCAATAGCAGTCTTCGATCATGGTATAGACGTGATACAGTGCCCGAAACTCACCACAAATAACATCGTTGTGGTGAGAATCAGGTCTAGTGCTTTGACGATTACAGTGGTGTCCTTCTACTTCGAGCCAGACCAGCCCATTGAGCCATATCTGGAGCAACTGAAGCAGGTTGAAGCGCAAGTCGGCCCTACAAGGTTATTAATGGGAGGTGACAGTAATGCGAAAAGTACTTGGTGGGGCAGCGTGAAAATAGACCATAGGGGTGAAGAAATGGCAGGTACCCTTGAGGAGATGGGTCTGCAAGTGCTAAATCAAGGAGATGCCCCAACATTCAGCACAATCAGGGGTAACAAACTGTACACAAGCTGTGTAGACGTGACCGCCTGTTCTGTGGACATGCTAAACCGGGTGGAGGATTGGACGGTAGACGAAGGAATAACGAGCTCGGACCACAACAGCATACTATTCAAAATGAAATTTAATAAATCGAAGGGATTAAAAATAGCAAGAACAACGCGACTATTTAACACAAAGAAGGCAAATTGGACCCAATGTCATGAGAAATTAGCCCAATTAAAACTAGAAGACCAAATTAACGTAACAAACATAAATAATATCACAAATAAAGAACACCTAGATCTGATAGTAGAGAAATATATAAATGAAATAGTAGAAACATGTAAGGAAACTATACCTAAAAAGAAAAGTAATGAACAACTTACTTTGCCATGGTGGTCCGAAGAACTCGCCAAGCTGAAGAGAGAGGTTGTCACCAGGAAGCGTAGAATCAGATGTGCAGCGCCAGTCCGGAAAGCGAGGGTCGTGCAAGAGTACCTGCAAGCAAAAAAGACATATGAGGAAAAAGCTAAGGAAGCACAGATAGAAAGTTGGAAGGGGTTCTGTGGAAAGCAAAACAAGGAAGGGCTATGGGAGGGAATCTATAGGGTCATAGGAAAGACTGCCAAGAGACAGGAGGATATCCCCTTGACCAAGGCCGGGAAGGTGATGGACTCGAAAGAATCTGCAGAACTGCTGGCCGAGACCTTTTATCCTGAGGACTCGACAAAAGAGGACAATGATCACCACAAACGTACCAGAGAAGCAGCCGATAAAGTTAACAGTAGTCATGATGAACAACATGATCCGCTGTTCACGCTGGAAGAAATGCGAGTCACTGTGGCGAGCTTTAACCCCAAAAAAGCCCCAGGAGCCGACGGTCTCACAGCCGATATCTGCGGACAGGTGATCTCGCGAGATCCTCAGCTATTTCTTGCAATTGCCAACAAGTGCCTGGAAATAAGTCACTTCCCAACCATCTGGAAAAAAGCCACGGTGGTGGTTTTGAGGAAGCCAGGCAAAGAGGACTACACCAACCCAAAATCATACAGGCCTATAGGACTTCTCCCAGTCATGGGGAAGATCTTAGAGAAATTGATGGTGGGAAGGCTAAAGTGGCACTTACTCCCGAGGATGAGTACTCGCCAGTACGGCTTTATGCCCCAAAAAAGTACCGAAGACTCCCTATATGACCTGATACATTACATTAAAAGCAAATTAAGCCAGAAGAAACTGCTGACCTTGATATCACTAGACATAGAGGGAGCCTTCGATAGCGCGTGGTGGCCCGCTATTAAAGTACGACTGGCTGAGGAAAACTGTCCCATAAATATACGGAGGATAGTCGGTAGCTACTTGCTCGACCGTAAAGTTAGTGTGAGATACGCGGGGGAGGAATTCTCCAAGGCCACAAATAAGGGGTGTGTCCAAGGCTCTATAGGGGGACCCATCCTCTGGAACCTCCTCTTGGACCCACTGCTTAAAGGCTTAGCACAAAGAGGTGATTACTGTCAGGCGTTTGCCGACGACGTGGTCTTGGTTTTCGATGGCGACGCAGCAGTGGACGTGCAAGGACGGGCAAATGCCGCCCTCGCCTATGTTCGGGAGTGGGGCGTCAAAAACAAACTGAAGTTCGCGCCACACAAGACCAACGCAATGGTCATCACGAGGAAATTAAAATATGACGCACCACTTCTGAGGATGGGCGGGGTCGATATTGGCCTGTCCAACGAAATAAAAATCCTGGGGCTCACATTGGACAGTAAATTGACGTTCAACAGTCACATAGCAAACGTCTGCAAAAAAGCGCTAAACATTTACAAGCAGCTGTCCAGAGCAGCCAGGATCAGTTGGGGTCTTCACCCGGAAGTTATAAGGCTGATCTACACGGCTACGGTGGAACCCGTGATAATGTATGCCGCAGGTGCCTGGGCACCGGCAACTAAAAAACTGGGCGTGCAAAAACACCTCAACGCCGTCCAGCGAGGTTTTGCTCAGAAGCTGTGCAGAGCATATCGCACCGTCTCCCTAAACTCTGCATTGGTACTGTCCGGGATACTTCCCCTCGACCTTAGAATACAGGAAGCAGCCGCTCTGTACGAGGCAAAGAGGGGAGTTCCCCGGCTGGAACTAAGGGACAGAGAGGTAGAGAAAATGGTTGCGTATGCGAAGACTCCGCACCCGGCAGAACATATACGCTTGGAGTTTATGAGCTTGAAAGACCAACAGGACGTGGATAACCACAGCAACCAGGCAGTACGAATATACACCGATGGCAGCAGGATTGAGGGCAAAGTTGGAGCTGCATTATCCATATGGCATGATCAAGCCGAGTCTAAAGCCCTCAAACTAAAGCTGTCATCTTACTGCACGGTGTATCAGGCTGAACTCCTGGCTATATGCGAAGCCACAAGGGAGATCGTGAAGCGCACTGAGCAAAGTTTTGGAATCTACAGCGACTCTCGGGCAGCCTTGGAAACGGTCATAAACCAAAGCTCCCCCCATCCTCTAGCGATGCAAACCCGCGAACACCTAAGGGAAATAGGGGAGTCTCCTTGTTCTGGATTAAAGCCCATGCAGGACTGGAGGGTAACGAGCGAGCAGACCAGTTGGCCAAGGAAGCTAACCTGAACACCAAAAAGAAACCAAACTATGACCTTTGCCCGGTTTCATTCGTGAAGCGACAGATCCGTCAGGAAACGCTCGACGAATGGAATCGGAGGTACAGGTCAGGCACGACGGCTGCAACAACAAAATTGTTTTTCCCGGACGCCGTGGTAGCGTACAATACAGTAAGGAGGATAGAAACTACCAGCCTCATGACACAGGTTATGACGGGGCACGGTGGGTTCTCCCAATACTTGAATAGGTTCAAACGTAAGGAGGACCCATCGTGCATCTGTGAGCCCGGAGTTGATGAAACCGTCGAGCACGTTCTGTTCGTGTGTCCAGTGTTTGATCTCGAAAGATTCGGTGCGGAGCAGACGCTTAATATAAAATTAGATCGTGAACATGCGAAGGAATTACTGATTAATAAAGATATGCGCAAAGAATTTATAAATTACTGTACAAAGATAATAAGCAAAGTAATATATAGAAATAAATAGTTAACATATGTGGTATATATATTTGTCATATATATTACCAACAGATATGATATAGATGTAGTAAATAAATAGCAATAAGTTATATGTACAAGAACAATATTAAGCCATTAAAACAAATAAGATAAATAAGAGCTCTGATCTACATGTCAGAGGTACTAGTATTATACACAAAAAAAAAAAAAAAAAAAAACCTAACCTAACCTAACCTAACCACATATCTTGGCTTCTAGTAGGCGTATTAGGACGCGGTTTTCAGGCTTTTTAGTTATATTAAACCCATAGCTAGGCAATAGACCCTCAAAAGTGCAAGAAAATACCAAAAAATTTCCAAATTCTCCGTATAACAGATTTACTTTGAAAAATTTCATTAGTTTCAGTATTTTGCATAGCCCTTTGAGCCCCACAAGCTTTTGTACGCTCGTACGTTTGGCAAGTGGTCTCTGTAGTCCGTTTCTGGTGCAGATTGTCATAAATCGTCTGCAAAACATCTATTTTGTCCAAATTTATAACAATAAAACCAGTTTTTAGACCATAACTTTTTAAATTTGTTCCCGTCCATACCAAGTTTTTTACACCATCGGATAGCCCTCTTCAAGAGCTATCCAACGACGTATCGCACGTGGGGTTTACCACCATCAAAAGTCAAAAAATTCCCCTCCCAGCCTCCCTGTGTTGTCTAAGCACGTGAAAAAGGGTCAATTAATAATAATATTCATAGTAGTAGTTAATAATAACATCGTCTACATAGATTAAGTCATGTCTTCCATAAACTTAAGTCAGCTAAGCGTGGCCAGCAGCGAACTAGCGGTAGTCTCCTTGGAACAGAGCAAACCCACCGAATGTAGTGATTACGTAAACCAGCAGCTGTCCACCACAGATGTGGCAAACCAGCTCCTCAACGACGCCAAGGCTCAACTGGTACTATCCGGGAACCTGAAAGCCAGCATTAAAACGGTAGTCAGCAATAGCTTGACATGCTTATACGATATCGTCCTGCACCAAAACCTCGAGAATAAAAACCTTTTACGTCTGTTGGAAAAAACCAAGCTTCCCAGCCCAGCCTAACACCTTGTTCCTGGTACACACACAGGAACTAAAGGCATCCCTTACCAGCCAGGGATCAGGTACGTCATCGCGCACCTTAACTATACATGAGGCTCAGGGATTGACCTGCGAGTCAGTCATAGTGATAAGAAAACCAGGCAAAGTCCTCCAAATCCACGACAGCGTCCCCCATGCGGTGGTGGCGGTGTCCAGGCACACCGCAAGTTGCGTCCATTACACCGACGACGACGACGACGCCACGGGACGCCTCGCGAAGGGTGCGATGCTGGCGATAACTAATATGGTCACCGACTGCAACCTTAGGGTGGCCATGCAGCATCGGGACGCAGCGATCGTGGAGGCTTTAACAAAACACAAAAAGCGTGATGAGAGCCGCAAATAAATAGTTGTATAAATGTTAGAAATCCAAGTGTTGTAAACCAATATTCTGTAAAAAAATTAATAATAGCAATCTAATGTCATATAATAAAATACTGTGTAAACATGTCTACAGGAGAGGTAAAGGGCAGTTTTGTGGGCGTCAAGCTGACATAAATGTCCAGCTGGCGGTGTCGTCGTGTGTCGGGTCGCTCGGTTCCCCACAATACGGTTGAGCCGAGTGACGCTGATGCATGCGTCATACCCGTGAACGGGTGCCGCCATGCGGGACAGGTCGCCTCAAAACTGCCATTTACAACTCGTATAACTAAATAAATAAATGTATGTAAAGTACAATATATTATAACGTCTTATAATAATAAAGCATACAATAATAATAGTATTGTATTCCACCATGTATTCCATTGTGTGTAAAATTAGGAATAAAAAAAAAATATATATATATAATAATAATTATTATTTTATTTTTATATTGTGTATTTAAAAATGTAATATAATATGTTTTTAAGTAAAATAAAAAGAATAATAATAAAACATATATAGTATAGTGATGGACTCTTAGTCTTAAGTTTTACTTTTAACTAAAAGTAATGTACGTCATCTTCTGCCCATTGGAGGCACATACATTAATTGAATAAAGCACAAAAATAAAACTAGCAAAAAAGGGCACGGACGAAATGTCCGTGGTAGTCTTAACTCATTTAAAAAAAAAATCCTAATCTAACCTAACCGACTCGCTCCGACACAAAATGTCTAGTAAAGGGGTATACTGTCAAGCCTTCGCGGACGATGTCGTCCTTGTATTCTCTGCCCACTCAGTTAGCACCCTACAGCAAACAGCCGAAAACATCCTCGACTATACTATATCGCAGTGGGGCGTTCAGAACAAACTGCGTTTTGCCGCGCATAAGACAAATGCGATGGTAATAACGAAAAAGCTTAATTATGACGCCCCGGTGATCCACATGTCAGGCGTCCGGCTCAACCTTGTCGAAGAGGTCAAGCTGTTGGGTCTTATTATAGACTGCAAACTGACTTTTAACGCGCACGTCACTGCAACATGCAAAAAGGCTGCCAACATCTACAAGCAGCTCGCGTGCGCGGCAAAAGTGACGTGGGGACTAAACAGGAAAATAATAAGGACAATCTATGTGTCAGTGATAGAGCCTATCGTGCTGTATGCAGCGAGCGCGTGGTCCCCTGCGGCCGAGAAACTGATGACGCGAAATCAGACTCGCTGCAGCGAGGATTCACGCAGAAAATCTGCAAAGCATACCGCACGGTGTCTCTAACATCGGCACTCATCCTGTCAGGCCAACTACCCCTAGACCTCCGTGTAAAGGAGGCTGCAATCCTATTCAAAATCAAAAAGCCCCGGATTCGCTGGAGGTACGCCGCTTTCAATGCTTTATCCGGCGGTCCAGGACCGTCCCGGTCCCTCTCCAACCCTGGCTGCCTCGGTCTGGGCCGAGGAGTTGGAGGTTTCGGAAAGGGAGTTGGGCCGAGCCATTGGCCGCCTGAAGAGTCGCAACATCGCACCGGGTCCGGACGGCATTCCGGGCCGCGCATGCGTATGCACTGCAGTCTCTTGGGGACCGCTTGAGGCGGCCGTTCACCAGCACCAGCGCCTAGCCCCGGGACTAAGGAAGTTCCGTGAAGAATTTCCACTGGACACCATTAAAAAGATAAAATTAAAAAAAGGTGTTTGAATGTATTATGTGTTGTGGTGCTAGTCTTCGTACAATATCGCTTTGGAACCATTTCTTATATCTATTTATTTGGATTTATATAGACTGGTGTTTGTGTAAAAACTACATTTATTGCAGTGCAGTTAATTTTGGCTTTGTACCAATAAAAACATGCTCCAACTGCCAATCACTTCGCCAAGTATGGTTTGTCTGTAAACCATACTTGGCGAACTGATTGGCAGTTGGAGCATATTCCGTAATAAAACACTACAGCGGATTGTAAAGATGATGACTAAATTACAATAAATGATGGTGAATGAAAATTGAATCAACTGCTCAATTTAAATAATCATTTATTAACACTCTACATGGTTAAACGCATCACCCCACAAACTAAATTATACCACTACAAAGTACAAACCGTGACATAGAAACCCATGACACTCAAAACATACACATACATATGGAATAAACAAAATGCTCGTCACAAAAATACACCTTGTCTTGAACTGGTAACATGTTTAGTCTTGAAAAGTTAAGCACATTGGTGAACGGTTGGAACACATACAGTACTGCAACTTTTTCACACTAATGTAGGCAAGGTAAGCTAGTGCGCATCCCCAGCGGGCCCGGTCGGCTCGGCGGGCCCGCCCTGTGCGGCCTGTGCGGCCTGTGCGGCGTGTGCGGCGTGCCCGGAGTATGCGGAGTGCTTGCCATCGTCGGCGGTGGCGGCACCGCTGTTGGCGGACTCCATAGCGGCGGCGAGCTCGTCGTCGTCGTCCTTGCCGTACAGTTCGGGAAACTGCGACATGCACTCCTGCATCACGCTGAACTTCTCGTAGCAGTCACTGCCCTTTGGATCCGCATCGCTGCAACGAAACGAAAATATGTAAGTACACATATAATTTTATTATCTGTTTGGCTTAAAGCATCTAAAGCTGCGGCCTAACCTCTCGAGGCACGCGAGTTGCGACTCAAACGTATCTCTGTGAATGTGGGCGCTCATTGCGAGCATCTGTCGTGCATGCACTACGCCAGACAACTGATGGCTCCGTTAGGATGATCCGTGGCTCTGTCCACGGCGGCATGCACAGCCATACGCGACGCATGGTGCGCATTTTTGGATATAGCTTCAAATGGTAGAAAATACCATAATTATTTTCATATTCACCAAATCATCATCATCATCATATCAGCCATTTATACGTGCACTGCTCAACAAAAGCCTCCCCCATAAATTTCCAGAATTGTGTCATCGTTTTGGGGGGGATTTGCCAGTACTCAACACTCTTGGCAGGCAAGATGGTGAGCGCAATATGATAACTGTTCCATAGAAGAGACACTGCGGCCCATCCCTCTAAGAGTCCCTTAGTCACCATTTACGACATCCATGGGAGGAGATGGAGTGGTACTATATTCTTAATCTGGACACCACACAAACAACCACACCACCAACCAAATGACTGGAACTTAATAGTACATTACCAATTTAATGAATCTGGTGTAAAAAACTAGTTGATTTTTAAGGAATATTAATCAGACACAAGTCTCTTCATATTAAATGTGGGTATTTAGTACAACATAAGCATACTACAGTTCCCACAACAAAACATAAGCTCTGTATTTCATCATGATCTTAAAATCCTGTACAAGCTTCTGTATGCATTCACACACAACTCAAAACTCCGTGTGGTGTCCAGTCTTGTGTTGTCCAGATGAAGAATATAGCACCACTCCATCTCTTCCCGTGGACGTCGTAAAAGGCGACTAAGAAATCTAAATCAGAGGGATGCGCAGCAGCATCCCTTTTGTGAACCGGTAGCCATACTGCGCTCACCAAACCGCCTGTCAAGTTTGGTGAGTATTGGCAAATACCCCCAGAAATTCCTGGGGAAGGCCTTTGTTCAACAGTGGACGTATAAATGGCCGACATGTCACAAAACTCATGTCTCTTGTGGCCGCATTAGGTGATGTAATTAAAATATTATGTTCAATGTTCTAACCAGTAAATCGGACTTTACCTGTAGTGGAAACAAGAGAAAGCTTCTCTGAATTGTGAGCCGCAGGGCCCGGTGGCCATACCACCCAGACATGGACAGCCCCAGTTGATGGAGCCATCTGGCAGAATTAGTCCCGGTGCAGGCTCAGGCTCAGGCAAGATCACTTTGCTGGGTGTCGCCAGTTCTTCCCGAGTTGCCACAATAACTAAATCCTTACCATCCACCCCAGAGGACAGAACTGAGCGGCCGGCCATTTCTGTACAAAATCAATCATAAATTAACATACACTAAGCAAAACTATTTTATGCTGAATAGCAACCACCTAATTTTTTAATTTCAATTATTAAAATAATCATTAATTAATTAATCTTGAGTTAATTATTGTACTAAGAAATGTCCAGAATTGATACATGAATAAATTCATGCTACTTAAGTTAATATATCCTTTCAAGTAGACTTAGGGTGAGATTCAGAGACATGAATGTAAGACGGGCAAAGAACACTAAGCCAAGTAGTGGCTAAGCGCATCTTCAAAATCGTATTCAGAGACACAGTCCCTCTCAAACTTAAGTTGCTCTTGGCTAAGTTTGAACTCTATTCTCTATGGCCATTATTATTACGAGAATGTTTATTGGTGAGATACAGGTTTTACAAAAATCTGTAGTCAGATAAATAAAAATAAAAAAGGATAACAATATATTTATACAAAATGCCATTGGAGTGGGCGAAACAAAATATCTGACACATAAACCTATGTAATTATATTGTTACATCTTTCTAAACCACCGGAATATATGAACATTTTATGAGTAAAATGACTACGTAAATACCCTTTTCAGCATTTGAAAAATGAGTCCTATAATTATTAATTACTTCCACAACTTTCCAACACTTACCACATCCACCATACTAGAAATAAAAATACTGATGTGACTTGAATAAAAAGAAATTTGGGGATGTGGACTGAAATAACAAGGTTGTATAATAATCAGATAAGTTTATTATTCCATACATAATTATTCTTACATGCTGTATTACTGCGAGTAAGTAAGGACAATATTTTGTTAAATAGTTGATTGAACTAATGCCTCCATAATACAAAGCTGATTATAATTATGACAAAGTAAACAACTTTCTCATATATCCTGTTGCAAGCACACCTTTGCCGGCTTAGTGGCGCTAAGCTTAAGTCATGTTCCGGTCGTCTGTGAATATAATTATGAGAGTAAGTAGTGCATTTTGACAGATGGAAGCGTAAATTCACACTTACGACTCTTTTCTGAATCTCACCCTCATTCTTGCTCAGACATTGAACAGTGTTCTGATCTAGTACAGTCATTCAAATGTAGGTATTAGTATGATCTTTCAGTACATTTAAAGTAGTGCCTAAAATTGGGAACTAATAAAAATACTTTCTTACAATAATCAATAAAATCAATATAAAATGTCTAAAAACTTTACAAGCAACAGCAACCTTGCACTCAGTTTATAAAATGATTAAGCGAAAGAGCCAATATCACTATCAGCATATATACTTAAGTTCCAAACATTTTTAGATAAATCAAATGTGAGAACTAAAATGTTAAAGTATCATCTCAGTACTGTCAGTCACACTCACTCCCTACTCCTGTGCTCAAAGAAATGCACCTGATTCATTAGTTTTTCGCTAGGCAATCATCATGCTGGCCGAGTCTTTTCTCAGTCCGAACAGGAACTATAAAGTATTTAGTTTTTGACTATGGACTAAATAACCAATGTCCTATTTGTTTATGGAATAGTTCATTCAGTACAGTATCAGAACTAGTTCTTTTTAGTACTTAGTGCATGAACACAAGTCAGTTAGGTTATTACCGTATGCTATACGTGCGTGTATCAGAGCAGCGCTTGCAGTGAGGGCGCGTGTCGCGTGACGCGCAGCTCCGGGCGGTGCAGCAGCAGAGCGGCGCGGAGCCGACGCAGCTGAGCCGCTCGCACGCGCAGCAGGGCGCTCCCGCCACCCACCCGCAGCACGTCCACACACAACGAGCCGGCGCCGCACTCTCCAAACACGCTCTTAACCGCTTCCTCAATAGCGCTACGCACTGACAGACGATTCAGCTCCTCACCACACCTGAACACGAATAAGTCGTTACCATCCTTATTTATTACACTATCGCTTTTACTGAAACTTTGTGAACTTTCCACAATTGTCGAGCTTGCTTGTTACGCAATTTTGTACAAATGTTACTAACGTGATGTCCAGGTAAAAATATTGAGAGCTCATCAAAATTGTCGGTGAGGAAACAGCCGTTGTATGTTATACATACAAAATCACAATCCGTTTTCCTAAAATGAATGTAAATATTAGTTATTCCAGATAAAATTAACCTCGATTTAGAGTTGTAGAAGATTATTTTAAGGTTATAATATTATGAAGGATAGACGACCAGTGTTGCCAAATCCTCTCTACCAAATTGGTGTAGGTTTTAGAGAATAGTAATGGTAGTACCAAAAACAAATAGGTAACAATCTTTAAATTGTTTGTGCATATTGGAATAATTGGAGTAATGAAATAGCCAACAACATCTGGCTAGACTTTTCATATAAAATTTTTTCGACTCAGTTTCTTCAATAACTTTGAGAGATATCAAATTATCTAGTATAATTGATTGGTACATATGTTAGTAAAAAAAATTAGCTACTAAATTTTAACCGACTTCAATAAAACATTGTATTGACTTGAAAAAACAAAGAACCTGCAATAACACATATTTATAGCAACCCAATATAATACATATTTTACGGGACTTTTTGGCGGGAAGTCAAATAGGGCGGCAAATTTTAGTTTGTGTTTAATTTAATTTTAATTTAAATAGCTTAAATCCTTGTTTTAGTGCATAGTATTACCTAATTGCACGAAAAAACGTCCAAGATGAGTCCTCACAGTGATGGTGAGGACACCGGAGATCCGAAAAAGAAACGAAAGTATAGTAAAATATCGCGGGAATCGGACAATAAAATAGACAACACACAAAAATACAAAGCATATATAAAGCCTAACTACAAAAGATTATTTATTGAGAACGGAAGCAAAGAATTCATTGTTTATGTAGAATCTACGGAAAATGAAAAAGTTGGAAACAAGAACCCCATTACACTTACCAATCTTTTCTGTGACAATGTTAAAGGCATTCTTGGAGTACACAGACTCAATGCACACAAAATAGGCATCACTTTTAAAACTGCAGCAAATGCTAACAATTTTATTAAGATGGAAGACTTTTTACTTAACCATAAATTGAAAGCATTCATACCATCATATATAACCGAAAAAATCGGTGTTCTGAGATATGTTCCAAAAGAAATGAACAACGAAGAAATATATAAGAATATCAGTTGCGACGCTGAAGTCATTTCTGTAAAGAGAATGATGAAGAAAGTTGATGGTACACTAACACCTCTTAACACTGTAGTGGTAACATTTGCTACAACTTCTTTACCACAGCACGCATATATTAAACTATTCAGATACCAAGTCCATGTCTATATACCACCGCTACTGCAGTGTTTCAAATGTCTGAAATTTAATCACTCGGCTAAGGTATGCAGAGGAGTCCAGAGTTGTTCCTCATGTGCAGGACAACATTCTTACAAAGATTGCGACGTAGAAGAGATAGTCTGTATTAATTGTAGTGGGAATCACCTGGCGGTGTCGAGAGATTGCCCGATTAAGAAAAAGAAGATTGAAGAAAAGAAAAATAAATATAAGCAAAATTCGTATGCCACTGTGGTGAGTACACCCCCGACCTTTAATGAGACATCTTTTCCAGCGTTGCCTACAAAAGTAAATACAAATAATTCCAATGTTAAAGAGCTGAATGCTCAACAAATAGCAAATAATGAAATTATTCTTAACGCTATAGTAAAATCCCTTGTAGCTCTAGGTAATAACTCAGATAACACACCATTAACTACTAAGAAAATTAAAGAGATATTTTTGTCTAACCTATTTTAATGGAAAATTATTTACATATTTTACAGTATAATATACAAAGCTTACAGAGTAAAAAGGCCTTATTACAAAATTTATTACTTGAAAAATCAATTGATATTTGTTTACTTAATGAGACATGGATTAAATCTAACACTAGAATTCAAAATTTTCCATCCTATAACTTTATTTACAAAATATCTGAAAACCCTCACAATGGGGTAGGTATCCTAATAAGATATGGTTTACAATACAGTGTAATTGACACAATATATCATGAGTCCATTCAAAACATATGTATTTCATTAAAAACATGTACTGGTATTATATACATACTTTGTGTTTATTGTCCACCCAATAATAGATTATATAGCTTGAAACTAAAGAGGCTTGTTAATTCTATACCCAAACCATGTATAATTATGGGTGACTTCAATGCTCATCATATAGCTTTTGGATGTAATAATGATAACAATAGAGGTATTTGTTTATACAATATTATAGATGACTGTGATTTGTGTATTCTAAATGATGGTTCTCCGACAACTGTTCCTTATCCTGGTAGACAGCCTGCTGCTTTAGATTTGGCTCTTGTTAGTTCTTCCATTGCTCATCTATGTAATTGGTCTGTTCATGATGATCCAATGGGTAGTTATCACCTTCCAACTTTTCTTGAAATAAATGTACAATCATCATCACACTGTGTCCTTCCTGAAAATGAAAAAAAGTACATTTATAGCAAAGCAAATTGGGATGGCTATCTCTCTTTAAGTGAAAATAGTTTTTCCCATTTGGATCTTATTAGTCTTAGTAGTAGACCTTTAACATTGTATAATGATTTTGTTCAAATATTAAATAATATAAGAGATAAAACGATACCTAAAGTAAAAAGGAAATTAAATGCTATCCTATCAAGGAAACCAGTACCATGGTGGAACCAAAAATGTACTGATGCTGTAAATAATTCAAAATGTGCACTAAAGGATTACTTTTCTCAGCCTACAATAGACAATTGGATCAAATATAAAAAGTTGGATGCTGCAAAGAAAATAATATTGAAGGAGGAGAAAACTGCTTCTTGGCAGAACTTATGTGGTAGTTTCAACAGATTAACACCAATTTCTCGAATATGGAATTACATTAAAAAATTCAAGAGAATTGGATATAGTAACGTAAACAAAAACTTTGATGATGACTGGATTCCTAATTTCTTAGATAATCTAGCAGACACAACAGAAATAAATCAGGATAGGATAGCTTATCTATTTGAAAATACAAATAAAAAGGATATTCACCTATTCCTCAATAAAAAATTTACCTTAGATGAATTGTTAATTTCTTTAAAAAGTAGAAAAGATACTACACCTGGATTGGACGACATACCATACATGTTAATTAAAAAACTACATTTGAATGCACAAATCATATTGCTTAATATATATAATAGACTATGGGAGGAACTAGTAATACCAGAGTCCTGGAAAACTCAGTGTGTCATTCCTGTATTAAAACCTGACAAACCAATTAATAATGCATCTTCATATAGACCTATTTCACTATCTTCATGTCTGGGTAAGCTTTTCGAGAATATGTTAAAGTTAAGATTAGAATTTTTAACAGAGTCTACTAACATAATTCCTCCTATACAGTTTGGTTTTAGAAAAGGCAAGAGTTGCTCTGAAAGTTTTGTTTCATTAATATCCGATATAAAACAGGTTAAATTAAGTCATTCTAATATGATATGCGTATTTTTAGATGTGAAAGGTGCTTTTGATAATGTGAATATAGAAGAGCTCATCCAAGTGCTTTATGACATAGACATACCAGCCCATGTTTTAAAATGGCTTTACCATTTTATGAGTAATAGAACTCTATTTGTGAAGTACAATAATAAATTGTATGGGCCTAAGTCTGTAAATAAAGGAACAATGCAAGGAGCCACTTTATCTCCATTGCTATACAATTTATACACATCTCAAATATTAAAGTATGTGGATACATCCAATGTTAAAGTCCTACAATTTGCTGATGACTTGCTTTTGTATAGCATAAACCAAAATATAGATATTGCTCAAAAGAATGTTGATACAGCATTGAAGCAGTTGTATAACTACTATCATAATAAGCTTAAGTTAGACATTAGCCCTGGAAAAAGTTCAGTATTAATTTTCAGTAAGCATTATAATGTAAAACCTAACATTAATATTGTTTATAATACAACTCAGATCCCTATAGTAAAACATCATAAATATTTAGGAGTAGTCATTGATGATAAGCTTAAATTTGATGAGCACATTAAGCACATAAGCAGAAATGCACTAAAGGGCATCAATTTACTACGACACTTGGCAGGATCTTTCTGGGGTTCTGACCCAAAAACAATGGCCATGCTATATAAAAGTATAGTTAGAAGTCATTTTGACTATAGTAGTTTAGCATATATGAATGCTAACAACACCCTTTTAAGAAAATTGGATGTAATTCAAAACATGGGATTGAGATTAATATGTGGGGCAATGCGATCCACACCTATTAATTCATTAGAGATAGAGACTTGCATACCCCCTCTGGCTTTACGCAGATTACAGTTAGCTCAAACATTTTATTTGAAAGTTTTGTCCTTAAATAATTGTATTCTCCATAGTAACCTTGAATTAAATCCTATAGTCTCTGAATCTATTCCATCCAATATTATCACAGGATCGTCTCTTGTTCATGGAACATTACCTGAAATTGTAACAATTTATAACTATGTTAAAACTAATTCTGAGAACATAAAAAAATATGATAATTGGCCATTGTATACATATTCTTTTAAAGCTCTTGTAGATTCCTCAATCATTATTTATGACAATGTTATCCACAATAAAACAGATTTTTTAGAATATAGTGACAGGAAAATTAATTATTACTTCATTTATTCAGATGGTTCTAAATCTAATGATAGTTGTACAGCAGCCTTTTATGACCCACAACAAAATTTCACTAAATGTATTAGGATAAATTCGAGTTGTAGCATATTTACAGCAGAATCTTATGCTGTATATTGTTCATTAATTCATGTAAATAGTACTGTAAATAGTGTAAATAATATTGTGATTATAACAGACGCAAAAAGTGTTCTGTGTGCATTAGCTAATGTAAACATAACCTATAAAACAAATTACTTAATTTATACAATTAGAAATATGTTATTACAATTAAAAGACGACAAACATATAAATGTAGAATTTTGGTGGGTGCCCTCACACTGTGGCATACATGGAAATGAAGTGGTAGATAAGGCAACCCGTTCAGCCCCTGATGAAGACCACTCGGAATCGTTGCAAGTTCCGTTCACTGACTTTTATTATAAATTCAAGTTAACTAATAGGCAGTTATGGAAGGAATACTGGGATGTAACTTTAGAAAAGAAGGGCAAGTGGTATAAACGAATACAAAAGGACTTGCCAACGAAACCTTGGTTCTGTAAATACAAGTACATAAATAGAAAATTCATAACAATAATATCACGCATGCGGTTGGGACACTGCTTAACTCCAGCTCACCTGAATAGGCTACATATTATCGCAGATAGCAGATGTTCTCATTGTAATCAAGGTGATGCCGATTTAAATCACATTGTGCTTCATTGTCCTGCATTCAAAATTGACCGTTTAATATTAGTAAGTGAATTGAGTGACATTTGTAACCAAAGTGCTACTAGTAATAGTAATAGTTTCGGAAGTGTACCCCGCCGCGTTGAAGATATACTAGCTAACCCAGAATATTTTAGGGCATTGTTTAGTTATATATGTAATACTATAAAGAAAATTTAAGTAGTATAAGTCAAGTATACCTACTGTGTTAGACGATTGACTAATTTTCATTTTATTATTTTAATGTTATGGTTTTTTTTTTTATTTTTTTATTCTTCTCTATTGTTATTTGATTGTCATAATGTTTATTAGAATATGTTTTGTGTATCCTTAAGTGAATTTTAATTTTCTATGTATACGACTGAAGGACAATGTATCCATGGTCAAGAAATAAATTAAAAAAAAAAAAAAAAAAAACATATTTTACGGTCATCACTGACTCATTGACTGATTCTGTAATGCTGAACAAGAGAAATGAACATGTTTTGTGTATATATTAAATAGTGTTTAGTTATAAAATTGTTTTCAAATTTATTTCAAACGGGCGCCGCATCGTCTGCCAGTCTGTTTAAAATACGCTAAAAACTAAGCTTCATCGTTTTCCAGTACCACAAACATTTATAAACCAACTAATAATATTTTAAAATTTAGATAGGCAGTTTTAAAACATCCAGCGTCCCATGCTCCTATCTATAGTTAAATTTAACTTAGAACTTAAGAAAACGTTTTTCAGTTGTTATCGCGTTGTAACTAACTTTTGTCGGTGGAATTTCTGTTTGAATTTGTACCTATAGCAGTTATACTTGCGCAATATTTACAAAATAATTATATTTACCCCATTTACCCTCCAGAATCAAAATGCTTAACCAGAGCCCGTAGTATATGGACCACAAAATTTTAATAAATTTTTATCTTATCTTAATATTAAAAATCAACTAAAATAGCAATATTTGACAGAAAGTTAAGAACATTCCTAAATATAAATTTTTCTACTAAATATAAGAGTATTTTTGACAAGTAAAATTTAACTCCGTGTGGTGTCCGGATTAAGAATATAGCACCACTCCATCCCCTCCCGTGGAGGTCGTAAAAGTCGACTAAGGGACTCTTAACCAGAGGGATGGGCAGCAGCGCCCCTTTTGCTGAGCAGTAGCAATTCTGCGCTCACCAACCCGTTCGCCAAGCGTGGTGAGTATCGGCAAATTCCCCCCAAAATGAAAACAACACAACATAAGCACCGGCCCCCAGTTCCCGGCAGCCCCGCCATTCCTGATCATGGTAGCGGCCACGGAAACGGCGGGGCAGGGGGTGCTAAGAATCTCCGGATGGGATCCGGCTACCACCCAAAACAAAAACTGGCCCTGGTGACATATAACACACGCACACTGAGGGCAGACGAAAAGATTGTTGAGCTGGAAGAAGAAATAGATAAGTTGCACTGGGATATCATGGGTCTATCAGAAATCCGAAGAGAGGGGGAGGACACGATAACCCTGAAATCCGGCAACTTATTCTACTACCGGGAAGGCGAACATCTGTCTCAAGGTGGTGTCGGGTTTCTCGTCCGCAGGTCCCTCATTAACAGTATAGTGGCCATCGAAAGTGTGTCGAGCAGGTTAGCGTACCTTATACTCAGAATATCCAAGAGGTATTCGTTGAAGGTCATACAGGTCTACGCACCGACCTCGACACACCCAGATGCTGAAGTAGAGAGTATGTATGAGGACCTAAGTAGGGCCATACATACCTCGAAGACACACTTCACTGTTGTGATGGGGGACTTCAACGCAAAGCTGGGCACTCGATGCGATGGTGAGTTGAGAGTGGGGCAATTTGGATATGGGCAACGGAACCCCATGCTCCAGAAGGAGGTCGCTGAGCGGGATCGGGATAGGGCTGATCCCGCTCGGAGAAGGAGGACACGGCGCCGGGGTAACAACCGCCGCGGCGCCCGTGTCCAACACGCCTGAGTCCCCTGTCGTCTTCATATGGTGGGGGCCTTGGGGGTCGCGAGCGCGCCTATTGGAAAATTTGCGTGCTCATACCGAGCGACCCCCGGGAAGACAGCGGTGTGTATGTGGTCACGTACCGCCGTGTGCGCAGTACAGCGCATAGCGAGGCTTCGGGGGAATCCTTTACAATTCCCCCGAGAGGTGCCTGGGAGGGTGGCATCTTTACAGTCGCCCTTCCTCCGCTAGAGGGGATGACCGCTTTACAGTCATCCCCTCCGAGATGTGCCTAAAGGCGTGGCGCCAGTGGGTGGCTCTAGATGGAGATCTTTCGAGTTCCTGGAGCCTCCCTACGGTGCCGAAGATGACCACTCCGGTGGTTTTAGCCGGTAGGAGTCCGGCATGCCCCTCCGCCCTTTCCCAGGGCGTAGGAAGTACATGATGTATTTCCACCGGATCAATAAAAAAATAAATATAAAAAAGGGCCATACATACCTCGAAGACACATTTCACTGTTGTGATGGGGGACTTCGACGCAAAACTGGGCACTCGATGCGATGGTGAGTTGAGAGTGGGGCAATTTGGATATGGGCAACGGAACTCCAGGGGACAGAGGCTGGCTGACTTTTTGGAAAAGGGGGGACTCTTTATGATGAACTCCTTTTTCCAAAAGCCGCCTCACAGGAAGTGGACCTGGATGAGTCCCGATGGTTCCACGAGGAATGAGATTGACTTCATCATGACCAATAAAAGATAAATATTCAATGATGTCCCTGTGATCCACAGGGTGAAAACCGGTAGTGATCACCGAATGGTAAGAGGCACATTGAATATTAATCTCAAAGTTGAGAGGTGTCGTCTGATGAGGTCTACGCTCCGGCCCTCTAGTGCTCATATCCAAAACCCCGAGAGCTTTCAACTCGAACTCCAAAACCGCTTCGAGTGCCTGGAACATTGCGTATCTGTGGACGATTTAAATGGTAGGTTTGTAGAAACTGTCCAAATGGTTGGGTTTAAGTTCTTTAAAGCCCACCGTAAAGGTAGACCAAAAAAGTTCTCCGATCACACTCTCGACCTCATGGCAGAAAGACGCGCCATGACGCTGCAGTCTTCCGGTGACGCATACCGACTGCTCAATAGACGGATATGGAAGTCCTTGCGTCACGATATCCACACCTTTAACACTAACGGTGTTAAAGAGGCGATTGAGCGGAATCAAGGCTCCAAAGTGTTCGCAAGAGACAAGTCTATTGGGCAAAGTCGTATTATGAAGCTGAAAACCGAGGACGGCAGTGTAGCGTCGACTAAGCCAGAGGTTTTGAGAGAGATTGAGAACTTCTACCGGCAGTTATACACCTCGGTCACTATAGCTACCATTGGCTCTGACAAAGACCCGCGAGCCAAACTAACCCGACACTATACCGAGGATATCCCGGACATCAGCCTGTACGAGATTAGGATGGCCTTGAAACAGCTTAAAAATAACTAGGCGCCGGGTGGAGACGGAATTACGACAGAGCTTCTGAAAGCAGGTGGCACACCGGTACTTAAAGTCCTTCAGAAGCTATTCAATTCCGTCTTACTCGAGGGCACAACGCCGGAAGCGTGGAACAGAGGTGAGGTGGTGCTCTTCTTCAAAAAGGGTGATAACACCCTATTGAAGAATTATAGACCCATCTCACTTCTGAGCCATGTTTATAAGCTGTTTTGAAGGGTCATCACGAATCGCCTCGAGCGCAGGTTTGATGACTTCCAGCCTCCCGAACAAGCCGGTTTCCGAAAAGGTTTCAGTACCATAGACCACATCCATACGCTGCGGCAGGTTATACAGAAGACCGAGGAGTATAATCTGCCACGTGGCGTTTGTGGACTATGAGAAAGCCTTCGATTCGATCGAAACCTGGGCAGTGCTGCAATCTCTGCAGCGGTGCCAGATTGACTATCGGTACATTGAAGTGTTGAAGTGCTTATACAGAAACGCCACCATGTCGGTCCGAGTACATGAACAGAGCACGGGGGCAATTCCATTGCAGAGAGGTGTGAGACAGGGGGACGTCATTTCCCCGAAACTGTTCACCGCTGCAATGTGGGATACCTTCAAGCTACTGGAGTGGAAAGGATTTGGCATTAACATCAATGGCGAGTATATCACTCACCTTCGATTTGCCGATGACATCGTAGTCATGGCAGAATCGCTGCAAGAGCTCAGCACAATGCTCGATGATCTCAACAGAGTTTCCCAACAGGTGGGCCTTAAAATGAACATGGGCAAGACAAAAGTCATGTCAAATGCCCATGTCGTGCCCATCCCAATATCCGTTGGGAGCTCTGTTCTTGAAGTTGTTGACGAGTATGTCTACCTAGGACAAACTGTCCAGTTAGGTAGGTCCATCTTCGAGAAAGAGGTCAATCGTCGAATCCGACTCGGCTGGGCAGCGTTCGGGAAACTTCCCAACGTCTTTTCGTCAACAATACCGCAATGCCTCAAGACGCAAGTCTTTAACCAGTGTGTGTTACCAGTGATGACATATGGAACAGAGACCTGGTCACTCACAATGGGCCTCATAAGAAAGCTCAAGGTCACTCAGCGAGCTATGGAGAGAGCTATTCTTGGTATTTCTCTACGAGATCGAATCAGAAATGAGGAGATCCGTAGAAGAACTAAAGTTGTCGACATAGCTGAAAGGATTAGTAAACTGAAGTGGCAATGGGCAGGGCACATTGCTCGTAGAACTGATGGCCGTTGGGGCACAAAGGTTCTCGAATGGAGACCGCGCACCGGAAAACGCAGCGTGGGACGACCTCCAACGAGGTGGACAGACGATCTGGTGAAGGTCGCTGGGAGTCGTTGGATGAGAGCGGCATGTGACCGCTCGTTGTGGAAATCTAAGGGGGAGGCCTTTGTTCAGCAGTGGACGTCCTGTGGCTGATATGATGATGATGATGATGAAAATACCTATATTTAATCAATTATAATAAAATTAAAATATAAATCTAAAATATATTTTAACATTATTAAAATTCATAACTTATATACATTATAAACTTAATATACATATAAATTTAATATGAATACACACAAAAATTTAACGTATTAATATATAAACCCAATAATACACTTATAATAATACACTTATAATAATACATAAATAAAACAAAATCTTTCATATCTTCTATTTTTCCTGAATTGAACTTTCAAATATTATAATAAAACATTAACATGAATTAAATAACAAAACACTAAAAATATGATATTATAACAACACTTGATATTTTGTGTTAACTTATTGTAGCTATAAGTAAGATACGTTTTGCATGACTGTAAAACGTAAAAGTCTTTTAAGCCCTGAATTTTGCATAGCCTGATAATATACATGTTTACGTAACTTTGTACTTTTTTGTTTATGTTGTAATGAACAGTCGTTACCAGGATTATCTTATCTCACCATGGGATAAGGTAATCCTGGAGGGCAAATTAAAGCAGCTGCTTGATTACTTCCTACCTCTTGATTAAAAAAAAGTATATCAAGTCAAAGAAAAAATAATAATATTTTTTTTTTTTATTTTTATTTTTTTTATTTTTATTAAAAAGAGGAACAACAAACAGCTACATAATATAATATAACTAACAGTATAACGTATGTAAATAAATAATAATGTAGCCCACAGCGCTGTTCACAGATTACCATAAAATGTATATAAACTTTAAGTCGCTAGGAAATGAGCTGTACGTGCACGACAGCTATTATTATTGTATTATAAAAATAAAATAAAAATATATATATATATTAACATTAAAAAGAGCTATTAACTTAAAAGTGTCTCATATAAAAGGCTTCGAAACATTTTCATGGAATAGGTAAAAATATCGATGTGTTCGAATGTATCATTATACGTTGCCGCCATGCGTCGAATTGGTGAACGTAGGCCAGTGTTAGATCGGCAGGTACCTACTGCAAAGAGTTTGCCTGTACGCACCTGCCGTCTATGGACAGTTCTGGGGACTGCATAGCACAATGCATTGTTAAGACTAATACAGTCAAATTTTCCATTAACAATATTGTACAATGTCGTTGCTTCTAACTGTTTGCGTCTAGAGCTCAGCGTCAAAAGCTTGTATTTATTGAGCAACTGGCCATATGGAAGATAAGATCTGTGGCATCTATAATGCACTGCACAAAGAAACCTATACTGAACATTTTCAATCATCTCAACGTATTTTTTATAATATGGGTTCCAGATGGGTACGGAATATTCTAGCTGTGAACGGACTAGAGTTTTGTATAGACACAGGTACGAAGAATCGCGTTTAAAGTCATGGGTTGATCTCATTATGAATCCGTACATCTGGTATGCTTTATTCACAATTTTTTCGATGTGTAAGTCCAAGCAAAGTTTTGAGTCAAATAGTATACCCAGATCTCGTACCGAGTTTACCTCAGTTAGTAAGACGTTACATAAAGAGTATGCAAACTTTATAATGTTTTTATTTTTGGTAAAATTTAGATAATTGCACTTGGGGATGCTTAGTTGAAGTTTACTTTTGTAACAGTAGTCTGTTAGCCTATCTAGATCCCCTTGAAGAAGATAGCAATCCTGTATATTTCTAATAGGTCTATAGACTTTAAGGTCATCTGCGTATAACAAGAATCTAGAGTTTTTAAAACATTTACTAATGTCATTAATGAAGATAATAAATAAGAGAGGGCCTAGAATGGAACCTTGAGGAACACCTGAGGTTACCTGAGTAGCATCAGAGCGATACCCATTGATTACAACCCTTTGACATCGATTTGTAATATATGAAATGAACCATCGCAACAAGTTGCCACGAATACCGTTAAAGGCTATTCGGTTCAACAACAACTCGTGGTCCACCTTGTCGAAGGCTTTTTGAAAGTCCGTGTATACTGCATCAACCTGTACACGATTATCGATGTTGACGAATAGGTCATTGGCAAATACCAGCAAATTAGTTGTCGTAGATCGCCTTTTCACAAAACCATGCTGTTGCTGTATTATAGAGTTATGCAAAATAGGATATACTTGGTTATGTACTAGTCTTTCAAAAAGTTTCGACAAGGTAGACAATATAGAGATTGGACGGTAGTGTTCAACATTACGCTTAGATCCGCTCTTGTGCACAGGTGTGATGTTAGCATGTTTCCATACCGTTGGCATAACACCTTCAGTGATGCATTTGTTATAAATTATTGTCAGAGGCTTACAGATAACAGAGGCAGTATTTTTAAGAAAAAACGCAGACAGACCATCAGGACCTGGTCCCTTAGAAGGATCCAGGGATTTCAGTTCTGTCATAATCGTTTCCTCCTTGAAATGAAGATCAGAGATAACAATGTCATTAAACGCCGCGTCAATCGGATGCTCCCATGTAGGCAGTGTTGATGAAGGAGGTTCATACACTGAAGAGAAGAAACGAGAAAACATGTTGCAAATCGATTGCGGATCGTTGGATACATCGTTGTTATATTGTACTTTTGCCGGTATGCCTGGTTTGTCTTTTCGGTTGGAGATATAGATATTAAGAAGGTTACAGAACGCAGGGCAGTTTGTGGCGAGCTGAATGTGAGTGTCGACACTGCCATAATAATTTCTCGAAACTAGAATAGTTCTACAAAAAATAAACAACCATTTCATACAATCGTTTTACACCTCCGGGGACAATCCGAGACTGCATTTTATAGTGCAGCCATGGAGAGACCTGGGTTAGTGTCACATTACATTTTAGGTTAAAATTATCTAAAGGGCCTCTGTGTATTAGACCCATGTCTCCGTGTAAGCCTATCAAAAGACCGGCTTCCCCCTTACAGGTGATACAAGCCCCTGAATAAAGAAACATGTAGATAATAGTTATTGTAATTATAATGGCTACTAAGTTCAAAGTCTAATGTAATTTAATTTAGATCCAGAAATCAATCACTTAGTATGCAAATAAATAGTAGCAATAGTTTCAGCAAACCCTTAAAGATGGAAAGCTGTTTCTTTAACAAAAAGTTGTTTAGAATCAAAGAAGAATTTAAGCTTCTAGGACCTAACGTGAAACTATTGTAGCTCAGCTCAACCCATTATGATAGGAATTTACTTCTAAGCAGAATTCATTAATCTAAGCACTGTCTACCAACAAACATTAAAGTTGCAGGTCCTGATGTGAAACTAGCGCTCTGCTAAGCCGATCAAGATGAAAGCTGCTCAGAACACTCAATAAAAATAAAATACACTTTCTAAATAGTACAAAAACTGGTATGGGCAGTATTTGTCTGGAATCAGCTCATAAAGTACTTAAATAAAAGTAAAAGCTTACGTTGCACCGTTTAATGTATGGAAACTGACTGATTTAAACACTAACCCCACGCTCTTAAACATTAAAAACAGTATGTAAGTACTGATGAATACCCACTATACATTTTTTACTGGTTAGTGCAATGTTGAGAGTAATTATCTATATTTATACTGTAATTAATTTAGTTTTAATAGGTAGTAGGTATAGCTATATCTATAGACCATTGGACAATTCGGTAGTTTTATCGAAAAATTTGCAGCACTGGCAACGCTGCCACTCCGCATCAGTCAATGGGACTTTTTGGCGGGCTTTTGAAGTGACTAGGCGGGAATTCAAATTTCGTTAAAAATTCAATACAAATATTGTTTACTTTATTGTACAAAGGTGTAAATAACTGTATATAGTCTTGCAAGTTTTCCAAAATGGATGAGCCCCCTGGGGACCCTGCCCAGGGGCAGCAGAAGAGAAACCCCAATAAGCGTCCAAGGGTGGCACTGGTCGACGCTGAAATTGATAAAGACAATTTCTACAAGACTTACGTAAAACCAGGATACAAACGTGTATTTCCCGAACATTATAATAGTAATACTAACTTAATGGTTTTTGTTGAACATATAGACAAAGAAAAAATTGGTAATAAAAACCCATTAACAATAGCAAATTTATTTAAAAATGATATAAAAGGTATTGTGAACATTATTAGGATCAATGCGGAAAAAATAGGCATTACTTTTTCTCAAGCAAATAATGCTAACAACTTTTTAACTAATGACCAATTTCTTACAAAGCATAGTTTCAAAGCATATATACCAGCGAGAGCGGTGGAGAAAATCGGCGTGCTGAGGTATGTGCCATTAAATATTAGCAATGAAGAACTTTTCAAAAAACTATCATCACAGCAAGAAATAATCAGCGTACGTAGGTTTACAAAAAGAGTCAATGATGAAGTGAAACCGTTTAGTTCAGTTAGCATTACTTTTGTCGGTACATCCTTGCCTGATGCAGTTTATTTGGACATTTTTCGTTTTAGGGTTTATGATTACATTGCTCCCTTACTACAATGTTACAAATGTTTTAAATTCAATCACGGAGCTAAAATATGCAGGTCAGTACAAAAATGCTCAATATGTACAGGAGAGCATCACTATAAACAATGTGAAAATGAAATAATTAAATGTATCAACTGTGGAGGGTCTCATTTATCTATATCGCGGGACTGCCCAATTAAACAACAAAAGTTACGAGATAGAATGAATAAAACAAATTATGCCACAGCTGTAAATTCATCTAGCAACAACTTGATGAAAAATTATGTGTCTGATTTCCCTGCTCTTCCATCTCCTATCAATAAACCTAAGTATAATGACACTGAAAAAACAATGACTAATAAAATTACAGATGAACAATTAATTGATGAAATATTAAAAAATGATGTCATAATCAAGGGTTTAGTTGGTGCTTTAGTCACTCTAGGAAATGAGAATAAGAAAGTTACAGTAGGTCTTATTAAAGAAACATTAATTAAGAAACTCAAACATGGATAGTAACAATATAAGAATATCTCAATTTAATGTACAAAGTATTAGAAACAAGAAACCCTTACTTATTGATTTTCTCAATAACAATAGTGTTGATATTTGCTTACTAAATGAAACATGGCTTAAAGAAAATAGTTCATTTTATATAGCAGAATATGATTTTTTCAGTCAAAATGGTTTGAATGGACATGGAGGAGTAGGTATTTTGATTAAAACCAATTATAAATATTCAGTGGTATCTACACCATTTTACAGTTTTTTACAATCACTAGCAGTCACAGTTCACACCAATATTGGCAAAATCACTATTTTATGTGTTTATTCACCACCTGATAATAGTCCTTATGGCCACCTTCAATGTAGTAAACTAAAAGAAATTATAAATAGTTTACCAACACCACTGCTAGTATCTGGTGATTTGAATGCCCATCATGTAGCATTTGGATGCCTCACAACAAGTTCTCGTGGGAACCAATTATATGATATGCTTGATGAATGCAACTTATGCATACTTAATACAGGTAGTCCAACAACAGTTGGCAGTCCTCGAAATACTCCTTCAGCAATTGATATTTCTTGTTCAAGTCCCTTTTTAGCACCTTACTGTAATTGGAGAGTGCACAATGATCCTATGGGTAGTTATCATTACCCCACCTTTGTAGATATTCAAACACTTCCTTTGACATACATAGTAGCAGACCCAGTGGAAAGATATATGTATGCAAAAGCAGACTGGACTAGATTCAACACTGAAACAAAAAAAGCATTTGAAGGATTTACATTCTATGACAATAATCCTATTCTATGTTATAATAAATTCTACAAAATACTTTGTACAGTCAAAGATAGTTGTATACCAAAGTATATAAAAACAAAACAACATCAAACAAAAAATCCAGTGCCCTGGTGGGATAATGATTGTTTAAAAGCTGTCATTAAAAGTAAGGAGGCTCTAAAGCTCTATCAATCTAAGCCAAGTACTGATAGTTACATTCAATATAAAAAGATAGATGCTGCAAAGAAAAAGCTTATCAGTGAAAAAAGAAAATCTAGTTGGAGAGCTCTTTGTGAGACATTCAATAGATATACACCTATAGTGAGAATATGGAACTATATTCGAAAGTTTAAGAATATTACATCATTTAAATCTGTTAAAAATGACGAGTGGATAGATTCCTTTCTAGATAAGTACGCTCCTTTATCACCCACTGAAAAAGATGTTGACAATAGTTTACTTTTCATGTCTTTAGAACAGTTTGATAATGAGAATAGTAAATTTTTATGTAACCCTTTCTCATGGAATGAGTTTTCATCGGTTCTTAGTGCTCGGAAAGATACAACACCAGGTTTGGACGACATTCCATATAAGCTGATTCGTTACATGCACACAGACGCACAGAAAATTTTATTACAGATTTATAACTTACTTTGGGAAAAGTCTAATATACCAGATTCTTGGAAAACGCAATGCATCATACCTATATTAAAACCTGATAAACCACCTGACGACTATAATTCATATAGACCTATATCTCTATCATCGTGCATTGGTAAGATTTTTGAATGCATGTTGAAGGGACGTTTAGATTGGTATGTTGAATACAATAAATTAATACCTGATCAACAATTTGGTTTCCGTAAAGGTAGAAGCGCAGCTGAAAGTTTTATTTCGCTAATAACAGATATAAAAACATCTTTTCATAGTCATCACCACACTGTTGCAGCATTTTTAGACGTGAAAGGTGCATTTGACAATGTCAATCCCACTGTATTAGTTCGGATATTAGCAGATTTAGGCATACCAGGAAAACTATGTAAATGGGTATTTAACTTTTTGCATGACCGGACTATGTTTGTTAAATATAATAATGTTCTTCGCGGACCTAGGAAAGTTTATATAGGCACAATGCAAGGGGCGACGATATCCCCATTATTGTACAATTTGTATGTATGTCAAATAAATAACTATCTAAAGAATGAAAATGTTCATTCATTACAATTTGCTGATGATCTAGTCGTATATTGTGTAAATAAAAATGTAAATATTGCTATAAATAGTGTAAATAGTTCATTAATTAAAATTCATGATTTTTATTATAACAAATTAAAATTGATCATTAGTCCCAGTAAGAGCGGTGCCATGCTTTTTTCCAAAAAACACTTAGTAGTTCCCACTAACCAAATAATGTACAACCATAAAGCATTGCCCTGGCTAAAGGAAAAGAAATTTCTTGGCATTTATTTAGACCAACAACTAACATTCCAAAGCCATATTAACTACATTATTAGGAATGCTTGTAAGGGGTTAAATATATTGAGGTCATTGACTGGTGTTAGCTGGGGTTCTGATCCTAAAGTTTTGTCAATGCTTTATAAAAGCATAGTCCGCAGTCATTTCGATTATAGTTCCATAGCTTATATGAATGCAAACTTAACCCTGTTAAGAAAGCTGGATGTTATCCAAAATAAAGCATTAAGAATAATCACGGGCGCAATGTGCTCTACACCGATTAATAGTATGGAATGTGAAACATGTATTATCCCTTTGTTCTTAAGAAGAATCCAGTTAGCTGAAACTATGTGTCTTAAGTTGATCACATCGAATAATAAGTTTGTTTTAAATCGAATTTTGCCAAAGGAACATATACCACTCAGTTCATATGGCACTTATATCAATGGTGAACAACTTCTATCTAAAAATGTACCAGAAATTCTACGTATTCTACTTCATGTTAAACAAGTCACTGTAAATATGTATATAAACAATCCCTGGCCTATGTATGCTATTAGCTATGATTCCCTAATTAACAATAGTGTAAATATTTTAGATAATTGTATTGAAAACCAATCTGATCTATTAATTCATTTAGACAATATGGGCAATGTTTATAATCTATACACTGACGGCTCTAAGTGTGATGATAGAGTGACGGCAGCATTTTATGACCCACAATCTAAATTAACCAAATGTTTTTTAATTAACAATGTAGCCAGCATTTTCACCGCTGAATGTTACGCAATTTATCAAGCATTGATTTACTGTCAAAGCTTAGATAACATAGAAAACATTGCTATATTGACTGATTGCAAAAGTATTCTTTGCTCATTGCAAAATAGCAAATCTGTCATTAAAACGAATTATTTAATTTACGATATTAAGAATTTATTAAATAAACTACATCATAAAGGCAAGATTGTTAAATTTATGTGGATACCTTCACATAGAGGGATATTTGGTAATGAAAAGGCGGATCGAGCCGCTCGAAGCTTTCCTGACGAAGATCATTTAACGACCATGAAGATCCCATACACTGACTTCAATGGTATGATAATTAGGAAGATAAAAGAATTGTGGCATGAATACTTTCAGAAAATAAGTAAAGATAAAGGAAGATGGCACGCCGATATTCAGAAAGTACCGCCCGCCCAACCTTGGTACCATCAATATACCGAAGAATCCAATGAAGGAAACTATAGAAGCTTTGTGACAGTCATAAACAGATTGAGATTTGGTCATTGTCAAGTACCGACACACCTTTACAAATTAAAATTAAAAACTAATACTGTATGTTCATACTGTCCGAAAGAAGAAGCGAACTTAGAACATATCATTTTTGAGTGTCCCTGTTTTGGTATTCAACGTCTCTTATTGGTGGCCGAGTTGAAATCAGTTGATGAACATTTCCCGAAGTGTCTCAAAGATCTATTAAAAGAAAAAAGGTTTTATAGACCTTTGTTCAATTTTATTACAAGTACTGTCAGCAGAATTTAAGTGTGATGTGAAGTGTTTATTATTTAATTAACATTCGAATTGACGATAGGCTCTAAAGGACTAGTATCCAGGGCCGTTAAAATATTACAAAAAAAAAAAAAAAAAAGCATCAGTCAATGTCAATGCACTACTGTCACTTTTCATTATCATCATCCATTGGATTCGATTTCGAAAAATTGCCCACTTTTTGTACACTCTGGAACATATGACTCAAAATTTGGATTTAGAAAGGGAAGAGGGGTTGCTGATAATCTTAGTATTTTTTCTACTGACATTCTTTTATCATTTAGTCAAAATAATTCTATAGTAGCCTTTTAGAGATATCTTATAAGTTATAAGTAAGACAACGTAGATCTCGTCATTTTAAAATCAAAATTAAATGTCCATTTTTGCTATTCAAATTTTTTGTTAAACTTTTTCTCTGGAAGGACTGTTTTTGTTCGGGTGGCGGGCTTTAATTGTCGAGGTCGAATTGTGTGGAAAGGCGTTCCACAAGGATCTGTCCTCACTCTGTACCTTACTCATTGATAAGTCTTTATTCTATTAAAAACAAAAATGTTTCCTAGAAATACAATTTTTATTTAAATTTTCACAGTACAATTTTCTTATCGCTTAATTTTAACTTTTACTTTACTACTGTAAATCCGTAAGATTCATTCAATCGTACACATTTAGATTGTAAACTTAATACCTCAGACCAAACCAAAGGCATGCACTTTAAGTTTAGTTAGTAGGTATACATAATGTTATCTGCAAATTCTTTAATAGTAAAGATACCATACCAGTGATGACATATGGAACAGAGACGTGGTCACTCACAATGGGCCTCATAAGAAAGCTCAAGGTCACTCAGCGAGCTATGGAGAGAGCTATGCTTGGTATTTCTCTACGAGATCGAATCAGAAATGAGGAGATCCGTAGAAGAACTAAAGTTGTCGACATAGCTGAAAGGATTAGTAAACTGAAGTGGCAATGGGCAGGGCACATTGCTCGTAGAACTGATGGCCGTTGGGGCACAAAGGTTCTCGAATGGAGACCGCGCACCGGAAAACGCAGCGTGGGACGACCTCCAACGAGGTGGACAGACGACCTGGTGAAGGTCGCTGGGAGTCGTTGGATGAGAGCGGCATGTGACCGCTCGTTGTGGAAATCTAAGGGGGAGGCCTTTGTTCAGCAGTGGACGTCCTGTGGCTGATATGATGAAAGATAATTACTTACTACTAATTAATTTAGAATGGATAATCGATGACAGTTAGTCTTACCAGTTTTCTTAGGCTCTATATGGCTACACTACATATTAGGCTTTCAACACAGTCATGAATAGTACGAGTAGGTATACATTTTCATCATCATCATCGAGTATCAATTTAAATAGTTAAATTAATGGGTTTCTCGAGAACGAAAATATTTATACTTTTTTTATTTTTCTCTTTAACGATTTGCGAATTGTGTTATGAAATCTGCTTGGATAGTGTTCGCAAAATTGATACCCATCGACCTTATGCTATTGGAAGAAGTCAACACTTGGAGTCCACTTCTTGAGAACAAATGCCTTAAATCGGAAGACGTACAGAATGAACTGGGGATGAAACCATCTTTACACACCATCCTAGAAACCATGGTCTTCATCGAATTTTCTCTTACAAATGGGCATCAGTAGGTAGTCTTCTTAGCCTTTTTGTTCGGTATGATAACTACTTCCAGAACATACCGTATTTTTTATGATGTGGATGCTTGGTTCTATGTGGATCGTTATCTGTATAACGTGCTGGTAATGTGCAGTTTGCGTGAAAGTTTAAACAGTATATATTTTGTACAAGATACCAGTCCAACTGACAAGTACTGTAAATATTTACCTACGGATGCGCATAGCCAGGTGCTGAATCCACAGGTGTTCACCGGGCACGGTTGTTTTGGAGCGTACCTGCACAGGATAGGACGCGAGGCCACGGCACAGTACCACCATTGTGATAGTGACAAGGATACCGCACAGCCCACGCTCGAGGAGTGCCCTGCGTGGGCGGCCGAGGAGGGCCGGATTTAGGGGAGGGCAACCGGGGCTACAGACCCGGGGCCTTCACAAAAGAGGGGCCCCCACAATAGACACTTCGGCAAAATATCAAAATAAAAAGTGCTTATCACACTTGCCATTTACTACTCATCTTGAGGGAGTATCCCAATGGCTCAATGGCTGAGAGGGTGTCACTTGCCCGCAGCCAGTATTCGATTCCATGTCTCGACTCTTTTTTTTTCTTTAATCTACTTGGTTTCACAATAAATAATTTCTTGAAAAACCCGACTGAGAAAAATTGTTCATTCTATTTGGAAAATAATTTGGGGCCAGGGGGCCTCCACTCCTTTGCTGCCCCGATGCCTCCAGACCTCTAAATCCGGCCCTGCGGCCGAACGGCGGATCCTGGTTGATCGGCGGACTTATTACGTATGTCGCAGACGGTATGTGACCGGCGTAGATCGCGCAGACGCCACTGTTGAACGACATTTCGGTATTACGTATTGGCCGATAGTGATTAAACAGGCGAAGATCTCTGACGCACAATCTGTCGGACGATCAATGATCTAAAAATTACGTCCTCGCCTTTCAATTTGCGATGTGCCAAAGAAAAGACTCCTTCCTCCACCCACGGGTGTCGTAGGAGATTGAGGGTTGATATCAAGAGGACAGCAGCGTGCTCCCGTGTGCTGATAACAGCATACGTCGATCACCGATCAAGCATGTTGCCAAGCATGTTGGTGTGAATCGTCCCAACCGCACAATTATGTTTTTTAACTCCCGACGCAAACACAGGTCTTATACGTTTACATGTATCTGTGTATCTGTCCGTGGCATCGTAGCTGCCTAACGGATGAACCGATTTTGATTTAGAATTTTAGTTTGAAAGGTAACTTGACGGAGAGCGTTCTTAGCTACGATTCAAGAAAATCTGTTTAGATGTTTGAAGATCATCAGCTCTTTTCTAGGTAATGAAGGGATGTGGGCAACTTCCACTGGTCTGATCAATTCGAAATTTAGTATTATGTTACTTCAAAGATGTTGCAAGAACATACGTACCTTTTATCATTGATTAGAGGTGTTTTTTTGAGTTTTAGTTTATATTTTGTAGAAGCGACTTCATAGTGCAGGAATATAGTCGTTTCAAACCAGAAACCTGTAATAATCGGATGAAACATGTAAATAGCTACCGTACAGCTTGACCGTGCGGTTTCACTTTTAGCCATTCATGACGTCGATATGAATGTGCGATGTAGGATACGCCTAGTTATGTTGTTCACGCTGGAGATACGCTCAGAGTCACTCGGGCATGTGGTGTTACCGGACATTGCTCTTGTTCTCTTTGTGCGCGTGCGTTTAGGCCCAAGTCCACGGCACTAACGGGGGCCGCGCGTCCTCCACCGACTCGTCGCCGTCTAGGCGGGCATCGTCTTTGACAGGCATACAGTTAAAGATTATATATCAACCAAATGTAGTTTAATGAATCCATAAATAATTTGATGTGTACCATGCAGTGCCACCGTACTTCGGATTGCAATCGTCGACAAGAACATTCTTGTGGATAAAACTACTACCCGATGGTGCACAGCTGCGCAACAGGGCTCACGTGCACCAGCTTGTTCACATGCGCATGCTTACTTGCTTCATAGTCACCATTCCTAATATGAGGCACGTGTTGGTGACCACAGAGCTAGCCTCAACGACTCGGGGTGAGTAGGACTTCTGCCTAGTGAGTCCTGAACACCATCGTCCCGCTCCGTAGACGCAGTAGTCGAACGTAGGTTTTCACCCACGTAGTACCGCAGAGTATCTAGAAATAATAAAAGAAAATATTAAACTAATCGGCGACGAAGTTGAGTGACCCAAAGTAGGTACAGTGGACTGCATCCGACCGCTGAGACAACAGTGAGTAGTCGGGAGGGTTCAGCGGTTACGGTGGCGCACGTGGCGAGTCGGTGTTCGTTGCTTCCTAATGAAGTATTGAAAGCATTCAATAGGCCCCCCGCGCCCCGCACTCCTGACGCTCCCCGGCGGGTTAGTGCGCGTTCCTATTGAAATACATATGGCTCGATCAACATATTTATGAATCCCGCCAGTTGTTTGTCTGCCCTCTATTCCAGTGCTCATGTATTGATGCATAGAGTCGGCTCCGGCTCACCTTTGTGTGTAAGTTGTTGTAAGTAAATCACTTATTGAATAATTCGTGGAATACCGATCGCGATGAGGCGCGATACACAATCACGATCTCGTTTTGAGTTCATACTAACGATGTAGACTGTAGCTACATTATTGCAACCGATTTCCTACTATCCCAAATAAGCTCAATATATGCCTTTGGTAGGAACGCGTTCACATTCCACGAACACGTCACGGATCAATCTACAAATTCTTTAGATTTAAGATTTTGAACTATGTAGGTCCGTTTTTGTGTTAAGGTCACATCTAACACAACAAAGACGAGGCCGATTGTACTCTACGTCTAAACTATACATACTTTTAGGCGCTGCTGTTTTTGTATCTTTTACTGATTGGTGTACAACAAGAGTATATAAATAAATAAATAAATTTACAAAACGGACAAGTGCGAGTTGAAGTCGCGTGGAGAGGGTTCCGTACGATGAATGTTATCTTTACGTACGAGAAGTGACGGATGCCTGCCTTGTTAAGGCGAACGAGTAAAACCAATAATTTATCCGTAGAACAAACTTAACATTATAATTGAATACATGTTCTCCCAAGCATTCCAACTGCAAATGTAAGTTTGTACGCATAATATTGTAAGATTTGCCATGTTATTTTAAGACCATAGACTTCTTATAAGTTTTCCTATAATCTACAAGTAAAGAACATTTTTTTTTTCATAATGGGCTCGGTAGTTTCGGAGATAAGGAGGGGTCAATATTCGCCTATTTTCTTGAATAACTTTAAAACTGTGTATTTTAAAATTATAAAATAAATATATTCGAGACCCTGACAACAAGTCCTTTCATTGAATGTGATACTTACACGAAACAGTTAGCAAAACTTTATTGTTAAATTTTCTATATTACCCCCCAAAAGTTATTCCCCTATTTTCAAAATCGTTTTATTTTTTTTAATCAATCATAGTAATTGTTTTATTAACTATACTATATACACATAATTCTAAATAAAGTTATGTTAGATATTAACATTTTTATTGGTTCTGACTGAACTAAGTATAACTAGAATAGAACTCATTACATAAATGTTTATGATAAAAATAACTACTTTTGATTTAACCTACAAAGCTAAACTGATGTGAACCTTTTTTTTCTGTACAATATACAAATATTTGTTGCAAGCAAATGGTAGATGGCAGTACGGTACACGCGTTCAGTTGTACATTTCAGGTGAGGCCACACGTCACTGCCTATCTTCTTCAGGTCGGAACATAAGGCAGCTCACTAACGTACGTACTGCCATGCTAGTGTAGTTCGCTGATGGCCACAGCTGCTTCACCTATTGGATCGTGCTTTGAGCGGCTGACTTAATTTACATATTGCAGGAATGGGCTACCCACGTATCTATCGTAGATTACTACGGCATGGCTTTGCGAGTCACTTAGAGATTAGTCTTTAAGTAATCAATAAACAAACACTAGCTTCACTAATATATCTTCGAAAATATTGTATAATGAGCCCTAAACCTCCAGGCAGACCTCATGTATACACATAGACGAAGTAGCTGGACCTCGGTACCTCCAACTAAGCGGGACGATCAGAGCGATTAGAGGAGAGGGACCTGGAAGAACAACCATCTCCATAAGCCAAGGTTTCGGTTCAAGTCAGTGTTTTCTAATCTACTTACTAAATATACCAAGCCGTGAGGCGGTGTCATATTTGACGCAAAAAGTACTAATAGTTATAACTAATTCTGTTGTTTCACTCAGAACCAAGGGCTCCGCGGTATCAAGGGGTCAGGTTAGTAAGCTAAGGCTACTTGTAGGCCTACCTAACGGCGTATCGCAGTGGCGCCCAACTTGGGGCCAATATAAAAGTAAGTATTATGGGGTTACCTATCGGTTTGTATATAAATATTATGTATGGTCTCCGTCTGTTGATATTCTATACAATCAACATTACGTTACAAAACGTGCACACAACTAATCGATATATTTACTAACGAGTAAGCTATTTTAGTAGATATAATAATACTAACGATCGCATTCTTGTAACTCACATATTATCTCCGAGACTTAAATTGGTGTCAGACCGACTGAACCTAAGTTAAGATTAAAGAACGGACTTTCTGTCTGGTAAATTGATATTACAATATTTGATTGCAGAACTACCTCTACCACATAAAAATGTTACCTACTTATATTAAAATGGTTGAAAATATATATTTTTTATTATTAAAATTGCATTTAGCGCGATGTTAGCAATGACAGAACTGTCAGGCAACTGTAAATTTGCACTCATCATTTCGGCCGAATGAAGTCCACTGCTGGACACAGGCCTCCCCCAAAGCACCACAATGACCGATATGGCTGTGTTGTGGGCTCGTTGGGGGGTTTTGCCATAATCGCCACGCTTGGCAGACGGGTTGGCGATCGCAGTTGAGTTGTTAATATACTCGAAGGATGCTGCTGCCCATCCTCCAGCTAATCCCCTAGTCGACTCTTACGACACCCACGGGTGGAGATGGGGTGGTGGTATTCTGAGCCGGCACCACACGGATCAAATGCACTAAAAAGCCAAAAATAATGTAAGATTTTTAAACATATTGAAACTATGTCATAATGCACAATTATCATGCTGCTGTGTGCATGGTGCGCACAGGTTAACGAAACCGCTCCCAGATGCCAGACGTACCGCGTCCTCGTACTATATCATCATATCGGCATTTATACGTCCACTGCTGAATAAAGGCCTCCCCCATAGATTTTCACAACTGTGTCATCATTCTGGGGGGTATTTGCCAATACTCACCATGCTTGGCAGGCGGGTTGGTGAGCGCAGTATGGCTACCGTTTCACAGAAGGGACGCTGCTGCCCATCCCTCTGGTTTAGATTCCCTTAGTCGCCTTTTACGACATCCACGGGAGGAGATGGAGTGGTGCTATATTCTTAATCGGGACACCACACGGATCCTTAATCCGGACACCACACGGATCGTACTATATATGTATGCATAATGTGCTCTCCCACTGGCCACTGCAGTGCGGTATTGCACAGTGTGCAGCACTGTACAATACCTACTGCACCGCTTCGGTTGGCGAGTGCTTTCTAATTAAAATGTGGATGACGAATCGTTTCCACTCACCGTTTCGAACAGTCTCAACGCTATTGTGCGAACTCCTCGTTGAATGAGGGTCGTAATAGGTTATATTTATATAATTTTAATCATAGACTTAGTAAATGTTAGCAGCAACACTGGTCTTTTACATCATAAGATGTCCCTTAGATTTGTAAATAACAAAGCGATGGAAACTGAAAAGTACTACGAACGTTGCTTTCGTTGAATGTCGTAGTAGGAGAGCGTACGTGTTCGAGAGGCGACCTGGCGGCTGCGCAAATATTCCGCCGCTCGCGAACGAAACGCCGCAATTTAAGTATATCTAGCGCATAATCCGCTAAACGGCGCTAGTGTCGTTATAGTAGGCATTCGGTTCCAATTTTTGGCAGAAATCCACGAGCCAGCCGAGCAGCAAATATTTGTTAGATGACAAATATGATGCCAGAGATGACGCGAAGCCGCGGCAGACGGCTGCACGAGCGTCACAGATGTCGCCATCATTAGTAGCGCGGATGCTGATTGACGAACGAGCTGATGCCGCTGCAACAGGCTCGCTAACAGTCGGCATCCGAACAGCATTCCTCTCTACTGACATTTCGATTTGTAGTCCAGATATTTTGTGTCATACCGATGAACCGTGTGCGGTCACCTAAGATATTCTAATACATCCAATTCTATTATAATTTTAACATAATATAGCGTCGTAGTCAGATGATAGCGCACGCGCGAAGTCGTGATGCCGTGACAGTGAGCGCTGCACAGCAGTCACAACGACGTGACAGGAACGTATTCACGCGCACACGAAATGAACGCAAACCTGCGCCTGTACGCATGGGCATGGGGGCCCCGGGCCGCTGAGCCGCACACCCACGTGAGAGTCACTTTCATTGTACAACGTCACACATTACACACATGCGTACTTTATGGCACAGATTAGTAAGCGGGGGTGTAGTCAGGGATGCCAGCGGGGGGCAGGCGCGGTGAAGGGGATGGGCCACTTTTACATTTTAATTGCATTGTTAGTTGTAACAAGCAGGTTATCTCGAGCGAGAGAAACTGATGGGCGCGATAACGTGACGCGATTAGTTACGTCCGGCTCGCAGCACGGCGCAGCCCTCGCGGCCACAGCTGGCTACAGTGTATATCTTTTTTGTTATAGTTTTAAATATATTGCGCCATCTGACTCTCTTTTGTTGGCAACATTTAATTTCGCTGTTTTGTTGACTCAAGGAATTTTGCATTGCAATAACAGGAATATATTTGTATGCCGAATCATAAAAAAATTTCAAAGTTCGGTTTTACTTCCGGCACGTGGCGGGGTGAACCCGGTCTAATGTCAAGATATCGATACCTTATCTTGAGTTATTGGGTGGCAGAGCTAAGATAACAGGCACATCTTGACGTTGTATCAACATCGGCGGTATGTCATCTTCGGCGCCGAATGGAGGCTCCAGGAACTCGAAAGATCTCTATCTAGAGCCACCCATTGGTGCCACGCCCTTAGGCAAATCTCGGAGGGGATGACTGTAAAGCGGTCATCCCCTCTAGCGGAGGGAAGGCGACTGTAATGAGGCCACCCCCCCAGGCATCTATCGAGGGGATTGTAAAAGATTCCCCCGAAGCCTCACTATGCACTGTGCTGCGCACACAGCAGTACATGATCACATGCTTTACTAATATCTAGAATCGTAGCATTAACCGGAGCGCTACGTAACATTGCAAAATGCGTAAAATACTCTAAGACACATTATTTACAATACATTAGATACATCACTACAAACACAACCTACAACACTTGAATACAAAATAAATTCATTTACTTCTTTGGTACTTCAATATTATGAACGCCTCGAAAGTAAATAACCTTACGCCCCCTTTTTAAAAACACTTTCATTGGATAAACAAATTGTGCCTGCTATTGTCACTTACATCTTAGAAAAAGTTTTTAAACCAGCTAAGTTATTATTAGACGTTTATAACACGACTAATGACAAAGGAGGTTCGTGGTATACTCGTAGGTACTTATTGTAAACGAGTAGTTGATTTTCATGTGCGCAATGTACTTTTAGAAATAAAATAGGTTTAAGCCGAATGTAAAATTAGAGAAACAACATTTATCTCCGCCTGGTGAAATAACTTTCACGTTCCCTATGTAAGTTGCTAAAGAATTGTAATTACATTAACGTCTTTGTGTAAATCTTAAACGTCATGCTCCGTAATGATACAAATTAAACGGCGTACAAGTTAATTATCAGATTATTTATCTGCCGCCGTCCGAGGCGCTCTAACAAAGAGCCAGACAATAAGTTTCATAATGAACATTTGTAGTTGCTAAATATCGATCCAGATCCAGAGAGCACCATTAGGCTAACAAAGCATCGAGTTAGGCTGACGACAAACGAGAGTGATTTTATAAGTTGTGAGTCGCGTTTATTGCGGTGTGGGCCACACTATAAATGCACAATATAAAATAAATGCGTCCATTACAAATTTACAACCAAGTTTTGGTCGAACTGTATGGCTTTCAGGGTCAGAATGGTATTGGATGCGCATGTCGACAATGAATATGATTAAATTGTTATTACATGATAATCACCCCTTTGTATTCAAGTTAAATAAAATATTTCAGTGTGCTGATGGCTTGGCTCATGTGTGTAGCTGATATAGTAATAAAAGGTTTTACTAAATTGTACATACTCGTATAACTCTCGGGTAAGATTTATTGAGACGTTGTGCTACTCAAACCGATCTGGATGTTCAAAGAAGTCTTCATATAGTATATACAGGAAAGTTTACGATGATTTTGAACGGTGACGGTACGGTTGGTGCAGTGGCTGATACAGTCGACACAGTGGGGGGCAGGGGATAATAGAGGACGTACAAGTGTTTAAAATGATCATCGCTCTGGCAATAAGTACCACAACACCGGAATTGGCCACAATATCACGATCACCGGATGTGGTTTTATCTGTAATATTTACGGTTATCTACAAAAGCGTGTTTTTATAGTTTTTTAAACTACTATTTTTGCAATCGTAACGTAATAGTAAACTACACGTTTACTGCGTTCAGGGGTACAGGGGGCCTAAAAAGGCCGCTTTAGGTGAATCATAATAATAATAATAATCGCCTTCCCTCCAATAGAGGGGGTGACCGCTTTACAGTCATCCCCTCCGTGATGTGCCTAAAGGCGTGGCGGCAATGGGCGGCTCTAGTGTGATCTTACGAGGACCTGGAGCCCCCCTTCGGTGCCGAAGATGACCGCTCTAGTGGTTTTAGCCGGTAGGAGTCCGGCATACCCCTTCACCCTTCCCCGGGGTGAAGGAAGTTCCATGTAGAATTTCCACTGGACATCAATAAAAAGAAAAAAGAAATAAAAAGTGAATCATAATATGAATTACATTAGAAATCACAAAATGGTCACGTTCATAGTCAGTTATGATTAAGTGACCATTTTGTGATTTATATTGTGCATCGCACTGAGATCATTATTATGCCTTATAAATAAAACCTAATCCGGTCTTTTTAGGCCTTCTGGACCATTTGGTGACATTTAATGTTATTCATATTATGATTCTGCTAAAGCGGCCTTTTTAGGCCCCCAGAGCTGTGCAAGTCTGCACTTCTACGCCAGTCGACAACATGAGTCGCGCGACAAATTACACTCAACTTGAGCTCAAATGAAGGATGTCCATCGGAGCCCCGACGGCAGGACGCACGGCGACAGCCGGCCGCGACTCTTCAATACGAACTTTATTGGGACACAATAACGGTGAAAATACAATAAATATATTTTGTAACGCGTTTCTTTGTTGTAACCGGCGATTATCGGGCCATTTTTAAGATTAAATCGCTGAAAGGACGCCTCTCGCTACATTAATCACTTTATCTCACCGTCGAGTCGTCGCACACTAAGAAATGGAGATGCGTCGAATACTGATTTTACATGATAACCGAATACCGAATATTATTCATACATACATGATCAGTAGTGCAATTCTCTAAGCTGCAAGACTACGACTGAGACTCGTCCTCATGGCTCACCATCTGCAACGTGTCTTTCAATAGCTTCAATCGTGTCTTAACAAATACCAAATTGGTGTTTACCGTTATTTCAATTCTATTTTCAAGGATGTATGGATGTTTGACCTTAGGGGATTGCACTACAGCCATTCCTAGTGCGGGTTGGCGGACTACACATTACACACACCATTGGGAACATTATGCAGCCCTCTCAGGGGTTCAGGTTACCTCGCGATGTTTTCCTTCACCGTTAACGCAAGTGATGATCAAAATCTGAATCCGAAAACTCAGAGGTGCGGGCGGGGATCGAACACAGACTCTCGTGTATGAAAGGCAAGCGTTCAACCACTAGGCTATCACTGCTTCGGGAATACGGTGACGCGCACGTGGTCACGTGCCATCGAGTGCGCAACACAGCGCACAGTGAAACTTGGGGTGTATCCCTTACAATTCTCCCCGAGAAGTGCCTGGGAGGCGACCTTTTTACAGTCGCCTTCCTTTCGCTAGAGGGGGTGACCACTTTGCAGTCATCCCCTCCGAAATGTGTCTAAAGGCGTAGCATTAATGGGCGGCTGTAGTGTGATCTTACGAAGACCTGGAGCCCCCCTTAGGTGCCGAAGATGACCGCTCCAGTGGTTTTAGCCGGTAGGTGTGTCCGGCATGCCCCTTCGCCCTTCTCCGGGGCGGAAAAAGTTCATGAAGTTCCACTAGGAACCAATAAAACCGAACCGAATGTCCGGCCGCATAATCGGGTTCAATTATACAGAGTTTTGGCGGAAACAGGTTATTACGTGCGACCAGGGAGTGAGCGGTACCTCCCCATCTGCTCTCCCGCACCAAGATATCGGTTACTAGGTGAACCATACACGGAGCGGCGCGGCGCCACACAGAGGATCGAGAAACGCTCCCCAATACATAGGATATCAATTTTAAAGTGCCGGTTTCGTGCCTGAGATGTCTTCTAATAGTCAATATCACGCTTATATATATCATAGGATACAATCTGGTAAGCCAATCAGCCATAATAATATTTTTTGTAAAAAATAGTATGGACCTAGTATAAAAATGCTTAAATCTCCGGAACCGCAAGAATATCCGTATCATACCGTAATTCCTTAAACATGGTTGGTGGAGGGCGGAGGATGCCACCTCGGGGAGAGGCGGATTCACCGCCGAACTGCGCGGTGACACTTTGTACTGCGGATGGGACGAGGGATGAGACTAGCCTTTTCAAAGTCGTAGTCTAAAATACTAACTATTACTACGCGGCAGTGATAGGCGTCCATAGTATCAACAATTAGAATAATAAAACATTACCGGAAATTCAGCAGCAATACCAAATTCAAATGCTTAATATACCGATACCGAATATTAACCGAATATTTGGCGCATCTCTAAGAATACACTTTGAACATTTTGGATGAGTTTTTGTTTGACAACGTTTTATCACCACCCAGTCTCCGAGAACGGAAAGCTTGAGCTCGACAAATAAACCGCCGAATAAAAACCACTGACGTGTTGCGATTGCGATAGAGATTTAGAACAGGTGCTGCTCCTTAGCACACCCGAGGCGAGAGATGCGGCCTGCGCGGCTAGCTCGACACCGCTCGACGCCATCCCCGACTGGACGCGAAAAAGTCGCGGCAGACCAGCTCCCCCACTCGTGCAATGTTTGAAGTTCAGCCGTGTCTCTGCTGTTCTGCACCACCACCACTAAGTTTCTTGGTTTTAGTCCGAATATACAAGCACGTAATATAACACCTAGAGTGATATGCCCTTACTGTAAAAAGTAGGGTTTACAACCTTGCGGCTGTCGGAGGCGCCCTGCCTCGCGGCGCGAGGTCCCCATGGCTGGGTACGACGTGGTACAGATGACATAGCGAACTACATACCTCCAGCTAGCCAACAAGTTGCCCGTCTTGAACATGTGAAACATAACTCGTTAGTTTCGTAAATCAGCTATAAAAATAGTGATCCGTCCTATATATTAACAGACATTTGTAGTACCCGTGTACATGCACGTGTATACGTGTAGCTTGAGACCGACATTCCATATGGAGTATACACGCGTAATATATGTACAACAGTATAATTATGTAAGATAATAAATTACCGTGCGCTTGTTATCTCGCATGGCATTTGATATTGGCACAGGATGCGTGAGTCACTTGCCATGTGCGCGCCAGCTGGGGGCGACGCGGGGGGGCGGGGGAGGCGGCAGAGGAGCGTCCTCGTGGGAGACGAACAGTCTGCACCTAAACGAGATATGAAACGGCTTGGCGTGTCGCTCTAATTGGCCATTCGTTATTATAAGGGCTTGCCATCAGCTCTGTGCTGTGCGCCGGCGGCGTGGGCGCGCCCTATTACAGTCGATCGTGCGAACGTTATCATTAAACTTGTATCGACAATGGTCGCTGATTCACCAAAAACCGTTTTCTATGCCTGACCCCTTATAATACCGAGGTATATTCTAATCCTACTAAAACCATGTTCAGTAACCACACTCTACGTATGCCCACCACAACAGCGCATGCAGCAGTGGAATACTCTTGTTCGGTGCGCCGCTGACGGCAACTTTCTGAAATGCTAAAGCGCTATTTATCTCTTACTAACATAATTATGATAATGAGCACAGCATAAAAACATTGTATTGAACAATGTTGTCGCTATATGTACTAAGTTTAGACCAGACCTAACCCTAACTCGCTCTCTGCAATTCCTTTCAGACTTTTCATATAGCGAAATGCCTTCCATTACTTCAATATGACTGATGTATGAAAAAAAAGTATATCAGGACCTATTACTCGAGTGGGGCGGTACTAAGTCCTACTTATGTCATCCGCCGACACAACTAAGTGGATCACGTAGTCGTGACCGTGTGTGGGTGACGGGTGACCGGTAGGAGCATCCAGTGCAATCACTAGAACACCACCGTCGACTGCATCGTCGCTTAACATCAGCCCATGTATTCCTTGGGTCGGCTACGCATCAATGACAGTAGCTGGCTGAAGTCCATGGATGCGGTTGAAAGTGATGTTTAGCGTCGGGTAGGCCACTGCTCGAGTGCCCGAATATAGACACATATTCAAAAGTAAATATTTTATTCGCTGACACTTCACATTGTAGGATTTCTATATATCCGATCCCTTATAGGATCACTCGTGTGTCTGTCTGTCCGCAGTACTAAATACAAAAATAAAAAGTATTAAAGTTTCGGGTCAGGGTGTTTTTGCATGTTTTTAGGGTTCCGAACGTCGTAAGGAAAAAACGGCGGAACCCTTATAGGATCACTCGTGTGTCTCTCTGTCCGTCTGTCACAGCCAATTTGCTCCGAATCTACTGGACCGATTAAGTTGAAATTTGGTACACATTTCACATATTTCTGTAATCCAAACACGCACGTACGTGTAACGTGCACAAATACTCAGACCCAAAATAACTATCTGTAGATCACACAAATATTAGCGTGCGGGGATCGAACCCGGGACACTTAGCGCAGTAAGCCAATCGCTTAGCCACTGCGCTACCCTGTCGTCCAATAAGCCATTGCAACGAGTGCGAACGTCCTTACATACATCTTAAAAGGCAACTCACAGCTGAGCCACGAGGTGTCCACGAAGACTTACCCTCGCGCATCCTTTTTTATGTTTACTGGGCCAAACTCTACATGAAGTTCCTCCGCCGCGGGGAACGACGGAGGGGCATGCCGGACTTCTACTGGCTAAGACCACTGGGGGACCCTAGCGTCCTAGACCTGGATCTTACTTCTCAGGAAGGTTACATATCTCCCCACTCAGATCACAGCGCAGTGCGCCGCCTACTTTGTCAATATGAAAGAAGAGAGGGACTATATTTAATTACAATATGTAGAATACACTCTGCTTTCTGTTCCGTTGAACGAGTTGGCCTGTACTACGTACTTAGTCCTGTTTCATTTAGACGCAATTAATCATAGCTCGTGTGACCAGTGTGATTATTATCGCCTCGGTTTATTAACAAAATAGCTCCTCGGGGTTCAAGTAATTAACCTCCAAATAAAATTAATGTTGAAGGAGTTTAGCGGAACTAATTTAAAACCGGCCGCGCGGAAATATGTGTGGTGTGCGGCTGTGACAACACGAAACAATTTGCCGTTAACTGTCTAATAGTAATCCAATGACGGAATGGTGATAAACATTATAAAATATAAAGCGAACAATAAATTCCGAGTCTAAAGCTTACGTTAAGCTACGTAGGTACTTACGTCTTCGTTAAATATTGACGTGACGTCCAACTTAGATGTAGCACAAATATAGAAACAGCACTGTCAGCATACTGTGCCTACGCATATTCATGGCTAAATATGGAGCGATGCTTTGGGGACATAGCGTTAATGTAAACGAAATATTATAATACAAAAGAAATGTGTAAGAATCCTGGCCCATATCGAGAATACACAAAACTGCTGGCCATATTTTAGAAAATTAAATCATCTAGCTTTACCTTCCATATATATACATAACATCTGCATATTTGTATTTAAAAATATCAACATATTTCCAAAATTAAAGGATATTCATCATTTGAATACGCGCCATAGGAATAGATTATATCTACCACCTACTACTACATAGTCCGTACTACGTGGCAGTTAAAATATTCAACAAATTACCGGCAAAAATTAAAGAAGAACACAAATTCATTCTATTTAACAAACACTTAAAAGAATATCTAATACAAAATTGTTTTTACTCAGTAGCCAGAATATTTAGGATAAAATCGTTAATACACAAGAACAAAATAATACAATAAGAGTAAAAACATGACACAACACAACATATTATATATTAAAGTTAAATAAATAAAATAAGATGACAATATTTTTTTATATATATTAAGACTACAAATAAAATACATATTACTAACTACACTTACATAAAACTATAAATTAATACACTCATTTAATTCAATAAACATGCAATTTAATAAAAATAAAATGCTATTTGTTATGATTCGATGAATAAATATAACTAACTATACATAATAAACTTGCACAATAATAAATTATTCAATATAATTAAAATATTACTCGTTATTTATTATGAATACTATTTAACATACAACAAACTTTAAGTATAGCGTAAGCATCATTATTCTTATTTAGCTGTGCCCTTACCGGGTTCCATGTTGAAACTATATAACCACTTATAAATGTAACATCTATGTACACATGAATGCAATAAAAAGTTTGAGTTTGAGTTTGACTTGTATCACAGATATGTTTCAATTTCCACGATAGTATACCTGCCTACCATACGACAAAATGATATCAACGCACAGACAGCCCACATGCTCTCGAGTTCATTATTGTTGTACTGTGCGTGTGCTAGTGCAAGTTGTCGGTCGTTAGTCGTATAGGAAATGGACTACATTTGAATGTAGTTATGTACTGATCGCGGTGACAATGAAACAGTTTCGGCTGCGTCCTCGCCACATTTTGTAAGTAGCCCCACATGTGATCACACGCAGCGCATCGGCTACCAGCTCGCCGTTCGTGGAGGGCGCGTGGGGCGGCTCGACCCGTATTAAGAACGTATGTCACTGACACTTTCTAAACTCTAACTCCCTCGATAAGGATCAGGAGTGATCCGAGGGTCTTGACTGGGTCCGTCTGTTATTATCTGGATCCGATTCCGTTCACTCTACATGCAGTTGCTCATTATAACTAACATAATGTAACAAAATTGAAGACATTTGACGACATTAATACAAGTATAGTTTGATTGTTGTCAAATTTTCGCAGACAACTGTGGTACTGTTTTACATTTCATTACGATTCGAAATTAGAAGGTAGCGCACACAAAGATAGAAGAAGAATATAATATACGAGTAGTAGAAGAGATAGAGTATTGTTTCTTAATGCGCAGTTTCGTGTCATCTGATCATGACATACCGAAAGTACCCAACTCACAATACACGTTCATATACGAGTGGCGCAGCGGAGGTCGCGACGAGGCGCCGGGACGCGCAGCCTCGCAGACGCGGCTCACGGGGATTCTATTATTAGTCACAACAATATCGTAGAGACAATGGCAAAAATGTTTAATAAAACTCTAACAAAATGATTTCAATACTTCTTTGTGATGTCTTCCAGCCCGCTGCTCTGCATCAATGTTTTACTGATGGTTGATTTTAAGAATACAATGGGATTTATGATACAGACGGGCAAATGATAATTGTGGAGCTTTAAAACTTGCCGGGGTGTGGGCACAGTTCTGTTTCGTAAATCCAAATTATATAGCTTGATATCATATCACACAGACGGTGTACAATTGTTATTGGCACACGGGAGGATACTGCCCATTTTCAGTTATATATATGTGTCATCTATTCTGCCTATCATATTGATGTCAACATTTATTTGCCTTATACGACAGAGTAAAAACTTCTTGCCATGGCAGCCGAACGAGGTTGGAAAGGGGTAGTCTATTTTATGCCAAAAACCTCACGGGACCAGGAACCAATTATGTTAGTCCAACTTAATGGTATTGAGGATAAGCAGACCAGACTGCTTAGCGACTGTATTTAAATAGACGGCGCCACCAGTTCGGCAGTAGATGACTGTCAATTTTCGATATAAAAACCGGCAAGTAATACCAGGCTGACGATTGCAATAGTTTCCAATTTTGTGGTAGTCACAGTTATTAAATCGGAGTTCCACTGGCTCCCACGGGCTGTGAGGGGCGACCGGCGCCAGCGACCGCCACCCTGATGAGCTAAAAATAACCACAAGAGACGCGACAGCAGCTATCGCGCAGCTAAGGATCCACAAGTGGCTAATCGCCTGAAATTGAAAGGCTAGGATGCAATTTTTTGTTCATTGATCATCCGGCAGAGTGTGCGTCAGAGATCGTCTCCTATTTAATCGCTATCGACAAATGCGTAATACTAAAATGACGTATAATAGCGGCGCTGCGTGGTCTACGTAACAGCCCGCGGGCGGACCGCTGCGCCACGTGCTACTTGCGGCTTGCGTACGTTGTTGTTGGCTGCTGTTAGCATACCAGCGCGCTGCAGCTCGGGGCGAGGGGGTTCCTGCTGACACTGCTGGTACCTCTACAAAGCTGTTCATAACGCTTAACATTTTTAGCTAACACCATTTACTGATTCAACACTATGGTTGTTAGTAGTACAATTAAACGTGGGTAGTATTGAATTACTTGCGGTGGGGTGTTCTGCAATATTGGGGAGCCACAGCGCGCATCTAAGCCTCCGCACACGAAAACATGCACACACATGTCATTGACATAGAAGATAAAACACACCGAACAAATGTGTGGCACATCGCGTAGAACGTTGCATTTTATTTCTGAAAGCAGGCTCCACGAGATGGTAACGAAGCTATGTTAGCCGACAGAGAGCAGTGTGCTTTGTATCAAGCTAAATCCGAAAGAGCTATCTATTTATACAGGGTGTCCAGTAAATAACACGACATACTGCAGGGGTGAGAGCTTGCGTCAACAGCTACCAAAAAAACACAATATATGTTCAGCAAAATCTTACGGATTTACAGTAGTACAAAATGTTCCGAAATATCGAAAAATCTCTACCTTAACACAAATTTTTAAGCATCTCGTAATGAAGATTTCCTTTTCTAGTTTTTTTTTTACCTCAAATTATTTGTGAATATTTACTTTACTCATTGATAAGTCTTTATTCTATCAAAAACTAAAATGTTTTCAAGAAATACAATTTTTATTTAAATTTTCACAGTACAATTTTCTTATCTTAAAATTTTGTACTACTGTAAATCCATAAGATTTTGCTGAACATATTTTGTGTTTTTGGTGGGTATTGACCCCAGCTCTTACCCCCTGCAGTATGTCGTGCTATTTACTGGACACCCTGTATATAGCGTGCGGGAACCAAACGCGCGATACGTAGCGCAGGAAAGCAATCGCTTAGCCACCCCGCGACCGTGCGCTGAAGTGTATACATATAGTAGGTGACGGAAGTGTCACAGTACACATTACATAATATGTCTACTGTGGTACTGTGATGGGTTACAAAACGATCAGTTAGTGAGGTGATGGTGCCTGAACAAGTGAGCGGGACCGGGGACAGGAGCCGGGGCAAGTGCCGGGGACAGGAGCCGGGGCACTCGGCCAAACTGCACTCCGCGTGGCTTCACTGTGCTAGTTTAATTTGCGAAAAAACGGACTGTGAAGGGTCGCGGTTCGAGCCAACAATTTTAACGAAGTCATATCTGCCAATGCATTCCACAATTTTTTCAACAACCCCTTTACAATTCAAGCATCTCGTTTATGGAATATACGCCCGGTAACAAGTGAGATTTGCTCCGCCATTGCTTGCCTTTCAAAGATTGGTAGAGTATCATTACCAGTAGCTATAAATTGCTATTCCAGCTGATTCTGACTAGACTTCTCACTGTATTTTATGTTACATAAAATTTGGTAATAATATTATAATACTAATATGTCTTTTTATTCATATTGTTTTTCATGTAATTTCAGTATTACTATACTATATATGATTTTATTGATTCATTACCATATCAGCCAGTGGACGTCTGCTAAACATATGCCTGCTTATAGATTTCCACACCGTTCGGTTACATGCCGTGTGTCGTCATTATGGGGGGGAACTTGCCAGTACTCACCATGCTTGGCAGGCGGGTGTGAGCTCAGAACGGCTGCTGTACCACAGAAGGGACGCTGTTGCCAATGCCTCTATTTTAGTCCTTAGTCGCCTTTTACGACATCCAAGGAAGGAGATGGTGTCCGGATTAAGAATCTATGTGTATAATATAATAATAATATATATGTTAGTATATAGATTTATATATACCTCTGACTGATGTGTAACTATTTCTACCTTTTTTATTTTTACCCGGAGGGAACGTGTCTGATCATTGACCCACACATACATCTCCTCCAGGATATCGAAAGGCGAAAATCATGCAAGAGAGTTGCGGCCTCGTAGGACAGTCCTGTAGGTACCCTCGCACGACCCGTATAGCCACTCTGTGCTGCAGAACATGGTGTTTGTTTCTTCAGCGCTGGACGCCTGGGAGCCGGGATGACAATACAGGCGCCCCGTAGAAGGCCACCCAAGAGTGTGATCACCGTAACACACCAAGCTGGCGCCAGTGGGGTGAACCACACGCAAGACCGCGTCGTTGGCGAGGTCTCAGAAAATGGGCCCGAGAACCGACCGCGCCCGTACCCGACCCTGCACCTAATCTCCTTTCACTATGCGCTACCAGTATATTGGACACGTCTTTGGTGTGAATAACTCACCAACATAAAAAAATATCAAAAATTGAAATTATACATTCGTTTGAAATTTTTTTGGTACGAGGTTGTCATTCGCAATAATGTCTGCGGTAAAAACCATGGATTAATATTTTATCCGAAAAAAACAATTGAACCGTACGACGTTGCCGACATAATTTTAGATTTTTTTTCATTTCTGAGAAATATTTCATGAATATGTAAAGATTTAGTCTCATACGACTAACATATATAAAAATATAATGAGATAAATGAGAGTGGTGTAAATATCTCCACCGCCAGCACCCCTACACAATTACCCCAGTTCTACCCCGATTACATATATGCTGTAGCCACGTTCGCCCCGCTACGACAATTTAAATCTTTGCCGCTACGGGTGTAGCGGTACAAACGTACCTATCGCGCAGATATGCCCGTTGATGCCCTGCAGGTAGGGAGGGCACCGATGATGGACTCACCATTATTAAAAATGTCCACTAAAAATGGACACAGGCCTCCCCCAACGACGGCCGGTTTCGGGGTTTTGCCACAATAGCCACGCTTGGCAGGCGAGATCGCAGTTGAGGTGTTATTGATGTATGATAAGTAGGTACTAACAGAGTAGGTAGGTAAGGACGCTCCTGCCCATCCTCCGGCATTAGCCGGAGGATGGGCAAAAGCGGGATTACCCACAGCTGCCTTTTACGACACCCCTGGGATGAAATGGGGTGGTGCTATTCTTAGACAATGCAAAGCTTGCATGATATAACGCCGCGCGGCGCGGTACGGTGCGCTATGCTGCCACAGGCATGTTCGCCGCCCTGGAGCGCCCCTTTGTTGCCGAAGATGACCGCTCCAGCAGCGGCATGCCCCTTCGCCCTACCCCGGGACTGAGGAAGTTCGAAGTGAAGTGAAGAATTTCCACTGGGCCTGATAAAAAAAGGCTTGTTCGCCGCACATCGCTGCACGTTAAGCTCACCCTCGCTGTTATCTGACCGCAGACGCAGGGGACTTTATACGTTACATAATATGTGCATATAACACGTGGTGTACATTTATAATTTCATCTGTTAGCAAATAATAGTGTGGGCAGTTATCAGTGCAAGGGGTGGATACTTTGAAACACTCATTCCCCAGTAATGCTTTAATATATAAAACTCGAATAATTGGTGCACCATTAGTCAATTCGAAATGTCATAATATCGTTAGCGTCAAAACGGACCAATCACTCACACGCTAGCCAGTTAAAACAAAAGTAAAACAAAAAGGAAGGAATCACGTTCACGTTACTAAAACATTACAAAAACAAAAACTACACTCAAACACATGAACGAACGGGCATCATGAACATCTAAATTCTCCACTCAGAACCTTCTATGTATGTACCTACTGTGTTGTAATCCTGTATAAAACCGACTCAGAATAGTCGGTGGCGTTCATGGGATCGGTTTCCGGTCCACGTGATACACTGGTGCGCACCTCGCCAATCAACTTGGACATCACCGGCACCTCCCGCTCGCTCCCAGACAGGTTGGCCCCGGTGTCTGTCGACACGGAGCCGAAGATGCGAGCGTCCCGTGGGAGTGGATCCCGAAAAAAGCCACATAGTAGGCAAAAATCCCTGTGTCCAACCTCTGCCCTCAACCAAGACTCCATCCGCTGTTCACTCACCAGACGGTGCCACTGCTGCACCACGCTCATTCGCAGAGGCGGCAAAGACCTCTCCCACTCCGCGCCCACACAGAAGTATTGGCGCAAATACTGTCCTCGTCACTGTAGCCTCCATCGATGCTAAGACCCCCACGACGGTCAAGGAAAGTAAACTCAGCTATCCCCCGCTGGCAGTGGAGAAATTACACGACCGGACGCGACATTTCTTCATACTTAGAGGAAAATTATGACGCGCCCCTAGAGCCCTACCGTACGGGAAGGGGGTGCGTTTCAGTCCCGCCATAGACACAGAATTCCGAGTGGTACAGCAGTACCTCACATATTTATAAAAGGAGGAGCGAGTTAGCTGGTTTAGTTACTCGCTCCCCGCGGAGCGAAACATCAAGGTGGCCGTACGGGAGCTACCGGTTCATACCTCCCCCGACTTAATAGAAGCAGGTCACCGCGCAAGGGAGTATGAGCCGGTGTACGTCCACCATATCAAGGCGCAGCGAGACTTCGGCTGCACCTTTTCGTGATGCTGGAAAGGACTCCAAAGCAAGTGATTTTAAAGTGTCCGGTTTAAAGTATACATATAATGTCAGAGATCTATTTATACATTAACCTATTTCTTAAGGGAAGCCGTTGGGATACGGGTTATATGGACTATTCGACACTGGTGACGTTGCGTGCTGTCTTTTAATATGTCGACCGACATTTGGTGTATTTTGAATGACAAATTTTCTTAATTCTATTTTTGAGAAATAATCCATATAAAGGATCGATCCAACAAAATAATGTCACTGACAAATTCCAACGCTTATGATTATGAGGCCAACTGACAGTCAGGACCGATCGGGATCAATAAATCCTCGCGGTGTGAATGTTGCCCAGGCACAATATTGGTGACGCGCGGATGCCAGCAGGCGACACCATACACGTGCTATGTATACAGGACGCGATCGATTATTGTCTAATTGATCCTCATTGAGTGTCCGCTAGCCGGTGAACGATGGACCTACTTCATATTCATGTTTCGCCGAGCACAATAGTCAATGTCCTCACACGTCGTATACCTACGTACTCGTTTAGCACTCCTTATTAGTCCTTATACACCAAAATCTTGCACTTATGTGTTCGTACAAACCTCCACGGTAGTATTTTTGGAGATTAGCCCAAACTGAGTGTGTCGGCCGGCGCGGCGTATATCGGGCTCTGGCTTCGTTTCACAATGCTGTAGTGTTGTACGGGTCCTATCACGATATTTTCTTCACCTTTGTAAGCTACTGATTGATGATGTGCGCTTACGTAACATCTTACTAAGTGCTGCTCGCCGGAAGTAATATTGCGACCTTGATGTATCAAGATTTTTCCGATGGGTGGTGTATCTGCATCTTGTAATTTCTTTCAATGAAAAACTTGATCATTTTATACTTCTATATATTTAGTGCCGATTCATCGCGTGGAGGTGAATCAGTCCACGATTATCTACTCGAATCAGTAAAAAAGTACCTAAATTTTTCACCAAAATAGCCATGGGTGACCGCTTTACAGTCACCCTCTCCGAGATATGCCTATAGGCGTGGTACCAGTGGGCGGCTCTAGTGTGATCATACCTGGACCCTCCCTTGGGTGCCGCAGATGATCGCTCCAGTGGTTTTAGTGGTAGGAGTCCGGCATACCCCTTCGCCCTTCCCCGGGGCGAAGGAAGTTCTTGAAGAATTTCCACTGGGCACCAATATAACATAAAAAAGGTAAGTGATTATCAAATATAATCGTCACAAAAGTGTAGCAAAAAGGTGATGTCGGATCCGAGCAACCTGTGGTGCAGACGCACATGATATCGACAGTCTCACCCGCATCGATCACGCACGCCGCTCTCCGCCTCCTCATATCGACCTGCAGGTTCGATTCTCGCGTTTACGACAAACATAAAACGAATCCGAACAGCCCTGAATTGTATTATGGGCCAAAGTTGCGAGCGTGCGCTTTCAAAGGGTAGGTGTATAAAAACAATATGACCGTGTACTGTCCGGCCCGAATGCGGAGGTTGTAAAAAATGTCGTAAATGTGGAATTAAAATGAAAGTAAAGCGTAATCAAAATGTTGCAAAATTGGCTAATAAAGGCGCGGCTGGTGAGCTCGCGCCTCAAGGCAGTAGTGGTATAGTTTGCCGGCGACCACTGAATATTGGTATTAAGAACGCGCGGCCACACCCGTGTTCGCGCAGTCTACGTAAGATTAAGCTTCCCAGCTGAGGGTGGCAGAGTTGAGTGGAGGTGACGCCATCACACCATTAATGCATAGCGTCGTTATCCGACTCCTCAAAGGAATGACGCCACGCTTCGCCGATATATCCCACGTCCCGCCCGCTCGCGAACCCTGTGCCGTTGCGACTCGGAAATATGTTTGTAGGTAATGTAGGAAATGTAATTTAATATGCCTACTATCTACATAGTCGTGGAAATCCTACATTAAGTCATTAATGAGTGCTACTAAAATTCTAAATATATTTAATTTATTTTATCATAAGTATCTACGTATACAAGTATTGTCAGTTACTGGCATTCAGTCAGTTAATTCAATAATCGAGCATAGAATAACAAATAAAAAGCAAATTTTTTCAATAATGTTTGTATTCAACATTGATTTGTTTACCGTCTGCGGTGCAATACACGAGAATGACTGCTGGATGTCGGCGATCGAAATTCACAGACGTTGAATGGGCCAATCAGCGTTGATAATTTTTTTGGGAAAAGTGATATATTTTACGCATTTAATTTTAAAAAAAGCGGGATTCATTCCATGAAAGCGATAATAAAAAATCTATTTTTTTTGTTGAGCTTCTCGCTTACATTTCAGGGAAATGTGGTTGCTTAGCCGGTCCTTTTCTGGCGAAGCCAAAAGAGACCTCCAGCCAGGCTTAAATTTAATATTAAAAACTAAGCAACTTTCGCTAAGGGCGCCCCTGCGGGACACGGACCTCGGCTTATGACGTTGCTGGGGATAACAAGCTATTGTTTTGGGGACAGCTGGATCGGTATTATTTAAATTGTATTAGGGGACATTTAAGCTACAGGCTCGGCACGGGCCGGCGCGAGCAAGAGACGGGAGGGAGAAGCGCTAACTTGAACGGGAAGGTGACGCGGCGATAGGCCTCCGCGACGTCGGTGAGGCGGGCATCCTCGGCGGCGAGGGCGGTACAACGGTCGGGTGTTGAGTGAACGAGACAACGCGAGTCTCTTTATGTGATCTAACGTGATTTTGTCGAAGAAAACTACATGTTGAGTTAAGCTCGCCTTTGCACATCATGTTTTATTTAATTTAACAATCTATGTTTTCTGTTTTAAGTACAATAAAGCATAAGGATAAAGAAATAATGCGGTACGAAGCGAGCACTGGTCCGTGGCGCCGGCTGCGCATGTTAGTTGAGCGCACGTCGCTCCAGTCGAGTCGAGTCGCGTCGAGTCGAGTCGCGTCGAGTCGAGTCGCGTCGAGTCGAGTCGCGTCGAGTCGAGTCGCGTCCAGTCGAGTCGCTCCACGAGTTCACGACGCGCGTCACTTCAGCAGATGGCGCTGGTAGCGACGAGACGGTGCGGGCCGCCTGCGGGCGCTTTCTGAACCAACGCGCCGCATCGCCGAAGGGCACAACCGGCCGCGCCGTGTGTGGACCTCCTGCCAGCGTCTGCGTTCCCTACTACCTACGTATAACCCTTAAAAGGGTTACGTTATACGTATAACCTTTAAAGTAACATTAAATAAAGCAGTTTCTGGGTGCGTTCGTTCCATCATAATCATAGCTCTCCATCAGGCGAGATAGAGGTCATGAGCGGTTGAATAAAACTTTTTTCGTTTCTTTAAAATGAACTTATCCTGCGTACATACGTGTGTATGTGCGTACAGCCCGCGAGTCTGATAGTTGAGTCTCAAGCCGTCTTACATACACAGGGGAACAGGGGGACTCAAAAAGCCGGTTTAGATGAATCATAATATGATCTCAATACGACTGACATTAAAATCACAAAATGGTCACTTAATCAAAACCGACCATTCACCATCATCATCATTTCAGCCAAAGGAAGTCCACTACTGAACAAAAACCTCCCCCATAGATTAACACAATTGTGTCATCTTTTTGGGGGGTATTTGCCAATACTCACCACGCTTGGCTGGCGGGTTGGTGAGCGCAGTATGGCTACCGGTTCATAGAAGGGACGCTGCTGCCCATCCCTCTGGTTTAGATTCCCTTAGTCGCCTTTTACGACCTCCACGGGAGGAGATGGAGAAAACGACCATTAACGTGACCATTTTATGATTTCTAACGTGAATCGTATTGACTTAAAGCGGCCTTTTAACGAGGACGTAAGCAAGAGTTAGAATAGCTGTAGGTAGCACTCGGATCAGTTCCAGCGGCGAGTGGGTCGCGTGTCGCGCAGCACCGCGCGGGTGCTCCTGCGCTTGCGCCGTGCCACTGTTGCCGAGTACATACGACGCCGGAAATTTCACTTTTGTTATCACAAAACATTTCCAAGTTTATGCAATGTTTGTTTCGTTTAACTGCGCGCTTTGTATTATTATTACTGACACACAATTGAATATGTTAAATTAACACTAAAAGATACGCTTGCTAGCTTGTTACGATACAATAATTAGGCACGTGGCTAACATTTGGTTATCAGTACATCAGGGAGGCGGCAGGTGGCTGCTCCAAGCAAAAGCGCCGTACGACCCGATGCGAGCGGGGCTTAGGGGGAAGTGCACAGGTAGGGTAAATGATAGTCTTGATAGAGTTATAGTCATAGTATTTTATTGGAAACTAATAAGTTACAGGTCTACAACCAAATTAGTTTGATAAATTTATATAACCACAGATAATAACGAAGAATATGATAAATACTGATTGACACGCGCCGAAAGAGTATTTTTCTACACTATTGCCCGATGCGTTGATTGATTGCAACATTGTAATCGCTGAATGTCTCCGAATAAATTTTTTTTTCTTCAAAGGGTCCCAGGATTTCACCTCTACACCAGGGTTCCGTATGTTACAGTCGTGAGTTGATAAAGGAATAGCAGGTCGGGGTGCTGCAGGTTTTTTTTTGAGGGGCATGCAGGGATCAAATCGGCTAAAACCCCACGGTGTCCTTCTTTTTACCTCTAGCCGAGGGTGAGTTGTACGCTTTTCTGCATCAGATCGCTCCCCCGGCAGGTATCGTACCCTTCTGTGTGCGGCCTTGTTGTCCGCACCTATCCTTCGGAGATCTATCTCGGGCCTGTTTCTGTTCAGGCGACGGACCGCCCCCGGTTCGTCGCCCGCAGGCCGCTCCTCATGGTGGCCGGAGATCGTCCAGCGCCCCACCCCGGCGCCGACGCCCGGTGTGTCTTCTGCGGAGGGGATCGGTGATATCCCTCCGTACCCGCTCTGCCGCCTCCTTTGCTTGCATCACTTCCTCGCAAAAGGAGGCGACGGCATCCCACGCGCTCTCGCTCCGGACGATGGACCGAACCACGGCCGGAAGCAAGAGGTCACCCCCTTCGACAGCCACGACGAGGTCACGGCGCTGCGCTGCCCAAGCTGGGCACTCCTCCAACGTGTGCTGCGCCGTGTCCTCCGGGCAGTTCCCCGCAGTGATGACAACCAGGCGTCTCTTCTCGGCGTATTCGACACAGGTACTTCCCGAAACACCCATGGTTCGAGAGTACCTGCGTCATCCGGTAGGTGCGGACGCTATGCCGCCTCTCCAGCCATTCCTCCATTACCGGTCTTGCCGCCGCTATCGTGGGCTGCGGACGCTATATAATTAATAAAAAGCTACACGTCACCTACTTTGTGATCACATATACTTTGCTCGCCTTATATGTCACCCATGGAAAGAAACGGCTTAACAACAGTGTAGTGTACCTACGCAATGTGCTCATAATATAGTACCTAACTATTCGGTCAATTCGATTCCCACACGTAATAAATATTTGTATGATCTGCATGCAGTAGTTGTTCCGGATCTGGGCGTGTGGAATTTATGACTGTAAACAAACCCACGACAAAAAAAGTTATTTAAGAAAATAAACGAAAATTGACCCCCCCCCCACCACATTATCTCCAAAACTACTGAGCCTAAAATTCTGAAAAACATTATAGGTTCAGGCTCTTTGCCTATAGATTACAGGAAAACCTATAAGAAGTCTATGGTCTAAAAATAACATAGTAAATCTTTCAATATTGTGCGTATAAACTTACGTTTGCGGTTTGTTCTTGGGATAAGTTAGTGGTACAAGACCGAATCCAGCAATAAGATAAGATAAAAAGATTTTTATTCATTTAAACCATTAATAGCACCTATGAATCGTCAAGACCTTAGTTGCCACGTTCCAAGATGTAGATTTCCTATCGAAAAGAACGGGCAAGAAACTCCATGGTTACTCTTTTAAAATCATGTTACAATATTTATGTGTACAATGTTCTAGAACATTCAGGTTATATGAAGACAATGTTCCCACATTAAACATAGTGAAGTCTAAACCTCCTAAAAGTGTCATTAACGATTCATAAACCAGTTGAATATAAAAATAGTAATAGTCAATGTATTCAGCATTTTTTATTTTATGAACGTTGCCCCACACTAGGATTTGACTGACTGACACAGGACTTGTGTCGTGGGTACAGCTTACAGACACATCTGACACGCACAAACATGCAGACCCGTGACAACTATCGGTAGAGCATACGAAAATTTGTTCCGTTTCAGTATCAAAGTTTTTTAATTCAAATAAACCAAATTTTTGCATTTATGAAACGTCAGAATCTAAGTTGCACGGTTCCAAATAGTTGATCTCGTGGAGAAGAGCCGGCAAGAAATTCCATCCATTTCATCAACTCTTTTAAAATAATTGAGATAACAATGTTGATTGATACAAACTATTGTAAAACATATACCGCGGAAAATGTAGTTCAATGTGTAAAGATGGAACATAAGTACCACAATAATAATAATTTATTTGCCGTGGCAGTTAACGGCTGACCAGTCCCAACAGACGGCACCCGTTCACGAGCATGACGCACGCATCAGCATCGCTTAGCTCAACCATACTGTAGGGAACCGAACGACCCGATACACAACACCACCGCCAGCAAGACATAATAGTGAGCATGACAGACCGATACTACCAGGGAAAAGGCAAAGTATAGTGAATTCTAAGTGAATTAGATAACTTTATATTGTTATTAGGTAATAAACGATTTTATTTAGTTTACCTCACTTCTAGTTATCCGATCAAGCTGTTTGGTACACTTACAAGCCCGACTACGATGCTGCTGTAAACATGCAATATTATGGTACCATTGAAACGATTTGATGATGGAGACGGAACGCGGTCCCTGGAGTTCGACAGTTATATTATAATTATGACCGCTTTGTATTTGGACTCATTTGATTCATCTTGATGAGGACGTTGATCCTAGGTGGTCTGATGATGGAGCCGGGAGGTGCCCACTTGTGTTTGACAATTTATAATACAACCACGACGTGTTTGAAATCCCAGACAGCGTGTGGGCAACTAAAGAACGTTGTGCATTGTATGACCTACGATTTAACGAACTTCTAAAGAAATTGGTTTTATTAGCGAAGCTGTTATCCAACTATCTTGCACGTTTTATTGTAACAAACATGGAATAAGATAATAATAACACTATAAGAAATAAGATGATGAGAGATAAGAAAGATAATACATACCCGATACGTGCGGTCGTTAAACACTAACAGTGCGCGATAGCAGGCGCACATCACAGCAGCTCCCGGGCAAGCGCTGCGCAAGGGTCTGCTCTCCTCGTTTATTAAATTAACAGTCGCATTACCACGTTTTGTAAAAGGATTAATGATCGTGTTATTTTTATCGAACTGTAGAATGTTGCAGCTGCTAAAGCGCTTTAGGACACAGATAAACGGTACATGAGCCCCACCCACGGATATATAGATCACTCGTGTTATAGCGCTCTTCATACCTTCTAACTTCCGATAAAATCCTTATGTTGTTATAAAAGTACGGTAGTTGTCATCCATAATCGACTGCTAAACCGTAAGCTGCTAAAAGATGTTAACAGCGAGCCTTCTACATGTTCCTTCCTTGTATTGTGTGTCAGTGCTGACCCGGGGCGGAGGGCGACGCGGCGCCTGCGAGCACCACGTCTCCCGTTACGACCCCCGACGACCATGTCTCACGTTACTCGCCTCCTCGTGGTCGCCACGCGGACCTGGACACATCTGGGCTGTATTTAGTTTCAACTGTAAGAGTCTAGCTTACTAATGTACTGGGATGCCTGATGGTGTTAGATGTCTGTGTACGGACAGCCTCACCGCTCATATGAGACGTGGAACGACAATGGGCGATGTCGCGGTGACCTATCCTGATGCGAGTCAGTGTGCGTCCGTCGCCGCCTTTTTATGTGAAGTGGTTTGCAGCGGCTCTCGGGCACGGACATAGTGGCGTGCATAGCTTGGGTTACACAGAAGAAGCGATGCATTAAATTACGGCAAACATAGAGTTAGTCACACGGCCGCCACGCACGGGCAGAGACAAGAACCTACAGATTGTACTAAGTATTTTAATGTCGCCTGTTACACATACGAGTATACTATATTAGGTACTCCATAGACTGCCTGAGAACCTATTTCAATATTACGATTCTATGCTTCTCTATATATAGAAGGAGGAATTAAATTATATTATAATAAATTAGTAACATATCTAAGAATGCTATTGTCATACGAGTCCGTGTCATTCCAATGCTGGGCGGTAATCTGTTCTTACATAGAGTGGTAGAGCGATGCCCCAATGTGTACAACGTGAGGCGCGGATTACCGACCGACACCACGATGGTGCTCGCTCTGCCGTGCTCCTGTTATAATCCTCTAGTCGCGTATTACAGATTTATAAGAATACACACAGGAAACGAGAAACGAGTGATTCATTTATTCGAAGCTGAGACCAGAAGGTCTGTTCGACTCAAACGGGTATTTGTTGCAAGACGTCTTTTAAATTTTTCGTCCGTTTTCAACTATACATACATTGGTTTTCTTTTCATTGTTCGTACTTTTCTGGTACTTGTAACATTTGTTTGATCGTAGTGACCGGTGCTTCGCTTGTGGCAACCAGGGCCATAAGGTTAGGTATTGCCAGGCGCAGACAAAAACTACCCACTCTGTGCGGACTTTGGGCTTCCGGCCGAGCACAGACTGGGCTACAAGTCGTGCGCAGCCCAAAAAGCCAGGAGAAAAGCAGTTTCCACTTCGTCGTCCATTGGGCTGATGATGTCTGCGCTGGTTGCACCGGTCACTTACTCCGGCTCACGGGAGGCGATGGAGGCCAACTGAAGATACTTCAGGGTAACCTAAACCACTGCCGCAACGCGCAAAATCAGCTGCTGCAGACGGTTGCGGAGTGGTCGCGACGCGTGTTTACGTTAGACGCATCAACTGGTGACGTAATTACCGCCACAGTGTTGCAGAAATCTCTAAACTCTTTGCGCAAATCTGCGACGTTGTTCTGGGATGCATCTAGTTTACCTTGCACATCCGCTAGGCTAGCCTTCAGGAACACAATGTCCTTCAAAAGGCTCGTTACACCGACATGATAGAAGCTGACGGGAGGAAGCTTGTGTAGCTCCTTCACCACAAACGTCGGCACATCGTCAGGGTCGGTCTCCATGAACAGCGTGATTATGTCTTGCAGACTTTTCTTTGTCCCGTCACGCCTGCGGGACACCATCTGGTCGCGCTTGTTCAGCACGTCAAACAACAACAGCTTGGCAGCAGCTATGTCCTCCTCGCTGCAATTCGTTGCGCAGATCTGAACGGCGGACACCTCATCCATCACATCCAGTTTCTGCTGCAAGAACGCCAGCAGCTCATTCACCACAAGTTCATTAGTCATGGCAAGTAATCACGAGCGACAGCTTGCGCCGCACTAATCGATTTAAATAATATGTAAATAACACGTCCGCATCGGATCGCGGCACAAGCAAACTATATTTACCTATAAGAAGTCTATGGTTTTAAAATAACATGGTAAACCTTTAGATATTGTGAGTGCAAACTTACATTTGCGGTTGGAATGTATGGGAAAACATGTTTTTCAATTACGATGTTAGGATTGTTCTTGGGATAAGTTATTTTGTTTTATATTTTATTTTTATTGACTTTTCTGGCTTCATGCGCTCCCGTAAATTGCTCGATAAATCCCTACGTTTAGGTGCTCCTTGTGGTACTTCTGTGTTTCGGTCATTGTGGTGAAGCTGTCGACTGCCTCGGTCACCATGGCCTGCTTTGTAGGAGCGCGCGCCGCATAGCTCGACACGCAAATATTAATGACATTATTCGTCAAGCTCAAGAGCTGAGGAGGTGACAAGTCACCTCCGGCGTGCAAGCTATATTAGAACCCAGTGGCTTGGCACGAGCTTCTGCGAAGAGACCTGATTGTATGTCACTCTTGCTATGGAAGATGGGAAGGCCTCTGGGGTGGGATGCAAATTGTGTTCACACCCTTGCTCCATCCCATCTTTCAAGCTCAGCGGGCTGTGTTTTAAAGATATTGCCAGAGGTTTGGTCGACTGTTCGCGTGACCAGAGGGCTGGCCTATTTTTTGGACAAAGAATTAGCATTGCCATTCGACGTGGTAATGCTGCCAGTCTTCTGGATCGTTACCAGTTGACAGCGATGAGGACGAGTACATTGACGCCTTGATGCGACCCCTTTATTATAGGTTTATTTATACATATATTGTGTTAGTTTCGTTATGTACGAGTAGTAGTATAGAATGTATATTTTAGTTTTAATTTTGTATAAAATATATATAAATTGCTTATGAAGTGTAAATAAAAATTATACAAGACCGAATTGAACAATTCAGCAATTTCGGAACCCTCTCCACGCGGGTTCAACTCGCACTTATCCGGTTTTTTTCATACATCCGTTTTAACGTTGTGGACTCCTCCTCCATATGAACTTTAACTACGCCAAGTGTGAGGACACTCCTCCGTGCGCGCAATGTGCGTAAAAAGGGGTACAAACAATTATATTATATATTAAAAGAAGGTTTTTTATTTTAAAAGAATTATGGTATAAGATCATTGAGTACAAAGATTTTCTTCACGTATTAAAAATATATATTACGAATGCTTTTCAATTCTGCTTGTTCGATTTCATTAGTGCTGCGCCCATTAATGTCCGTGGCTAATTTCAATATTAATTTGGTGCGGCGATTCCCGCTCAGTTGGTATGTCTGGCACACGACAGACCACGAGCCTGGCGACCTGGCGAGCTGGCGGGCGCGTCGCGTGTGCGCACCGTCGCACCGCACGGACTCGGTCTGCCGCAGCTGCATCTCTGTTATGACACGTCTGCTACGCATGTACGGGGGCGGGGCGGGGACCAGCTAGCTTAAAGGTAACACGCAAAGGTGACCTGTCAGGTATACCTGAACAGATTGCCTGTACAAGTAAATCAAAGCATGTATGTGATACAATTGTACAGTTATCTGTGTCTGTTAGGCACATGTAAACCTGTCAGGTTAACGTTACGGTTGGCGCAGTGGCTGAGCGTGGGCTGAGCCATTGGCTTTTCGTGCTACGTGTCGCGGGTTCGATCCCGGCACGGTACAAATATTTATATGATGTACAGATACTTGTTTCGGGTCTCGACGTTTGTGCATGTGAGATATATGTCTGCAAACTGTACCCACGATACAAGAGAACCCTGGGGTGGGACATCGTATAAAAAGCTATGGTCACCTTTATACGTAGCTCAGTCAAATACTGCAAATTAATTATAACAAGATGACATGTTTCGCCCTCTTACCACGCTACGGTGGACAACGATGCTGCCACAACAAGAGTGTCACATTCCTCAAATACCGGCCTTAGGATAACGAAGATTATTTTCCAAAGTTAAGGAGGTAGCCCGTCGCGCGTCTATCGGCTGTCCGTAGCCACAGTTGTAAGAGACCGTGGATGAAACTTTGTGGTACAAATCGGTGTCCTGAGAGGAGATGGAAGAATACAATATTGGTGGCAGTCGACCGTATGAACGTGCCGTGTGGTACCGGCTACGGATAGCACCGACACATCTCATCCCGTGGGTGTCCCGATGGATTTAGCCGGAGGATGGGCAGCAGCGTTCTTCGAGTACATTAATAACTTAACTGTGATAAACAATCCGGCTTTTAAAAAAAAATTGCTGCCCAGTGGAAATTCTTTATGAACTTCATTATGCATTAATTTAATTAGTGTTGCTAAATGCGGTTTGTTTTATTGATAAAGTGCCCATAAACACGAATCTGTTCCAGCAGGATGTTATTGAAGTCATATGGGGTTGGACAAGGACAACAAACAGGAAGACATTGAAAAATCATCAAGCTAATAATAGACAGCTAATTAATATAGCTGGTAACTAATAAATAATAACATTAAATATATATAATATATTTATATATAATAAAATAATAGAATAGCTCTGCTATTTCTCGGAAGGTAAGTATATACCAATATAAATGCGTAATATATACAAACAAATCAAATTTTGAAGAGTCTGTTTGTAATGTCAAAACTTGCTACTTCATTTAAAAAAAACAAATACGAGTCCGGGAAAAAAAGGAACATGATATCCAATATATATATACTCTATATGTCAATTGTCTATGCCGAAGTACTCTAAATTATTTATATTAATCCGATTTCTTTTAAATTAAATGTCGCGTGAAACTGGGGCACAGCTAGTAGATAATAAAAATACCATTATTCCTTATAGCTGTTTTACTACTGGCCATTCTATGTCCCGTATGGTTCCCGGCTATTAATATACCACCCCACTCCAGTCATGGGTGGCGAAAAAAACGACCGAGGGTTGCCCTCAAGAGGATGAGCAGCAGCTTCTGGTATGCTTCATGAATGCATTGAAACCCTCGCACACCTCATTCTCGCGAGGAGAGTTTAATTCAATCTTGATCTTGGTGGTTGGTGTTTGAATTATTTTGCTTACTGGGTAGCGGGGATTAACTATCAGTTCGTGCAGTCAATCCGGCAGTTTAATAATAAAAATATATGGCCATTTCTAGATCGCTGATCAAGTAGAGAAACCATCTTATGCGTCCTAACGTCTGTGAGAGATTACGGAACGTTATGCTATATATTGCTATGAAAAAAAAAAATGGTTGTCTGTAAAGTCGGTTTACTGACGATAGTTGAACGTGACAACGTCTTAAGAAAATACTGATGGAATGGTAGCATTTTTCAAAAGAAAATTTTAATTTAATTTGTTTAATAGATTTGTATGTATATATAGAAGGAGGTAATTGGAAATCACAATGAAATTGATCAAGTTAGATTTATTTGTACGCATAAATACAATTATGTAAATATATTATTATTAACTTTATCGCTGTAATTATCGTTGCTATAAACAATTGACACCACATTCACGTTTCACTGCACTTGATACTCGATCAAAACATGTAAATGTACTATAGTATAGCAGCTGTCCACGCAGACGCATCGCTCACTCAAGTAGGAGAGAGACGGATGTCGAACGCTGCCGAACGCAAAGGCCGATTGTGCTTCTTTGTCGCTCGTTCCGCGCTCTCGCTTGCACTTCAAGCCTTACATGGAACGCCTCAGAGCGAGGTAACGCCGCATGAGTCATGTTTTTTCGTGCGTGCAGCCGGCTCTATCGAATTATAAGACGTTGTCACGTCAAAAAGAGCTGAGTACTCTACACGTTGATAGTGTATTGAGTAGAAGGGATTCCAAACGTATACGTGTTCTGGTCGGATCCGAATAAGCATATTGTTTGAGACGATTTTAGTTTTAACACATTGTAATCCGTTGTAATTAGGTTTGCGAAGCCCCAACATTTGTGCCGACTATCTTAGACAGCTATAGACATCTGTGAGCTTTTAAATTTAACTTTGTCATCCATAATTATGTCAAGGTCATGAACTTCATTTACCGTACAATAAGTATCATTAATTTTGTAGGTAATATATAATAACAAATATATATATATTATTATATTAATGTTGTAGGTAGACATTGTAATTTCTGTTGCCTCCTTAGTTGTTCCGGGTCTGGGTGTATTGTAATCCTAGGATGGGTATATGTTTAAAAAAAAATGCAATTTATTATTTTTACTGCGATATTATACGTATTAATAAACTGAGGATAAAACTGATGCTAGATGCGATCCTTGTGGGTATATTTTATGTACAGAACATTGCACAGAGCTTAAGGTAAGCAAGCACACACCCACACGTGGGGCAGCTGGTGCCGCTCCCGCACGCACTCGCAGACGCACGCAAGTTATTGACTACAAAGTAAGGGATGCTTGTACGAAGTAACAAAAATGGTTGATAAAAACTTGCAATTTTATTCTACTGTCTTTAGAACAATGGTTACAGGAGCCAGGTGGCGTGCGAGGCGGAGGCCCGGCGCGCCACGCACACACCTACGTATGACATCAGTTTATATGTTAAACTGATAAGCTACTTACTTCATATACACAAACGCACGTCTACTGTTTCCTCTGTGGCTGCTCAACCGTCCACGTTAGGCTAGCTCGCACTGTTCGCAAAGCCGTTCATCCTCATCCAGGAAACGGAACAGACACAGGTAGCACACTGTTACGCTGTGCCAGTAGGATAGAGTTTGACCTGGAGCCAGGCCATTGTATACAAGTGAGTTTGAATGGGAATTCAAAAGAGGAATGGGAATTGCGATACCTGCCCCCTCCAGTGGTCTTTCTTGTTTTTATAAGCATAGCCCAGGCGATGTTTTTCGATAAATAGGCTTATTGGGAAGTAATGTCACTTACTACCCGGTTAAGCATCTACACCACTCTTGGGACGAGTGCGAGAAGCCCTTCATAAAAAAAAGTAATGTCACTATATTCGTTATAGTATTTACCTATAGTGCGATATAACAAAAGCAATGACGTATTTCACACATAATTTCGGCGTAGTGCACCGTAACACAATATTTAGTCCGGTAAATATTCCACAGTTGTCCATGCAAGCGGAGTCGCGTCGCGTCGCGTAGCGTCTCGTCGCGTCGCGCCACCGGTACGAGCGCATCAGCACACTGTAAGCTGCACGAGTGCGAGGGAGACGGGCGCAGCGCGCCGCCCCGCGCCGCCCCGCGTCGCCTCGCCGCGCCCCGCCACCGCCAGTGTGCTGCAGCAGGCGGAAATGAGTGCATGTGTCAATAGCTTGCGTGTACAGTTATAATGAAACATGTTGGTAAATATACTGTGTATACGAGCCCTGAGTTATTTTCGTGTATCGAGCATCCCACATTAATACCCTTCATATACTTCCAGCGGTCACAATGGATGAACTCATGTTAATAAAATTAGTTCGAGAACGCAGGGAGCTGTACGATTTAGATGACCCGCTGTACGAGGTGCGACTGCGGAGGGATTACGCCTGGCAGGAAATTAGTGATATTATGAAAGAGCCACGTATGTACCTGTGACATTTACTTACACATTATTACACAGAGTAGTCGACCACCTCTCCGACTGCACGTGCTCCTTCTGCATCAACTAATTGATGACCCTGAAGATAATCCACATTCTCACACTTGATGTCACTATGCAGGTTTTGTTAACACAATGGGCAACAGTGTCTTCCAGTTGCCAAGCGTTAATTGCTACGGTAACAAGAGTCCCTGATCCCCACGACACGGCGACACGACCATCCACCGTAGCAGCATGTTCAGAGGCCTGTGTTCACGTGCGGCCTTCTAGGTGTTTGTGGACTGATGATTACAATGATGATGCTGGTGGCCTGTTCGATATTAGGTCACCGACACAAGTTGGGCGTACGACTGGCGAATGCAAGAAGGGAAAAGGATTACTCTTAGATCGTCCATCAGGACCTTGCGTTATTTCTGGTGTTATTTACAAAAGGTGTATGTGCATGATGTCTGTAAACGCACCCACGACACAGGAGAAATACTAGAGTAGGGCAAAGTTTAAAAAAAATTTGTTATTATCTCATATTACTTCTATTTCAGCTCGCGATTGTAGAGATAAATGGAAGCGTTTAAGAGACAGCTATAGGCGTGCTCAAAAGCTGCGTCATTGGAAGAGAGAACGAGGAGCTGAAATAAAAAAGAAATCGAAATATGAAAACATATTGTCGTTCCTGAACCCCTATTTAAAAGCGGATGAAGCATCATCACCCCTCGGGCCACCACCAGCAGCTGACTCCTCTGACTCGAGCAGCGATGGCAGCAGTGTTGTTGACGAAGCGCACAGGTCCGCAACATGTTCTTCAAAATGCGGTACACAGACTGAACCTCCTAACAAGAAGTCCAAATACTCGGCAGTTGTAACTGAGCCGTCGTCGACAACGACACCGACGCACTCGCATCAGACGAATTCGGAAACTAAGAACACAACGCAGGCAAAACGTGACAAAATCACAGACTTTTTTTTGAGCCTTATTGAAACTGTCAAAGGTTTTCCAGAAGATGTCCAAATTCATGTGAAACGCGACATTTTCAAAGTAGTTAGTGATGCAGAAGAAGAAGTTCATAAAAACAAATCAACGCATCAACTGGTGGTATTAGAGTATTTTAAAGAAGAATCCGAAATAATACAATAAACCAAATTCAGCAATTTGATTATGTGTACAGAGATGTAGGCTCCTGATGATGTGCAAATACTCAATTGAGAATTAGAAGAACAAGGAAACGAACTTTAAATCTGCAAATTCCGACAACAATATAATAATCGCTTTTTAGCATCATATTGATGTAATATAACATTAAACATTATGATTACACTTAATCTGTGTTTTCACTTTATTTTTTAACCCTTATTTGTGGTGCCGGCTATGAATAGCACCAACCCATCTCATCTCGTGGGTGTCTTGAAATGAGAATACATTAACAACTCAACTGAGATCGCCAATCCGCCTGCCACGCGTGGCGATTATGATAAAGCTCCCAATGAGCACACACACACCCAGACAGGTCGCTGTGGCGATCCTTGGGGGAGGCTTGTGTCCAGTAGTGTACTTTATTCGGCTGAAACAAAGATTGCTGGTTCCACTTAATTTTCCACAATATAATATTATAGCTTGTGGCGTCGTTGATATGTAATGATGTAACGTTTATTCAAAATGTAAAAAAATAGTACTTTTTGAACATAAAAATAACATGAGATAGCCCCCAGAAACGTCCACCCCTCACCGCTTCCTAGTGTTTATGTATGTTGTGATGAAGAAAGCAGCTTTAGGACTTAATTTAGAAGAGTACGTTTCATTAGTTCAGATGAAGTAACAAGCTATAGGTATTATGTATTATTTATGCAGAATGTGTTTCCACGCGTATATGAGTACGGAACTCTCGGAGTGCGAGTCACACTCGTGTCTCTGGTTTTTTCTAGTCTATCTCTTAATACGACTTTACTGCAATTGATTTAGACAAGAGTTTATATGTTTGGTCAATACTAGTGAGACAGGGCGGCACCTCAGCTAAACGCGTTCGTTCGGGCACGTTGCCCACTGGTGCGAACGACAAACACTGACCGTGAGACTAGGTTCACAAGAAACGCTCCAACATCCATCAAGAAATCGTCTTAAAAGCGTATCAAATATCATAAGTCAGAAAAAGTTGACTCTAACAGCTGCGTGCAGAACGCGAAGCTCCGCGAGCGCACTTGTGCATAGGAACTCAGGGAGCTTTGAACCTTATAGTCAACAGAATAAGCATAGTGCGAAATGTAAAATACCAAGCATCGGTCGTGAATACGTGATGCAAACAATCCACTAATGGAGGTAAAGGGCGGTCGCTGCGTGCGACACAGTCGGTGAATAGCGCTTGACCGGGAGCGAGCTGCGGCCTGCTGCAGGCGACGCGCCGCGGAGATTTTGTCTCTAGATCTGGTGACTTCTGGCGATTTATTTTTGTTTTTTCAGCGATTTCTAGCGATGTTTGAGTCTTCTTCACCTTTCCTAAAAAGTTTATATACAATATTAATTATCTACTGTTTATATTCTTGTTTTGAAGATACAATTATTATAACAAAACTATGTTATCTTTATTACAACTACGGTTGATGTCCAGTCTTAGAATTTGTTGACGTAATAAAAAAGGAGGCTTTAACATTGTGATAGGTTTAATATATATTTTAGTGTGTTTTACTGTATCCTGGTACTTTTAAATAAATAAGTGGTCTGTAGGAGCGATTAAATCACAGCGTTTATTGTTATTACTTAACATTGTTTTTTCTCCTTCCTGCCCTGGTCCCAAATTTCTTGGGGTTGGCCAAATATGTCAGCCATATCGCAAAACGGTTATACAGTCGACCGCCTGTCTGACACTAACTCTCCTTGGGTATGCTAGTAGTAGTCGGTAGTTTATCCGCCACCCGCGGGTAACCCAAAGTGCTTAATGATAATGTACGCAACGGGTTCCAAGCTCCCTTAGTCGCCTACTACGACACCCACGGCATGAGATGGGGTAGCCCTATTCGTGACCGAAATTACACGGCAATTTGAACATGTATCGCCGCTCGAGCAGCCCGTCCAGTATGGTCGATACGTCGATAGATGACATTACATTATTGTTTTTCCTGAAATATTGTGTTTAGGATTTCTGGTGACTTTTTGTTTCAAATTTAGTTTATGTCAACACCTCTTACTTATGAAATTCCTGTAAAATTTACATTTGGAATGCATAATGCATTATAGCATCTGCAATTTTTTGGCGGCACGCTTTCTTTTCTGGTTATACGTATTATATTGCCAGCTCTTGAAAACCCTCCTAAAGCCACAGTGTAAAGTTAATCGCTTTCAGGGTAATTCCCGATTAATAACACTAAAACGCTAATATATCAAGATGTCATTCTAATCGTTGTTACTTCATTCCCGGCCGAGCATAGTGCTGGCGTGTAAATAATTTCAGTTGAATAAAATCCACAGCCAACACAGGCCTCCCCCAAAAATCACCACAACGACCTGCCTGTGTGTATTGTGTGTTCATTGGGGGGTTTTGCCATAATCGCCACGCTTGGCAGGCGGGTCAGCGATCGCAGTCGAGTTGTTAGCATGTTCTGTGCTCTGGCTATTCAGTAAGTATATCCTTAGCAAGTCAATTTTGAAAGCTATATAATATGTATATCTATACATAAATTTGTTTCTGATAAATGTTTAGACGGTTAGTGTGAAGCAGTGAAGAAACCTACCGAATTTCACAATGAGCTACGGAAATACCGTTTTTAGGTCTAAATTTACCTATATTTGTTTATACTTATTATCATACACGTCACTTTCACGCAACGAACGGGTTTTGTTTATATTAATGTACCAGCACCACTCGAATTACTCGTATACGATGATAACACCATAAAATGACTGGATTGTTTAAAGGCGATTCATTATTTAGAACGCCCTAATTAAAATTACAGATTGTAATGAGGTTTACAACGTACTCGCTAAGGAATGTTACACAACATTGTTAATTGAAATGTTTTGTTCGCGCCTCGCCATTACAGTTTCGTGTTTTATTACTAAAAATTACTATTTTTTATTACTAAAAAGTGAAAGCTTGCATTGTCCATTATTGTTATTAAAAGCTAGGTAAACATTTCTTCGGGATACGATGCAATAATAAATAGTTTTTATTTTAGTTACATGCGTGTTAATAATTACACAGGCCAATACCAAAAAATCGAAAGGACCTTTTCGCGAGTTTTAAGCTAGAGCTGTTCAACCAAATATTTAAATAGTTATATATTGTCGATGGAAACATTGTTGCAAGCATTTAGTCGGAAAAGTTAAGATTTTATCACTTAAGGCGCATCTCGTTTTTAGAGTTCCTTACGTATCCAAATAGTCACCTCTAGTGTTTCCCATTTATCGGTTGCCATACACACTGACCTCTTATATATTTACAATGTCAATTAATTGAAATAAACGTTTTGTTTTGCAACCAAATTTTCTTCCGAATGCAATGCTCTGGTGTGAAGTGGAATTATTGTACATAAATGTTACGTGATACGTCTTCACTCGCTGGACTCGTAGCCATACCCGCTACCTAGCTCGCTGGAAAAGTACTTTTAGTAATAACTACTTATATTAGACCACCCGCGGTCGCTACAAGGTATTTATTGGAAAATCACAGCCTGCCAATATGATCAATCGGTAATCAGACCTTTTTTTATTATTGATGTCCAGTGGAAATTCTACATAGAACTTCCTTCACCCCGGGGAAGGGCGAAGGGGTATGCCGGACTCCTACCGGCTAAAACCACTGGAGCGGTCATCTTCGGCACCGAAGGGGGGCTCCAGGTCCTCGTAAGATCACACTAGAGCCGCCCATTGGTGCCACGCCTTTAGGCACATCACGGAGGGGATCACTGTAAAGCGGTCACCCCCTCTAGCGGAGGGAAGGCGACTGTAAAAAAGTCGCCGCCAAGGCAGTTCTCGGGGAGGATTCTAAAGGATCCCTCCAAGCCTCGCTTTGCGCTGTGCTACGCACACGGCGGCACGTGACCAAGTGCGCACCACCGTCTTCCCGGGGATCGCTCGGTGTGAGAACGCAGACTCCCCAATCTGCGCGCCCGCGACCCCCGAGGCCCCCCACCATGTAGTGACGGCAGGGGGCTCAGGCGTGTTGGCCTTGGAAGCCGGGACGGTTGTTGCCCTGGCGCCGTCTCGTCCTTCTCCGTGCGGGATCAGCCCTCTCTCGATCCCGCTCTGCAGTCTCCTTCTGGAGTATGACGCTCTCGCAGAAGGAGACCACTGGACTCCAATTTTCATGCTCTGCCAACATAGCCGACATTACTGCAGGCAGAGAGAGATCTTGCCCGATCCGATCGCCAGGATCCGCCGCTCGGCCGCCCACGCAGGGCACTCCTCGAGCGTGTGCTGTGCGGTATCATGGTCGCTTCTACAATGGTGGTACTGTGCCATAACCTCGCGTCCTATTCTGTGCAGGTACGCACCGAAACAACCGTGACCGGTGAATACCTGCGTCAGACGGTAGGTGTCGCGCTCGCTCCTTCTGAGCCAGGCTCCGAAGAGTGGCAGGATGGCCTCGGCGACACGCTTGGTCGCGAACTGCAACCGTAGGCGTTGTCGCCATATCTCGAGTGCGCGCCGTCGAGCCAGCCGCCTCATTCTGTCAAACGCCCCTGAAGGCACGCTTTCCCCACTTTGGCGGAGGGAGCGTGTCTGGTCATAGACCCACGCATCCATCTCCGCCTGGATGTCGAAAGGCGGAAAGCGTGCCAGGAGAGTTGCCGCCTCGTAGGACACTGTCCTGTATCCCCGTGCGATCCGTATAGCCACTCTGCGCTGCAGACCGTGAAGTTTGGTTCTGCAGCGCTGGATGCCTGACAGCCGGGATGACCATACTGGCGCCCCGTAGAGGGCCACAGACCGCACGACGCCCCCGTAGAGACGGCGAACTTCCTCGCTCAGTCCCCCGAGATTGGGCAGCACCCGGTGCAATGCACCCACTACCCTCTCGACTCGGGGGACAAGGCGTGCGAAGTGCTCTTCGAAGCCCCAATGACTGTCCAGGGTGAGCCCCAGGTACTTCATGTACTGGCCCACCCTGATTTGCGCGTCACCAACGCGTATCCACGAACTGGGTGGTTCTCTGCTCCGCGGCAGTTTGTGGAACCATAGCGCCTCGGTTATGTGAGGCGTTACCTGCAGACCCAGAGCGTGGATTTTGGCCACGACAATTGCCATCGCTTGCTCGGCAAGCCGGATGGTTCCCTCGAAGGACTCCCCGCTGGCCAACACAAGAGTGTCATCAGCGTAACACACCAAGCTGACGCCAGCGGGGAGAGTGACACGTAGGACCGCATCGTAGACGAGGTTCCATAAAAAGGGGCCAAGAACCGACCCCTGCGGAACCCCGCACGTAATCTCCCTCCGCTTTACGCTATCGTCCCTGCCCACGTAGCGAATGTGCCTATCGCGCAAATACGCCCCTATGATGCCCTGCAGGTAGGGGGGACGTCGATGATGGACTAGTGCCCCCCTAGTGCCCGCCCCACGGGATGGAGTTGAAGGCGTTGACGTCTAAACTGACAGCCAACGCCACCCCACCCCGCCGAGACACTGCCTGTTCCGACAGCGAGCGGACGCGAAGAATCGCGTCGATTGTGGACCGCCGCTGCCGGAAGCCATATTGACTTTCGGCCAGGTCGGGACCCACTCGTGACAGGTGCTCAACGAGTCTTCGGGTAGTTATTCTCTCGAATAGCTTCGAAGCCTCGTCGAGCAGGCAAATTGGACGATATGCAGAAGGAGACTCCGCAGGCCTTCCTTCCTTCGGTAATCAAACCTAATTCTGATTTCTGTTACTTGCACCGTTTCTCTTCTGTGGTTATTTATTGAAATAGCTTGTACAGAAACAGTATAATGGAATATATATTAGTGTGTTGCTTCAGTGGTATTCGGTGCTGTGCTAAGTGTCGCGGCGCGCTGTTAGCGAGCCTCGACTAAACGACGTTAAAACGTGGCTCGGAGCGGCCGGCCAGCGGCGCGGGCGGTGCGGGGAGGGGTGGGGCGGGGTGCACCGAAGTGACCGACAAACAAAGTGCTGAATGTACAAAGTAACCTCAGCGAGTGTCGCCGACCGGCGAGCACGAGCATCGCGCCGCGCCGGTTCGCGGAACAGCCGCCACCTCACGTTACCACTAAAAGCCTAGTTTTCTAAAAAATATATTCGTCAAAAGCTTTTAGCGATGTTTACATAACAATTCGGTCTCAAACATACGGCCTCCTTTATTTGTTTAAATAATGTCGATGTGCTAATAAAGAGTCAACTGCGATATTATGTTAACCGGACACCTTCATTGGTTGTTATTTGTTTTGTAGTTATTTTTGCAATTGGGTACGCGCCTGTTGTCTCCTGCGTCATCGACGGTTGTAGCGCGGCGGTACTCATGTTATAGGTACGTTGTCTCATCCACGTACTATGAATGTCCGTGCTGCGAAATAATATGCACTTTAATTTGTAAAAGATCAAAAACATAAAACAACGGCAATCGATTCATGCAACAAATTAACAACACGTGCGTTTTGTGCGGCGACCGGACCCAGCCGCGCCGGGTCGGGCCCGGGGGCGCAATTATAATAAGCAGCGAGGATTCTTAGCTGAAAGCCATTCCCATAATTGCATTTCCAGATGTGTGCAGCCTGCGGCGCCCGCGTAGCCTGCCCGCGCCGGATAGCAGCCAGGAAGACAAGATAATGCAACTTTTCATATATTGCTGGTTGCTCTTCCTCAGCCCAGGCTTTAACTACTCAGCTATCTTGATACAAACTATCGTGGGATCTAAGATATTTTTATAAGATTTGGAGGCACGACAGTCTTCGACAAGTCGAGTAGGCACGGTCGTACACCGTTTTCCCGAAATAACTCAAAGCACTTTCAAAACGGTATCTATACATACCTACATACAAATAAATAAAATGTATGTGTCTGTTTTTAATGTCAAAATAACACAAGCTTTTTACTCAATTCATATGAAAGTACTAATAACAAAAAAAGTTTTTAAAATTCTATCTGTCTGTTTGTTCCATCTAATCTCCGAAACAGTTGGACCGATTTCGACGGGATTTTCACTGGAAGATAGCTAATGTTATAAGGAGTAACTCAGGCTGTCTTTTATTTTAGAAAAAGCACAAGAATTAGGTATCTGCGCATAACATATCATAATCCAATATCTATGCCGAACTACTCTCAATCATTTATAAATAAATATATTTCTTTTAAATAAAACGGCGGGTGAAACCGCGGCGCACAGCTAGTCTGTAATAAAAGTGTGTAATAAAATTTGATTAAATTACGTTGTACGTACGTAAAGAATTTTAAAAATCTTTGAGTTTGCGAATTAACAAGACTTATACGTACTTTTTATATCAAGCGCTTGCTATATCGTTTTAAATATAGTTTTGATATGTGCTTTAATGATTTCATAGAAGCAAATGAATATGTTTTTTGGTGGTACATTTTATCTCTTACAAAAATTGACCGTCTACCACGCGGAACTATTTGAATGAAACAAATAAACTCAATTACATGCAAAGCAAACAATCAAAAATGCTTTGTAATGTTAAGATCATGGATCACGGTGGTATAAAAACGTTTGAAAAAGGTGTATTTCCTGACAAATTGAAAATATCTGTAGTTAAACCCATACACAAAAAAGGGGATAAAACTAATATTAACAACTTCAGACCCATAACTTTAATACCGGTTTTGTCTAAAGTTTTTGAAAAAGCTATATACAAGCGTGTAATCAATTTCTTAAATAAGTATAATATAATCAAGAAAGAACAAAATGGTTTTCAGTCAGGTAAATCAACAACACTTGCTACTTTTAGTCTAATGCATCATGTTGTTAGCAATGTCGATAGAAAACAACGTACAACTGTAATATTCTTCGATATGACCAGGGCATTTGACTTTGTGTCCCATAAGTTACTCATAAAAAAGTTACACAATTACGGCATTAGGGGAACAATACTAGAACTTATTAGATCTTACCTTAGTGACCGAAAACAATGTGTAGAAATTACAGACATAGACAAAAACTCAGTTATAAATTGTAACAGATCTACTTATATAACAAATAGCTCTGGCGTGCCTTAAGGAAGTGTTCTTGGGCCGCTTTTATTCTTGATCTATATCAACGACCTTCCTGATATAACAACCCACAAATGTACTTTATTTGCGGATGATATATCCATCGTAGTGACTTGCAATAACAATGACTTATCCCATCATGAATCAGAAATAAATAATGTAATTAAAATAGTAATAGAATGGCTTTCTAATAATAATCTTACTGCAAATCTAAAGAAAACAAATTATATACAATTTCAGACTAAAAGTACAAAAATTAATAATTTAAATATAATATATGATGAATACCTAATAGAAGAGAGAAATAATGCTAGGTTTCTGGGGATAACTGTGGACAACCACTGTAATTGGAAGGAACATATTGACAAAATATGCAAAAAAGTAAATAAATACGTCTATGTTTTAAATAAATTACGTAAAACAGTGTCCTTCGAAACAGCGCTGATAGCTTATCACGGCTATGTAGCGTCTATTTTACGTTATGGATTATTACTATGGGGTAACTCAACTGATATACATAAGGCATTTCTCTGTCAAAAAAAATGTGTGAGAGCTATTGTTGGTATACCCCCTTACGAGTCATGCAAACCAATTTTTAAAAGCCTCAAAATTCTCACTTTGCCTTGCATGTATATATTTGAGATAAGTGTATTTGTAAAAACACATAAAGATCTCTTTGTCACGGCAAAAGAAATATTTCCTAGGAATACAAGAAAGGGTGACAGATTAGTTATCGGTAAAACACAGACAACAACCCTTTTTCAAAAAAGTTCGTATTCCATGTGTGTTAAAGTCTATAATGAAATACCAGAGACCATCAAAGTCCTTCCAGTCAATAATTTTAAAAATAAATTAAAGGTATGGCTACTGGAAAAGACATATTATAAAATAGGCGATTTATTTAATAATAATTAATTGTAGTTTAATACTGTTTAATATTTGACATTGATCTGACATAAATAGGTAATCTATAATTAAGTATAATATTATTATTTAATTGATAAAAGATCTTGTGATTTTATATTTTTATTGTTATTTCTGACCGAAATTTCACATGTCTACCTAAGACGAAATAGGCTGATCAATGTTATAGATTAAGACCATATTATGTACCCTATTTATGTGAAATAAATTAATTTGAATTTGAATTTGAATAATTTGAATCATATCTTATTTGTACGTGTTCTTGTTATTTAATTTAAATTCTAAATATCTAAAAATTCTTTAGTTTGTGTATGGTCGCTTGTATACTTAACTACATATATTATGGACACAATATAGCTATTTTGTTCGCGCCGATTACTTTTTCAATTCTGGCAGCATTTTATCATTATCTATATACAAGGTCTTACTTTAATAGTCCACGAAATTTCGCATGGCCCCTGAGTGAATGCTGAAGATAATGTAGGTATCACTGAGAATTAAACCTGTTGGATTTTCTTTGTCGATTTTTTTTATAAATCAATTATTTTATTTCTTAACGGTTTTCTTGATTGTAATAATATCCAAATGCGTCTTAAGAAAATGGCGGCCGCGGCCCGATTTAGGTAGTCGGCAACGTCATTCGTTTGACCAATAGGTGGCCGCGGCGCTGCAGGCGTTGGTATCGCACAAACGAAAGAAACAAATTTATACAACCGAATCTCTATTTTTGTGATAGGTACGTCATCTTTAGCATTTACCAAGGCACCCTGTAAAATATCGTGGATTATTAAAATAAGACCTTATATTAACGGTACGGTTGGTGTAGTGGCTGATACAGTCGGCTGCTGCGCTCCGGGTTCGATTCCCACACGGAGCAAATATTTGTATGATCTGAAGAAAGAAGAAGAAAGAAAGAAACATTTATTTCTACGCACCAGACAACACACTACACCCATCATAAAACAATCAATACAGACGAGACATATTTAGAACTAAATAAAAGCAAAATGTTACTACTCCACAAACAAAAGAATAATGTAGAAATAAGACAGTAATAGGCAGGTAACCCTTTTTAGAATGATTGTGCTTTATGGACTTTGTATGAGATGAGCATAATTTATATTATCTATGACCGATATTATCATTTTCATCACGACAACACTTTATCGAGTTACCCACGTAATTTTAAAAGTACAATAGTAGACAAGTTACACAATAAATAAAATCCTGATATGCATGTCTGTGCTGTGCGTCGTATGTGCGCAGAAATAGGTGATTGTTCAGCTTATTACTGTGACATTGGACGGACCTAATGCCACCAGCGCTGGTAGTTGGTCCGGGTCTTGGTGTATTGTATGTGGAATTCATGTCTGTAAACGCACCCACGACACAGGAGAAATCCTAGTGTGGGGCAACGTTTTTATAAAACGAAAACGAACTAAACAAAACGATTAACACGTGAAGCAAAATCTTTGTACCCATTTTAAGCACATTGCGTGCACGGAGGAGTGTGAGATTAGGCATAGTTAAAGAGGAGCAGTGCAGAATGCTAAAATGTATGTACAATATGTGTTCACGCACGTATTCGTCTTTGCCCAATTCGAATCTGCCGCCTTATGTCTTGGCGCCGGACGGCACGATGTCACGTGGGACGCGTCGACCAATCAAAAACGCTCGAGTCGTTTTTTCCTTCATGGCGGTTGCAACCAAAAACGGAACGGTACCTCTCGCGGTGTAATTCTCGAATATTGATAACGGCTTGTTTTAATGCTGTGATTTATGCATAAACTATTAATTGGTGTTACTACGGTGTGCTATTTGTGTTAGTGAACTTTTCCACACGGATCCTGAACTTTGGCAGCCGACATCCACGTGCCGCCACATCTTCAAGTACCACGGCAAAGGTAGGTGGATTTGATTGGGTTGCGTTACGTGCGTTTTGGAGTTTAGGTTCGGCCTACTGGCCCTATAGGTATATACAGTCCACAAACAAAATTCGGCAAGTTTACGGAACAATATGTGTTACAATTACATTAAATCTAATTTAAAAACATAATAAATTACGGTTCAATTTGACCTCTGGGCGACCCCTGGGCGACCACTCGTATATATTAATAGATCAGTGTAATGTACTGAGAGTACTTAATATACCGTCCGCCGTGTGGTGCCGGCTCAGAATACCACCACCACATCTCCTCCTGTGGGTGTCGTTAGAGTCGACTAAGGGATTAGCCGAAGGATGGGCAGCAGCGTCCTTCCAGTACATTAACAACTCAACTGCGATTGCCAGACGGGTTGGCAAGCGTGGCGATTATGGCAAAACCCCCCAATGAGCCCACAACGCACACCGTTTCGGTCGTTGAGGTGATATTTGGGGGAGGCCTGTGTCCATCAGTGGACTTCATTCGGCCGAATTGATAACTTAATATAAACATCAAGTACTCTTAGTATCTACTTAACTAAACTCTCAATTTACTACGAATAAGATGTTTAAAAAATTTCCTATTACCTACCTAATTAATTCTTAAACTCGCGAATTGAATACATGATTTTAAGATAGTACAGTCGATACTGTACCATTTTAAAATCATGTATTCAATTCGCGAAAGTAAAAGAAAATGTTATTTTGATATTGACCTGGTAGCGAATAGACCCGATATTTTGATATTGACCTGGTAGTGAATAGACCCGATATTTTGATATTGGCCTGGTAGTGATTCGCTACTCGATTATTTTGAATATTTTGAATTACCCCGACGTTTTGATCAAGTTGCATTGACCGTGGTCCGGAGTAGACTATTATAGTAAAATAACAAAATATGTCACATAAAACTTCCTTATTTCATCACAGATTTGCTCAGGGAAGATTATTAATGGAACGTAAAATGAAGGCCGCAAGGCTAGTGAGAATGTCAGTCTCGTCTCCACATGACAACAGATCTCACAACTTATCACCAGGTACCTACACAATGCATGTCTTGCGCGCTCTCGTACGATGCGCCGCGCTATCCCGACACTGAATTATCGAGCCAAGCACCATCAGCTTCAACTCAGCTCCTCTGAGGACCTGGGGCGATACGTCTTTTGATACGCGTGGCGGAACTAAATTATTTACATATATATCAGTCCTAATCAATGATATTATACTTTCTTTATTAAATACAACACATATAAATTACATTTTTAAATACATAAAAAACATAATATAGATTTAAAAATATAAAAAATAGTAGCCGACCGGCGTCGGGAACAAGGTCCAAGTCACCGGTGGTTAGGGCTCCAGAGAGAGGAACCTCCTGACAATTCGAGCCGTGTCAAGGAGTACCGCTTTCTGTATCAAGCTCTTGACCCAACCGCCCAACGAGAGCCTCTTAAGGTGTTGGTCGAGGCTCTTGGGCATTAGACCATTGGCCGTAACGTCTATCGGCACAACGATTGCAGAGTCAAGATACTTAATTTGTTTATCTTTCTCGGCTTTCACGAGATTCTCGTCATGTGGAATAGTTATATCCACAATCATTGTGCGTCGCGCTGTTCGATCTATCACCACTATATCAGGCTTATTGGCTACAATAGTCTTGTCAGTGATGATAGATCAATCCCAGTACAGTATGACATGGTAATTTTCTAGAACTGGGTCGGGCACATACTTGTAGTATGGCACTTCTGAAGTTACAAGGTTGTATTGCAGTGCAAGTTGCTGGTGGATAATCTTGGCCACTTGGTTATGCCTGTGCAATTATTCGCCGTTAGCAAGACGAGAACAACCGGAAATAATGTGACGGATAAACTCGCCCGGACGGTGGCATGCCCGACAGATGTCCACCGTGCCGTCCTTCACAATATATTTCCGGTAGTTATTCGTCATGATAACTTCATCCATAATTGCACAGATAAAACCTTCGGTTTCCCCAAAGAGGTCACCGAAGCGTAGCCAAGATACGGACGCTACAAAGTTCACATCGGGCCCATGTAAGGCCCTGTAAAAGTGTCCGTGAAGCTCCTTGCTTTGCCATACCTCCTTACGATCATTAGTGTCCAGTACTACAGGCATACGCCAGTTCTCTTTAGCCAAGGAGAGCGGGGTGAGTCCCTTGTCTTATACTTATTATTAATATATAATATCATTGGTCCTAATAAAATTGTGAATCTTTATTTCAAGGTACGGTATAAGTGACATATAAAGATATTTATTTATGCATTTAGTAGCACCGAGTAGCAACTTAGGTGCCGAAGATGACCGCTCCAGTGGTTTTAGCCGGTAGGAGTCCGGCATACTTCGCCCTTCCCCGGATCGAAGGAAGTTTATGTAGAATTTTCACTCAATATAAAAAGGTGACTTTGGTGGAAACTTGCTTTTTATATTAAATCGATAATTGCTTAAAATGGAACGTAATTTGGTAGTTTTATTCTGGAAAGTAACCACAATTTACCGGTTTACCAAATATATTATAATACTAAATACAAATATATAAATAAGATCTAAACAGAACTTTCACCGCACAGGTTGTACAAAACTAGGGAGAGTATGTACGCGGACAATAGATTGAGCCAACTGAGCATTTGTGTGTAAGCAAGCGCTCTCGGGGTGCCCCTGTAGCTCTGCGACTGCTTGCCTGGACTTAGGAGCGAAACACAACGAATGTCAATGTACTGACGTCGATTTGCGGAGGCTATTGTTTTCTCCGCACGTCGGAGCCGCGGAGCGCGCTGACACAACTTGATGTTACCACAGATAATATAACCCCTACTCTTTACGTAAGGGTATGTGGAATTTTCTGGTGCATTTTAAAAGTAACGTATCGTAATCCTATCTTTTGTTACACAAAACGAAGCCTCACACTAGGATTGCTCCAGTTTGTAGACTTCAATCTCACATGCACAAACACACAGACCCGGAACATCTATCTGTTGGCCATACAAATATTGCTCTGTCCGTGCATCTAACCGGCGACACGTAGGTAGTGCAAAGAGCGTAGGATTTTGCGGTGCCATAATCGCCACGCCTGGCAGACGGGTTGGAGATCCAGTTGAGTTGGAAATATAATCGAAAGCCTGCTACTGAACATGTTTGTTATTCTGTTCTGTGCTGCTGCCCATCCCTCGACTCATCCCATAGGCACCTGTTACGATACGCACGGGATGAGATGGGGTGCTAGTATTCTTATCATACACCACAAGGTATAATCATAATGGTTTTTTTACAATATTGTATGCTGCTGTAATATTATGTTAAACCTACTTACTATACCTACCGATGTGTGTTTTATTCACAAAATGTTTTACAGGCCGATAGTAAATAATTATTTTTATATTGACCAGTTATTAATTTTGGGTTCACAGTATTATTACCTTGCTCTGAGAATGGTTTAATTAATGAGCGGGTCGATAACATTCGCCCTTAGGCCCTTTTCTCAGATATATATCGGCCGCGGTGCGTCGGGCGAGGTCTCCGAGAGCCGCCGCTTCCTTATTCCGACAGCACGCGGCTCCTTTTAATACGCCTTCATTCATTATGATACGTTTAAAATCATAATGGTGGGCAGATTTCCCGTGTAGTGCCGATAACTGTCCACAGTCCCAATAGTTTCAACTTAGGTTAAACAAACGTTGGTGAAAACAATGACATTTTACAAAGGTGAAACATTTGTGATACAATGTAGTTTTCCAGTAACCGTACCACAATATTTATATAGGGTTCGGAACACCCAAACCGAATTCAAAATTCACGGAATTTGTGTAGAGCGCGACCCTCTGAGTAATGAACGCGTTTTGGAACCGATTGGTCTTCTAATTTTATATAGGTAGGTAGATACTTAATCGATTTTAAGCCTTACAGTTTATGGTCTATTGGAAACGGTGGTCGCGGCTGTCGTGAGCGCCCGATGTCGCTGCCCGTCCTCGTGATATAAACTAATCAGAGGTTGTGGTCTACTTTTGAATGCCCTCGTCACCGCGTTTTAATTACATATTTCCGAAGAGCCGATAATATATTCAACTGACGAATGACAATACATTAATTTGGTTCGAGAAATGGTAAGTGCCTATTACTATTAATACAGCAAGGCCATGGTGTTAATCTATATCAGTTAAAAAATGTCAAGTGTCAAGTAAAACAAGCTATCAAAAGTTTGAAATAATTATTTAAAATATTGGGTACATCAAAGCCATAATATACACATTATATTAGAACAGCGAGTTTATTGTTATCAAGATGTTGTCTGCAGCGAAAATGCGCATTCGTTGGATGCAAGCTAAGAAGAGATTTAAATCTTTGGATGCAAGATGATAACTGAATTATAAAGGACAAAATCAACAGTATCGGGGCCTGATAAAGTTATATCAACCTATTGGAGAGTACTCAAGAGAACTTTAACAAGAAGAAACAACTTGATGGAATCAGATACACGAAGAACAAGCAAATGGAAAAAAATCGTTTGGTACAGTTCATGAAAGAGCAAAATTGGACTTCTGGGGTGGAAGGCCTGGTGAGCTGAAATACAGGCTTCAGCCTAGTTTAGGCACCAGTCTCTCACAATAAAGTGGAAGAATACGATAACTTTTACTGTGGTGAGAAACAAATAAATTGTGATTGTGATATTAACATATATTTTATCGTGCCCTTTGTTATCGTCAGAAAATCCTGCTCCGTCCTAGCCAAAGCAAGACAAAAGCTTCCACCAGGGGCTCGCTTATTCATCGCAGTGCCAGCTGGTGTCCGGCCGCTATTAATACTAGGCGGGCCTCACCGCCCTGTAGATAGCGGAACACAGCGGCCCGCAAGTCGTAACTAAAAACATTGGCAAGCGTGTAAGTGTTAGTCGCCTCCAAGGAGGAGAGAAAGAAGCCGCCTCCCTCTTCGGTTCCGCCACGTCCTTTGCATACATCGCCTCCTCACATGCGGAAGCGACGGTTTCCCCCGCGGTCTCGGTCAGACCACTAAAATCCCGGCCGGAAGCGAGAGGTTACTGACATCGAACGCCGCGACAAGGTCAAGGCCATGCACCACTCAAGCTGGGCTCCTCCAGCACAGCAGTTGTAACCGGGTTAAGCATTTATGGTGAACAAAGTTATTATATTAGCACGGCGTTCGTTCTGGGCGTCTGCACCGTGCTGTCAGAATAATGTATGGTTAGCGTGCTTCTGACGCTCCCTACAACACCAATCGGATGTAAGAAATGAGGTAAGCGTCTTGAAAGTCCGCATTTCGGACTTCAAGTTAGACAGGACGCGAGAAACTAAAGCAATGCTGTACGCATCGCCCGACATGGGTGGTGGAGGGGTGAAAAGGCACAGGAGAGCCTCTAGGGTATAATCAAGGCACCAAAGGAGAAGGGCCCAGATGACGTGCCGACATTCTTCGAGTCCCGCTTCACAGAGCGTACATAGTAATATTTTTTTTTTTTTCTTTAAATCGAATAATAAGTATCCCACCCGTATATCCTATTCCACGGCAAAACCTGCCTTGATGCCCAACTTCAATGAGCCTCAAACATTAAAATATACAAAATGTTCACATTTATAATAACAGTAAGGTCACATAAATAGCACACAACCGTATAGTTAGTAATTAACTACAAGTGTGCGCAACGCACATCTGGTAGAGACTGAAAACGGTCTAGACGATTACGACATGTTCTGAAATCGGTCACTCTTGATACAGGCTGCTCTACTGATCTGGGTGTATTCATTGATAATCGTTTCAGCATGAGGTATGATAATTAATGTGAAGGGCCTCCATCCGCCGCGTTAAGGATACCAACACTGTTCACACAAAATACTATTAAACAATACCTGACGTAATTTTACTGCGTCTGAGATTGATTGAATCACGTGTGAGTCATGATTAGTCCATAGTCATTAGAGTTATTATCGGTAAAATGGACTCACAAAATTGTCGTTAAACATTTTTAATCACGCTGTTTCCGTCTGTCGCTTCGCTCAATATTATATACAGGGTGTCCAGTAAATAGCACGACATACTGCAGGGGGTGAGAGCTTGCGTCAATACCTACCAAAAAACACAATATATGTTCAGCAAAATGTTACGGATTTACAGTAGTACAAAATTTTCCGAAATATCGAAAAATCTCTACATAACATATATTGTATTTTTTGGTAGGTATTGACCCAAGCTCTCACCCCCTGCAGTATGTCGTGCTATTCACCCTGTATAACAACTCGCCTCTACACCGTCTCACCATTATATTACACAGGAGGCCAATCGGCTAGCCACTGCGCTACATGTCGCTGGTTCGATCCCCGTACAAAACAAATATTTGTATGAACAGATAGTGGTTTCTGGTCTGGGTGTTACACAGTGGGTGGGTGCACGACACAGGAGAAATGAAAGAGAGAACTAAAGCAAAAAGTAATTATTGGAGAGCGAGCTAGCATGCAGGTCGCCTAAGTGCAACTTAAATTCTGAAGTTTCATAAGGGCCAGCTATTGTTTTATCTACACAAAAACTGTACATTGAATTTTTTTTAATAAATCACAGCCGCGTGCTCCAGGAATGAGACCGTTGAAAAAAAAAAAGGTTAGAACATCTGTCTGTTTGTTTCTATGCTTGGTGAGAACGCTAAAACTTCAGTATAGAATTAGTTGAAATTTAGTGAAAATGTCCGTTACAGTCCAAGTTGGGATCTAGAATACAAATGCTGACGACACGTCCCTAATCATCATTTCGGCCGAATGAAGTTCACTGCTGGACACAGGCCTCTCCCAAAGATCAGCACAACCACAGATATGGATGTGTTGTGGGCTCATTGGGGGGTCTTGCCATAATCGCCACGCTCGGCAGGCGGGTTGGCGATCGCAGTTGAGTTGTTAATGTACTCAAAGGACGCTGCTGCCCATCCTCCGGCTAATCCCTTAGTCGACTTTTACGACACCCATGGGAGCAGATGGGGTGGTGGCATTCTGAGCCGGCACCACACGGCATAGGCATTCCTATTGTACAATAACAAATGACAGTGAGGGCAGTAACCGTATTAACGCAGCGCTCCGCCGCCAGCCGCAGCCCGCGCACCCGGCGGAGCCGCGGGCGCGCGGCCAATGCGCTCGCTACGCTCAAATCGAACGCGCACCGGTGTGACACTTACCTGTTCGCTACACTTCACCATCACACAATACTACACAATTTTACATGATGGCGCAATGTTTGACCGTTTGTTGTATTCACAAACGAGTTGCTTAACAATAGGTATCATTACCACAGCGAACAATTGTTCATAATTTGGATTTGGTATTGACGCTAATACTATTTCCACTGTGCTAATACTGATGGTAGCCCCAGAACATAGAACTGAGTGTTACCAGTGCAGTGTAACGAGGTGAAACCAGAATATTCCATTAAACTTGTGACGAAGTCATCCTTCATCTTCATTTCAATCAAGCTCTTTCATGACTTCATACCTTTTATCTCCATCACTGTCCACTTCAGTCCGTTCATTCTTTACTCAAATCAAAATTCGAATTTAGTATTGTGGTGTCGAGTCGTTCATATTTTGATCATTATCATTACACATTGGATTCTGAACGCTAGTGGTTCAACACACAGCTGTCGCTCTGACAAATAGTCTCCTGCAGTATTACAATTACTTATTTTTAAACTAGCTTAAATATTGTGATAATGAGCTATATTTGAAATATATAAACATCACCATGAAGATGAAGTGTTGAAGTTGTAAATATCAATATACGTATATAACATATATGCTACATTTCATTGATCTTGTTAACTGAACTCCGTTACTTGCTGCCGTGGAGAGAACCTCCTAGTTGAGCTAACCGGGAAGGAAACAAGGAGGGAGGCACTCCGCGACAAACTAAGACTACAGATGCGGAAGCCTTAGCGGCGGCTTCCGCATGTGTAGTTTAAGGTTTTTCGACTGCATGTTGACGCTGTGCTGGATGTACTTACCTATTATAATTCCTTCGTGCCACTGTCCACAGTACCAAGGTGCTGTGTGAACGCCTCGGGGGTCGCGGGTGCGCAGGTTGGGGGGTCTGCATGCTCTCTTTGGTATGAACCAAACGATCGCCGGGAAGACGTAGCGCGCATGTACCGCCGTGTGCGCAGCGGCACGTGATTTGGGTCCTTTACAATCCTCCCCCGGAAGTGCCTGGGGGCGACCTTATTATAGTCTTTACAGTCATCCCCTCCGAGATTTGTCCAAAGGCGTGGTACCATGGGCGGCTCTAGTGTGATCTTACGATGACCTGCAGCCCCCCTTCGGTGCCGAAGGTGATGCTCCAGTGGTTTTAACGGCAGGAGTCTGACATGCCCCTTTGCCCTTCTCCGGGGCGAAGAAAGTTCATGAAGAATTTGCACAAGAGACAAATGAAAATAAAAACGGCTGTGTCGACACCGCACTCTTGCTCAGCCTCTAATGAAGCTAGTAGTACCACAATATTGAAAAAATTCAAACATTCTGTGGAGTTTGTTAAACGTGGACATTTCCACGGAATGAAGTTCATTTCAGTGCCATTTAAACGTGGTGAGGGAGAGGTCGATAAATGGGAGCGCCGCCGGATAGGGCCTCGATAGGGCATAACGCAGTTGGCATAGTTGGCTAGTGCCCGCACATGTACGTCGGGAGGTTTGGGTTGTTTGCACAGTTGCGCACACGCGGCGCGCTTCAATACACTTGATTAAGTACTGGTCGCGACACCAACAACTGTCTATTTTTATTACTAAAGATTTCCATGTTACTATTTGCGTTGTTACAAATGGATGTTGATTTTATTTCATGTAATTATTTCGCGCTTCGTGTGCTTATTGTAAGCTCGGAATTTTGTTACTAAATATTAATAAATTAAATGTATTATGTAGCTTATATTCATAGGATATAAATATTCTTAATATTGGTATTTGTGTCAGTTTGACAGCTTACCAGAGTTTTCACGTAACTTTACCGGCTTAGGGCCCAAATTAATAATCAATCGACTCCAAAATGTTTGGATTGTCTGTTTTAGTGTTAAATGTGACCCTAACACAAAAACAGATTGTTTATGACCAAAAACATACAAAACAAACAAACAAAATGATGATATATTTTAGTTCCCATTTTGTCACTAGATGGCGTTGACATCGAAATACATCTCACTATGGTTTCGTTACATGAATATTAATACGTTAATTGATCAGTTTAGTTCAAATATATACCGCATATCTCAGAACAGTGTACATATTGTTTTATTTACAAACCCTATCAGTGCACACAATTAGGTCATACGTAACCAGCAGTTATCGGTATTCAACATTGGTCCATCGAACCGGATCCGAAATTCGGATTTTCGGACATAAGTTTCCATTTTTGAGTGCGCGGTCCCGCCGTTGGACCGCTCTCCGTGGTACTCGCAGTGGATCGCTGCGGCAAAGGTACCCGGCACCCGCAGAAGCAGCAACAGCTACGTCCAGCAGAGGTGAGCGAGCTCAGCGACAGCATCAGAACCAGTTCAACGTGACGCCACAGAGGGCGCCACTTCCAGTTCAACGCATGTTGTTTTCAGTGAGTGAAGTGCAAATGTGAGTACAATTAATCCATATATTTACAGAGAAGTTTTATCAACCCAAACAATAATTTATTCAAGATTTTTGAGTGACTTTAAGACTTGTAAAAATTTTGTGATAATATTTAGTAACTTAGAATTTTATACTTTATCTGTTAGGAACTTGTTAATTTTAATGCATGTTAGTTATAGGACTTAGAATAATTTCATATAAAACGAGGGAACGGGGAACCTATACCCGATTTCTGCCAGATTGGAACTGTTTAAAAACACTTGTAGTTTTGATAATTAATAATAGACTTGTGATTTAACTTGATTCAACTAAGAGAATAGACTAGTTGAACCATTTACATTTGTTTTATGAAATTGAGATATTTTTACTTTTTTTGTGAAGTTTTGAAACAATTTTTACATACATAATTTACATTTGTTATTTATCCATATATATTTACAAACATGGAAGGACTAGTTAATGTTTTAAAGGATCTTCAAAATGTAATTTATAAAGGATTTGTAAATTTTAAAAAGAGTCCTAAAGATAGGTTAACTGCAGAATACATAGAAACAAAACAGGAGTTGTTAGAAAATGATTGGGCTTCATTTAAGGTTACCAATTCTAAACTTTATGAGGGGTTTAAATTAGATGATATTGGACAAAAGGTAGTTGACATTTACGATAAAACGGAAGACACTTACATAATGTATAAAAGTTTAATGAAAACTACATTTAATTCGCTTCGTGTTGTAAAAGAGGCAGTACAAGAAAACAGTGGATCGTCTTGCAGTAAATCTAAATCACCTAATTCCCTAGTCAAATTGCCCAAGATCGCCATTCCAATATTTTCTGGTAAATATGGAGAATGGACGACATTTTATGATCTTTTTACATCATTAGTACATAAAAATGATTCATTAGACAATGTACAAAAGCTACATTATTTAAAAGGCCATCTTACTGGTGAAGCTGAACAACTAATACGGCATACTCCAATAACTGATGCTAACTACAGTCAGTGCTGGGCTCAGTTAGAAAAAAGATACAGTAATAAAAAATATCTTACAAACTGTATTCTGAAAAGATTGTTTGGTCAAAAACGTATGCTTGTAGAATCGGCTATATCATTGAAAGAGTTACTAGATACAACTAGCGACTGTTTAAATGCGCTAACAAATTTGAAAATAAATGTGAGTACATGGGATGTTATTATCATACACATAGTTGCTTTTAAATTAGATTCCGAAACACGAAAACAATGGGAATTGAGCGTCTGTAATAACGATTCCAACAATGATTTACCTACCTTTGAACAATTTAAAGTTTTTATTGAAAATCGTTTCCGCGCTTTAGAGTGTTTAGATTTTAAAAAAGGTTCAGTTCATCAGGGCAATAATATTTCAAATCCTCATGCTCCAAGAGCAATGTTAGCTACGAGTTCATCAAATATACGATGTGAGTACTGCTCAGAATCACACAAACTTTGTTTCTGTAAGAAATTTGCTAAACAGGACATTAATAACAGACGTGAGTTTGTAGCAAGAAATACCATTTGTTTTAATTGCTTAGGTAGTAATCACACCGTATACAATTGTAAAAAGCCTACCACCTGTAGAGTTTGTCAAAAGCGCCATCATTCGTTACTACATCTTAACAATGAGTCTGAGAACAAAGGCCAAGACACTTCCGCAAAGACACCTATCGATGTTACTGGTTCTTCAAACAGTAATCCACCGATAGTTTCATGCTTGTCTACAGGAAAGGTTCCTAAACCCGGACAGGTTTTATTAGCTACTGCGCTAATAAAAGCCGAGTCACGGATGGGTGAATTCCAGACGATCCGTGCCTTGCTCGATCAAGGCTCCCAGGCGTGTTTCATCACAGAGGCCACCGTCCAATTTCTATGCCTGAAAAAGATCCCTATTCAAGGACTAGTTTCAAGATTGGGAGACAATAGGTCAACTATTGCAACGCACATGGTCCATATAACGATTCAATCACGAATAGATGCTGATTTTAAACTTCAATTAAGCGCCTATGTCTTAAGAAAAATAACATCGTACTTACCTGAGCGTAGCATCAATACGAATACGTTCGATTGGATAGATATTAACAATCTATGTCTAGCAGATACAGAGTTCAACAAGCCCAATAAGATAGATATTTTGTTAGGTGCTGATGCATATAGCTACATCATAAAGGAAGGTGTAGTCAAGAGCCCATCGGGTACTCTGATCGCACAAAGCACTGCCCTAGGGTGGATCCTATCGGGTGCAGTTAATCCTGTAACTAATGAGCAATCAAATTATAAATTACATAATATAAAGGTTATGCATGCACAGTTCCATGAAGATGATAGCCTAAAGAAGTTTTGGGAAATAGAAAAACAAACAAGTACAAGGAAAATATTAACACCTGAAGAGAAAAAATGCGAAGAGTTCTACAGCACAACTACTAAACGGGATAATGAAGGCAGGTACATTGTTAGGTTACCATTCCGAGACGAAGACCCTGCTTGTAAATCTGGACGTTCACGTGCTATAGCTGAATACAGATTTAAAGCATTGGAAAGAAGATTAGCCAAGAACAAAGATTTAAAAGAAAAATACACAGATGTAATTAATGAGTATATAAACTTAGGATATATGAGAGCTGTAAAAGACGACGATAGTAAAAGAGAAGAAGCCGTCTACTTACCACATCACGCGGTCATCAGGGACGACAAGACTACGACAAAGGTTCGTGTTGTTTTCAATGCATCTGAAAAGAACAGCAAGGGTGTATCCCTGAATGATACGCTGATGATTGGACCGACCTTGCAATCTGATTTAAGACACACGGTTTTAAAATGGAGAGTTCATCCTATAGGGCTGGTGGCGGACATTATTAAAATGTACCTTCAAATTCGAACAGCTGAACAGGATGCTATGTTTCAGCGAATTCTCTGGCGTGACAGTCCTGAAAAAGAAATAGCAGATTATGAGCTTGTGACGGTGACTTTTGGTACAGCATCGGCACCGTACCAAGCGGTTAGAACATTACATCAGGTCGCATATGACGAAGGTGACAGTTATCCACTAGCTGCAGATAATGTGTTAAATTGCTTCTACATGGATGACTTAATGTCAGGGTGTGATAGCGTCGAGAAGGGCATAGAAATTTACAAGCAAATGAAAGGATTATTGAGAAAAGGCGGATTCGCACTACAGAAGTGGAATAGCAACAATCAAGAAATATTAGAAATAATTAGAGCAATGGAAAGGGATGAAGTTATTAAAGAACAAACAGGCCAAAAAGATAACACAAATCAGGACAAAAATAGTAAGGAAACAAATATGGAGGACAACACAGTAAAACAAAAAAACATACAGAACAATCAAATAAAGAACACAGAGTACAAAAAGGAAAAAGAAATTAAACTAGATAGTACCATAAAAATCCTGGGTCTTACCTGGAACCGCAATGAAGATACCTTCCAGTACTTGGTGAACATCTCGCCGCTGGCGACTGCACCTGTAACCAAGAGATCTATAATTTCAGATATAGCCCGTCTGTTTGATCCATTGGGCTGGTTAGCCCCCAGTGTGGTCTTGGCAAAAATGTTCATCCAGAAATTATGGCTCGCAGGTGTCAGCTGGGATGAAGAGCTAACTACTGAATTAACAAAGGAGTGGAGTACTTACCGTGAAGACCTGTCGCAACTCACCAGGATTCGGATACCTCGTTGGCTTGGCACCAAGTCTTCTGATGATCTTGAACTCCACGGGTTTAGTGACGCGTCCAAAACTGCTTACTCAGCTGTAGTTTATTTACGAATAATTGATATCACAGGCGAAATACATGTTTCATTGTTAGTTGCAAAAACCAGAGTAGCTCCAGTCAAACAAATAAGTATCCCTCGGTTAGAGTTATGTGGAGCAGTTCTGCTGTCTAATCTTCTTATGGAATCAGCTGAAGTTTTAAATATTGGCAAGGACAACATCAGAGCATACACTGATTCCACCGTGGTGTTAGCTTGGCTAAACAGCCATCCAAGCAGATGGAAGACGTTTGTAGCCAATCGCACCTCCGAGATATTGACCACAATGAGATCCTCTCAATGGTTCCATATTTCGACCAAATATAACCCAGCAGACTGCGCCTCAAGAGGAATATTACCCAGCTCACTTGTGGATAATAGTTTGTGGTTTTCCGGACCATCGTTTATGAAAGAGAAAATAATAGAGTACAAAAGGCCAAGTGATTTAGGTGTAGATTTAGAAGAATCGACAAAGTCGCACATTGCTATAGTTCCCGATTTCTCAATATTTGAACGATTTTCTTCCCTGCAAGGGTTAATCCGAGTTATAGCATATTGTCGACGATTTTTAAAGAATAACACAATTAATAATCAATATTTACAAAAGACAGAATTAGAAGTAGCACTTGAGTGCTGTATAAAGAAAACACAGAAGGAAATATTTACAACAGAATATTTACAATTACAGGATAAGGGATATTTACAAATAAAATCTAGCGAATTGAAAGCACTTTGTCCCTATCTTGACGATAAGGGTATAATCAGAGTTCGAGGTAGACTTGAGAGATCGCAATTGAATGAACAAACGAAACATCCGATCGTTCTACCTAAATTAAGTCATCTGACTCATCTGATTATAGCAGAAGCTCACTATAAAACTCTGCACGGAGGTCCTCAGCTAATGATGAATTATTTAAGGACAGCCTACTGGGTTATAGGGGTTAGGAATTTGGTCAAACAGCATGTTCGCAAATGCGTAATATGTGCCAGACAACGAGCCAGCACCCAAAACCAAATGATGGGTTCCCTTCCAGCTGTTAGGTGTTCTCCAGCTAGGCCGTTTTTGCACAGCGGTGTTGATTATGCTGGCCCTATAAATATTAGGACAACAAAGGGTCGCGGACACCGTTCTTATAAAGGCTACATATGCCTGTTTATATGTATGGCCACCCACGCTATACACTTGGAGGTGGTAAGTGACATGAGCACGCAGGCTTTTTTAGCTGCCTTTCGACGATTTGTGTCACGGCGAGGTCACTGTGCAAAGTTGTGGAGCGACAATGGCACCACGTTTGTAGGCGCCTCTAGGGAGTTGCAATGTTTAGTTTCTATTCAGTCATCAGCAATGGAACACCTGGAAGCAAATGGTACTGAATGGCATTTCATCCCCCCACATAGTCCCAATTTTGGCGGACTTTGGGAAGCAGGGGTGAAATCTACTAAGTTCCATCTTAAACGTGTGATAGGTGACGCTACACTCACTTTTGAGGAAATGACAACACTCCTCAATCAAGTAGAAGCTTGCTTGAACTCTAGGCCAATAAGTGTAATTAACGTTACTGATCCTGCCGAACCGTTGCCTTTAACACCTGGACATTTTCTGATCGGAGAACCGATAGTGAATGTTCCAGACTATAATTACGAGAGCGCCACTGTTAGTTGCTTGACGCGGTGGCAATTTATTCAGAGGTTGCTGCAATCGTTTTGGAAACGCTGGTCCCAAGAATATTTGTCCAATCTTATGAACCGGTACAAATGGTCTTCACATGTTACAGAGCCAAATATTGGAGACATTGTATTAATAAAAGAAGACGATTTGCCGCCAAGCCGTTGGTTGTTAGGTCGCGTAGTAACAAAACACCCTGGTAATGATAATATAACGCGTGTAGTCACATTGCGCACAAAGTCCTCTACTATTAAAAGGCCAACATCTAAATTGTGTATTTTACCAATTTCAGAGCAGTAAATTTTTATATTTTTATGTTTTAGTTCATATTGTTATTTCTACGAACCATTTTACCTATGTTTTAGCTTATTTTTGCAATGTTTACGTTTTAGTTTTATTTAATTGATCTTATCAATTATGTAAAAAAAAAGAACATTTACAGCCTATGATATTATATTTGTCCCTTTTGGATTTTACAACCTGCTTTAGGATATTGTTTTGCATTGTTATTTATAAGTATTATCTTTTATAAGATGCAGATGTGTTGCATAGTTTTCTATTTTTTGTGAATCTGTGCTAAGGCTTAAATCAGAATTCTATATTGTCTTCAAACTGAATTACTTGTTGCGATGTTTAACTTAGTTCAGCTCAAGAAGGACATTCTTTCAATAATGTCCTTGGTGGGCGGTATGTTTATGACCAAAAACATACAAAACAAACAAACAAAATGATGATATATTTTAGTTCCCATTTTGTCACTAGATGGCGTTGACATCGAAATACATCTCACTATGGTTTCGTTACATGAATATTAATACGTTAATTGATCAGTTTAGTTCAAATATATACCGCATATCTCAGAACAGTGTACATATTGTTTTATTTACAAACCCTATCAGTGCACACAATTAGGTCATACGTAACCAGCAGTTATCGGTATTCAACACAGATCAAGGTCAAAATCTGAAGCTTTTCGATCAGATTGACTATGACCTAGCTGGGACCCGCGAGAGAGAGTAGAGGTATACTTTACAAAAATAATAAAGTCCAACAAAAACATAAATATCAAAGAAATCCAAGTTGGTTACAAAAAACTGGACAAGTGCGAGTTGAACTCGCATACATTCAATACAAGGGTTCTGTACGATGAAAATGCTATCTAACATGTATTTATTTCTATCTGCAAAAATTGTTTGTGGTTGGTGTAAAAGGAAATTGCTGAATATATTGTCTATTGTTGAATTCTGTCTTGAAGTACCAGTAATTTATCCCAGGAACAAACATATCATTATACGAGTAGTAGATACTCATGTTCTCCCATGCAGTTCAGCTGCAAATGTACGTTTTCCATAGACTTTTGATAGCATTCCATGTAACCTGAAATCAGTATTTCTCTAAATTTTAGGCTCACTAGTATCGGAGAAAAGATTGGGGAAAGGTCAATTTTCTTAAATAACTTCGGTCCAGTAGATTCGGAGCAAGTTGGCTATAACAGACGGACAGGCAGACAGACACTTATTTTTAAAGTAGTTCTCAAGAAACAGTCATAAAAGGTGGGACATCGTTATATCTAAATACACATAATTCTTAGATTAATGACTGTTAGACACATTATTTACATCTATTTCCGTCCATTATTGATCTTATTTGTTCAGGAAACTATTTTCAATTATTATTGTCATTTATTTACCGAGCTAATGATTTTAGCTTGTTTTGGCTCTAATTACTATACTAAAAGGTCGCTAACCTTACTTTAACGACTTTTATAGTGTTTATAACTCTGGAACTATCACTAATGTAATTATGGTCCTTAGACAGGAAGACAGAGAATTTAAAACTATATCACTTTGCATTAAAAAGTCAAAATCGACCACCGAGGGTTAACGCCTTTCTAGTTAAAGTATGGCAGTGTAGTGATCATTGAGAAACCAGTGTTCAGCAGTGGACGTTTACGGCCGATGTGTTGTGTTGTCGGTGCGCCTAAACCCTAAACAGGCCCCCAGTTGCGTGCACACGCCGCGAAACATACGCGCGCTCGAGATATTTAGCAGAGCGTTGTGTCGTGCGGCGGGGATCGGTTATCATCAACATAGTGAATGGTGCTGGTCGGAAGCACGGATAACGCGTATCATGCGGCGCGGCGCAGCTGATACTAGTCTATACTACACTAGTCCAACACATAATGCTTTCAGTCACCAGCACCACTGATTTTGTCAGGTGCCTCGACATATTAACTAAAATAAAAATAAATCGGAAAAAAACATAATAAGGTCTCACTGAGATACTAGACACAGGTACTGAAAATATGAAATAAAAAATAGATTGAAAATTTTCTGACAGACATGTCAATTCGGTGATACAAAAAAAATATTTTCGGGACCTGTTGTAATCTAAGACCAAGTAGCTAGGTAATACTATATCTTTGGCTGTAATTCGGTCCTGGAAGACCAACACAGACTAGATAGAGATACACAGAACACCGCGTATGAAAGACAAAATATAAGTAGGTATTTCGAAATATCTACTTTAATGTTGATCTCAGACCCCGCTACTGCCACTGCACGTATCCCTAACATTATAGTATCTAGTTCGGAATGTCGCATTTGTGAACATTGTAATACTTGTAAAAATATTTTTGTTTCACTGCACCCAGTGGAAATTCTACATGAACTTCCTCCGCCCCGGGGACGGATGAAGGGGTATGCCGGACTCTTACCGGCTAAAACCACTGGGGCGGTTATCTTCGGCACCTAAAGGAGGCTCCAGGTATGTCGGACACCTACCGGCTAAAACCACTGAGGGTCGATCCTGCTCGAAGAAGAAGGAGACGGCGCCGGGGTAACAACCACCCTAGTCTCTAATTCCTATGCACCTGAAACCATATAGCGATGGCAGGGGGCCTCCGGGTCCACGGGTGCGTAGATTGGGAATCTGCGTGGCTTTACAGACACCCTCTCTGAGATGTAGATACCTAAAAGCGTGGCACCAATGGGCGGCTCTAGTGTGATCTTACGAGGCCCTGGAGCTGCTCTTCAGTGCCGAAGATGACCGCTCCAGTGGTATTAGCCGGTAGGAGTCCGGCATACCCCTTCGCCCTTCCCCGAGGCGAAGGAAGTTCATGTAGGATTTCCACTGGACACCAATGAAAATAAATAAAAAAGATTTTCTGTACACCGTCCACCGACCATCTGTCGCCTGTGGCGTCACCGTGGCGCGCCGCTCCTCTCGGGGGGGACTGAATAACTGAAAACCGCATCGCTAGTTTTATAAAGCGGTAATCGTCATAGCCTTTTAATGAAATTACCGAAAAATAAGTCTACATTTATATAAATCTAAACTAATATATTCGGTACCGGTATATTTACGGATATGATTAAAGGTTGTATTTCGCTACCGGTATAATAAATATTTAACCTTGTATATATTGTTTATATTTAACAATGTAAATTAAGTATCCTTATGGTGTGATGCAGGTTTTTAGGTCTTAGATAATGCATATACGAACATGTATGTATGAACATACATACATATTATATGGTGTTTTTATTATATTTTCCGAACTCCCCCCTACCACGCTTCTTGCTGAAGATATTTGCCGGTCCCTGTACTAAAGTTGATCGTCTATACACTATTGCTACGTCGTGCACAATTATCAACTTAAAATGCACAAATACATAACAAAATCGCAATAAGAGCGTGCGGAACATATAAGGTGAAAAAACTATAAATGCCCGACTCGGCGGCGGAGACACTTCCCTTGCGCTCCCGGCCCGTTGTGATGTTGCATTGAGAGGGAGGCCAATCGAAGAATACAGCTGGGCTGGGCGGCATTTGGGAAATTACGTCGAGTATTCTCGTCATCTATTCCACAGAGCCTAAAGACTAAAGTCTTCAATCAGTGCGTTCTACCCGTCATAACATACGGTGCCGAGACGTGGACACTCACGGTAGGGCTGGTCCGCAAGTTTAAAGTCGCTCAGCGAGCAATGGAGAGGGCTATGCTCGGAGTCTCTCTGAAGGATAAAATCAGAAATGAAGTGATCCGACAGAGAACCAAAGTTATCGACATAGCTCATAGGATTAGTAAGCTGAAGTGGCAGTGGGCTGGCCATATTAGTCGTAGAACCGACAACCGTTGGGGAAAACGTGTTCTTGAGTGGAGACCGCGTCTTGGTAAACGTAGTGTAGGACGCCCTCAAGCTCGGTGGAGTGATGACCTGCGCAAGGTGGCTGGCAGTAGCGGGATAGGAGTAGCCGAGGATCGCGATCAGTGGCATGCACTTGAAGAGGCCTATGTCCAGCAGTGGACTGCGATAGGCTGATGATGATGATGATGTGTTTTCGGTAATCGCAAAGCGGTTGAATAAAGGTACAGGTTCAGATTATCACGCCTCTTCTGTATCGGTATGATAGCGGTGGTTTCTACCGGTATTGTCTACCGCTTTCAGTCCCTGCTCTCGGGACCTCCGCGGCTGGCGGCCGCTATGTTACACGGATGTACTTCAGACCATCGCCAAAACATTACCTACTAACAGCATAGCCTTCCAAATGGCCCCTCTGCCTCCTACCGGTTCAGCCTGAACGCGCTGTAGGTCTTAATTGTTAAGGAATGATAACCAATCTGTGTGCTGCGGCTGGTTATCACTCAGGTAATACTTAATAATAAATAATACAGACAACGTACTTGAATCTATTACATAAAGTAACTACTGACAAAAAAACCGGCCAAGTGCGAGTTGAACTCGCGTGAGGAGGGTTCCGTAATTGCTGAATATATAGTCTATTGTTGAATTCGGTCTTGTACCAATAACTAATCTCAAGAACAAACTTAACATCGTAGTTGAAAAACATGTTACGCAACGCAAACGTAAATTTGTACGCACAATATTGAAATATTTAGCATATTATTTAAAGACGATAGACTTCTTACAGGTTTTCCTGTAATCTATACGTAAAGAGCTATTAATTACATTTTTTCTCAGTAGTTTCCCAGGGGGGGTCAATTTTCATATATTTTAATAACGTTAAAACCATATATTTTAAAATTATAAAATAAATATATTTGAGACCTCCGCAACAAGCCCTTTCATTTCATATTGGCCCCTATAAGTGGCCCCCATATTCAAAATTCGTGTATTTAAGTTACACGTCCGTGTTTGGGTTGCTGAAATCCATATGTGTACCAAACTTCAACTTAATCGATCCAGTAGATTCGGAGCAAATTAGCTGTGACAGACAGACAGGCACACGAGTGATCATATAAGGGTTCCGCCGTTTTTTCCTTTGCACGTTCGGAACCCTAAAAAGGCCGATAAAAATGACTTTTATTTAGAGTGACATTGCGTTTCGGTATCGTAAAATGATTCAGGCGAATGGGAAAGCAGCACTCGCGCGGTGCGCTGCGTCCGCGCCAGGATGTGCGGCATTAAGCGCCGCTCCCGTGTTATTACAGTGGCGCACAGATACAAGCCAGCCGTGCCAAACGACTCTACACTATATGAATAGGGAGACAAGAGCGACGCCAGCCGCATCGGTATCGTGGCCCTCGTGCGGTTACAGTCGCCTGCGGTTTGATGCCGAATATGCGTTCAAAAGTAGACAGGAACCCCGGCTATGAAATGTTAGAGCGAAGCTTTAGAACTTATTACTACAATTTTAAGCGAAACCGCCCGTATTTTTGTCCAACAGTTTAGTTTCACCGTGGCCGCAGCAAAGCGGCGGCAGGGGCACTCTGTAGGTGTATTAAAAGGGCTTACAGTTTGCAATTTGCTTTGCAAGACTAAGTTTAAAGTTTGCTTGTTTACCTTTGAAAGACACTCGTCTCTACCGCTCACGGGATTGGTTACTGCATTAAAAGCTCTGACTTTAAACGTGCAGTCTTAGCAATGTAGTCGAAGCATATCTGCTTTGATTTTACATTACATATAGATAATCATCTAGTGTACACAAGTCTGACATCATTAAGAATACAAAAGTACCCGCACTGATCATTACATTATTAATATTCCCTCGTAGTCCTCTTATCCACTTCAAAAAAATCCTCGGGCCGTCGCGTCGCTGTGCGCACTTTAAATTTAATCAAAAGAAACGCAAGCCGCGCGCACAGACAGGTAAGCAGAGTTCTCTCTCATTCACATTGGCATATCAATCTGCATAAATAATATCTTAAAAGTGTGGCTCATATTATTATTTCGAATTTCATAGTTCATACACAATAACTCGGTGTGTACAGAACAAGTAAAATGCTAATTCGTTTTAGGTTTTTAACATTGAATAGTTCTAAAACGATCGTGCTCGTATTATTAGCAACAACGGTCGGGCTCGGGGCAATTCACACCTAATCGTTTTAAGAGTATGCCGTGTCAAGTAAGGCGGGCTAGCAGAGCCGTGCGGGCGAGCGGGCCGGGCCGGACCGGGGCCGCCGGAGTGCACAAAGAACGCCGCAAGTTAGGGGATTTATTACTGCGCATAATTATATATAGGTCGCAAGTCTCGTTCAAAGCAGATGCCTCGCTCCACAGAACATTTCGACGGCATTGTGTGGAAGGACGCTGTTTATGGCGCGAGCGTGAAATGAATAGGTTACGAGGCGGCCGAGCGAGCGCGGATACCTGCAGCAATGATGTATTTAAACGAAGCTCTTCTTGTTCACATTTGTGTGTGAAGGTACGTTAACGAATTCTAATGTACTCCAATGTTATAGCGGTTATCTCGACCCATTTACATATCTACGTAAGTTGGAATAATCCATACATAGAGCTCGTATATATGAGGTCGGCGCCGCGTGGCGGTCCTGGTACCTGCCTCCAACTATAATCTCATTGAAATAGCTCGGTTGGGCCCGATGATAGATTACATAGCATACGAAGTTCGCCCGCCCCGCCTTCGCCCCATAGCTCCGGTTATAGAGACCCGACGATGTAGGAGAATCTTATTACCGACCCGACCCGCTGTCCCGACCCGAGGCGACGCTTTTAGCAAATCGAATTCAAAATGATTGTTCGGCTAATGTGTATTGCAAATGATAATATGAATACAGTATCACTGCCGTTCAAGTGTGTATGCTTACGGTACGTTGCCGCGGTGCTCAATAATAACCAGGATTTCTGTTTCGATGTTGACTGGTAAAACAATACACATATGGTACATATAAATCAGCCTGTACTCTGTCCCACTGCAGGGCAAACCCTCTTCTTATACAAATGATGGAAGTATTGATCACCAGAGCTGCTTACTGCGTGGTGGCTTCTTCAGACCATAAGATCCAGGGTTACTCACGTTTTTAGGGTTCCGTATGTCAGAATAAAAAACGGCAGGCCCTTATTGGATCATTCGTGTGTCCGTTTGTCACAGTCACAGAAATTTGGTACACATATGAATTTCTGCGAACCTAACACGGACGTGTCATCATTTCGGCCGAATAAAGTCCACTGCTGGACACAGGCCTCCCTCAAAGATCACCACAACGACCCATATCGGTGTGTTGTGTGCTCATTGGGGGGTTTTGCCACAATCGCCACGCTAGGCAGGCGGGTTGACGATCGCAGTTGAGTTGTTAACATATTCGAAGGACGCTACTGCCCATCCGGATAATCCCTTAGTCGCCATTTACGACACCCGCGAGATGAGATGGGTTGGTGATATTCGTAGCCGGCACCACATGGCACGTGTAACATAAGTTAATTAATTTTGAGGGGTTACTATTGAGAACAAATTAGGAAAAATGTTTCTCACACATATTATTTTTATAATTCTAAAATAAACTGTTTTCAAGTTATGATGATAACTGACCATTATCTCCGCCTTATCTCCGACCAATCTTTTCGCTGAAACCACTGCTTTTAAATGTTGAAAAGAATACCGAAAATTGTTCTTTACCTATAAGACTACAGGAAAACCTATAAGAAGTCAACGGTCTTAAAATAACACGGGAAATCTTACAATATTGTGCTTACATTTGCAGTTGGAATGTATGGGAGAGCATGTTTGGAACTACAATGTTAAGTTTGTTCTTGGGATAAATGTTTAGTGCAAGACAAAATTCAACAATAGACAATATATTCAACATTTTCCGTCTACAACCCATTACCATACATACGTTCTTGTGTGAACTCAAACAAAATCATGGTGGATAACATATTCATCCTACAGAACCCTCTCCACGCGAGTTCAACTCGTACTTGCCTCGCAATAGTCAGTGTGTCTTATATTAACTAAGAGAGTACGTTTACGTCATTGAAAAAAGTTATATTGGTATAGGTCGTCAGTGGTGTACGTTTTGAACCCAAAACCTTTCGAAGCGAGTCCGCAATCCTCCGAGCCACCCCGTCATTGAAAAATTTATATTGGTGCAAATGGTTAGTGGTGTGGGTTTTGATTATAGCTTGATGTGTACCCGTGTGTACATAGTTACTGCATAGTGTTCGTTATCAGCGCTTTGGAACGCAACGTCGCGGATTCGATCCCCGGCGGTGTGTTAATCGAACGCTACAGTCGTGCCACTGCGACTGCTATCTGATGGTAGGGTGAGGATGCGCCGGCTACGCACCCGACTATTGGCTAGAACTTCGTTTAAATATCAATGTTTTTTGAGGAAACTGAGGTAGCATCTGTATTATAATTGAGACTACCGCATGTAGGACCGCGGTACGACATCGACAAGTATACACAGCACCTACTACTACTACTACTACATTGTACTTTGAAACACTGAAGTACATGTGGCTGTCTGTCGTGTCGATCTTGCTCTGAGAATGTTTTAATTAATTTGTCGATAACATTCGCCTGTAGGCCCTTTTATCAGATTGTCGTTAAGCTGGGCCGCGGTGCGTCGGGGCGAGGTCTCCGAGAGCCGCCGCTTCCGTATTCCGACAGCACGCGGCCCCTTTCAATACGCCTTCATTCATTATGATAAATTTCGTAATATAGGCACTTAATGGGTCGTGAACTTCCCGTGTAGTGCCGATATCTGTCCTCACGTCCAATATTTTCAACTCCGGTAACGTTGTCGCAAGCATTTGTGATATTTTACGGTGTTTAAATAACTTCAATAAAATACTACGAATTCACGGAATGTGTTGAGATCCCGCGATTTTCTGATTAATGAACACGTTTTCGAACATCAATCAATTCGTCTTGCAATTCGATATAGGTAGATACTTATTTGACTTTTAAATACAGTTTTATGTAGAACGGCTGTTTTGTATGTTTGTTTGTCAAATATGGTTTAAATACTATGCTTTGACTATATGTAGCTTATCAATAAAGCTAAAGATGTGGGAAAATAATTACTAAACTTTTCACGAACACGCCAATTACGCATTTAAGCGTTGAGGTTTTAATGTATGCAGAGGAAACATGTGCAGACCGGAGGAAAACCAGAGCATGACGATCTATGAGTTAGGTGTTGTGATTTATTAGCTAAGCAAACAGACCCATGCTTTGTCAGTCACGCAATTAATTCCTGATTTGCTGAACCTTATTAAAAACATTACAAGCTATATGGATATAACAGCTGTTAATTACTTACAAGTGACTTCGTCCATCATCATCAGCATATCAGCCAAAGCACGTCCACTGCTGAACAAAGGCCTCCCCCATAGATTTCGACAATTATGTCGTGGTCGTCGGTACTCACTACGCTTGGCAGATGAGTTGGTGAGTGCAGCATGGCTACTGTTCCACAGAAAGGACGCTGTCGTCCATCTCTCTGGTTAGAGGCCCTTAGTCGCCTTTTATGACATCCAGAGGCAGAGATGGAGTGGTGCTATATTTATAATCCGGACGTCATACGGAATACTTCGTCCGCGAAGGACACATTGAAAACCCTCAAAAAACTTTCAAAGCGTTATAAAAAGTTACTTGTATGCTTACTTTGATTAGAACCCGCTTCAAACATTCGAACATATAAACTTGAACATAAATTTATTCAAATATATAAACGTGAAGTGTCTGTTTGTAATATCAAAATAACAGCTTTGTACTAAATTAATTTGAAAGTACATGTCAAGTAGTTATAACAAAAATTTATTTTTACATTTTTTGTATGTCTATTTGGTTGTTCCCGCTAATCTCCGAAACGGCTGGACCGATTTTGACGGGACTTTCACTGGCAGATAGCTGATGTTAAATAGAGAAAATAAGGCTACTTTTAGAAATATAAAAAGAGTTAGGGTTCCGCGGAAAAAAATTCAAACCTATATCTATCTCTATACTCTATGTCAACTGTCTATGTAACTGTCAAAGTACTCTTAATTATTCATAAATAATCAGATCTTTTACCGCGGTGCACAGCTAGTAATTGTAATAAGATACGGGACATACATTGTTCTCCTGCTGTTGTTCTGTTGCTCCGCCACATTGACATGCAGATTGGCGATTGCATAGTACAACACAGTGACACAATTATCTGGTAATCAATAGCAACTTCGTTACTAATGTTATTTCTGAAATAATTAACAATCATTTGTTAATAACATAAACATTATACGAGGGTGGCACTGAAAATTTCGGGAATCAAGGAAGTGACACAACATTACTATTTAAAAATGTATTTATTGCTTTTCGAAGTATTCTCCGCGAAATTTGACACATTTTTCCATACGATGGAACCAATCATTGAAGCAACCATTCCATTCGGAAGTTGGGGTCTCCAAAATGGCCGTTTTGTAGGCGTCCACAGCTTCTTTAGGTGATGAAAATCTCTGTCCACGCAATTTATTCTTTATTTTAGGGAAAGTATAGAAATTATTAGGGCTTAGGTCGGGGCTGTACGGCGGATGGTCTAATAATTCTATGTTTTCTTGCTCTAAAAACTGTTTTGTTCTGTGCGCGGTGTGAGAACTCGCATTGTCGTGATGGAGGATGATGCGGCGGTTGCAGTTCTCTCTACGGAGTTCAGAAACGACCTGTGGTAAACAAATGCTAGCATACCATTCTGCATTAACCGTTCTTTGTCCCTCAAGAGGAATAGTCGTAACATGGCCGGTTTTGGAGACAAACGTGGCCACCATTTTTTTTGCAACACTCCGTGAACTAACAATTTTTGTTGGCTTTAACTCATTTTCGAACACCCAAACTCGTGACTGGTTTTTTGTTTCGGGTTCGTACGCATATATCCAGGATTCGTCACCTGATACGATGTTGTATACAGCATTTGAGGATCCTGCGTGGAATCTTTCGAGAGTTCTGACGCACCAAGTAACGGGAGCCGCTTTTTGCTCTTCACATAGCAAATGCGGTATCCATCGGGAAAACAACTTTTTTACACCTAATTGTTCATGAAAGATTATTTGTATTTGACTCATGCCAATGTCTAAAGTTGCCTGAATTTCGCGGTATGTCACATGTCGATCTTCCTCAATCAGCTTACGCACAGCATCAACGTTTTCTTGGGTGACTGCAGTTTTTGGACGACCTTGACGAGGATCATCACTGAGCTTGACACGTCCACGTTGAAATTCAGCAAACCAGCGATAAATTGTGGTTTTAGATGGGGCTTCATCACCAAATGCAGAAATCATCCGGTCAACACACTGTTTTTGTGTTAAACCACTTCGAAAGTCATAATAAATCATCGCTCTTGAATTTTCTCGAGTCAATTCCATTTTCTCAGCGACTAAACAAGTTTGACAAAACCTTGTGACAAGACCGTGAATCTTTTTTTAAATAAATAAATGGTATTCGATTTGTAAAACCAAGGAGTTTTCAATTAAAAAGATTTTAATATGACAGGAACAGTGGAAATATTCCATTCCCGATACTTTTAGTGCAGCCTATGTAATTATTGAAACTATGTATTTACACTTAGTGTCGTAATCCTTCATAAATAGCCAATTTGATACCTATAGGTAATTTATTATTGTATGTTAGAAGGAAGACTTGTATTGATGTCACGTTTGTATTTAATTAAAAAATGAAGAGCGGACTAATTACGTTAACCGTACTGATACGCTATAATTAGTCGAAATACATCAAAGGAAATAACAATTTTACGGTAGACATTATTTTTACATCAGATATTCTGATATACATGTATTAGTACATAAATAGTATAACAACTTTTAAATCAAGAGGTCCGGCTTGATTTTTTTAAATGTCGTTTATATTTTGCTCTTCAATAGTATTTTCCAATTTGTAACGTATACGAGTACAATATGTAAATACTCAATATCCTGTCTGATCCGTATAGTTTATTTATCGTATGGGTAAATATAAAACATATAATAAATGTAAAATATTTTTATTCATGTAAAACCATACACAGGCACTTATGAATAGTCAAGTCTTTAGTTGCCGCGTTCCAAGATGTAGATTTCCTATGGAGAAGAACGATCGAGAAAGTCCATGGTTTCTCTTTTAAAATCATAATAATTGTTATAATAGTTTTCACTACATTGTTCTCAAAATAAAGATAATGATTTTAATATTTACAAAAGTTTATGATTAAATTGTTGGCAGCACCGGGTTGCTCTCTTAAAAAACCACTATGCGGTCGCCAGACTGACCGCGCCAAGCGTTGCTTAACCGATCGTATACCAATCAGTAAGTGCTATGCACTGCTTTTGTGTCTGTCTGATCCGTGAAGTGATATTCAGTAGGTATCGATCGATACGTGATTGAAATTCAGGCTATTAAAAAGTAGAAATTGACGTCACGGTTGGTGCAGTGGCTGACACAGTCTACTGATGTGCTCCTGGTCGCGGGTTCGATACCCGCACGGAACAAATTTTGTATGATCTGCAGGTAGTTGTTCCGGGTCTGGGTGTATTGTATGTGGAATTCATGTCTGTAAACGGACCCACGACACAGGAGAAATCCTAGTGTGGGGCAAAGTTTTTAAAAAAATAAAAAAACCTAAAACGAACGGGCTTACATTTGTACCTATGTGTCACTATCAACAATTAATGTTCTACTACTTTTGATACAAAAAAGTTTCATTTGGGCACGGCGCGGAGCCGCGCTTGTGCAAACGTATTGAAACAAGCTGATGGAAATCAGGTAATCTTTTAAAATAAGTACGTATTCGGTACTTGTAAATAGTATGTAGTTGGGTAGTTTCACATTCCGTAATCATGGTCCTTTTATATAGTATGACTAGCTGGGACCCGCGGTTTCACCCGCGTTTAATTTAAAAGAAATTTAGAGTAATTCGACATAGACACTTGACATAGAATATGTATATTGGATTTCAAGGGTTTTATTTTTTGTGCGCGGAACCCTAATTATTTTTCTAAAATAAAAGTAGCCTAAGTTATTCCTTATAATATCAGCTATCTACCAACGAAAGTTCCGTCAAAATCGGTCCAGCCGTTTCGGAGATTACCCGGAACAAACAGACAGACAGACGGACAGACAGACAGACAAAAAATTAAAAAATTGTTGTTTTGTTATATGTACCGTATATAATTAAATTTATATACGGTACATATAACAATTAAATTAATTATAATTTCATATGCATTCAGTAAAAAGCTGTTATTTTGACATTACAAACAGACACTTCAATTTTATTTATTTGTATAGAAGATTATCGAAATATACCGGACAGGGCTGATACACACTCAACTGCGATCGTCAACCCGCCTGCCTAGCGTGGCGGTTGTGGCAAAACCCCCAATGAGCACACAACATATCATCAATCATCAACATATCGGTCGTTGTGGTGATCTTTGGGGGAGGCCTGTGTCCAGCAGTGGACTTCATTCGGCCGAAACGATGACGATGAATATCTTATGTATTAACTCATAGCAACCAGATCCGGAAGAACTACCTGCAGGTCATAAGTACAAATATTTAATCTATGTAGGGGTTGAACCCGAGGTAAAAACTCGATTGCGTGCCTGAACACTGCACTAATCGAGCCTTAACATGAGTAAGTAATACAATTTTGAAATACATTCTATGTACGATCACACGGTTACTATTTTATTTAGATAAGTATACAAGAGGTACCCACCAGTGTTTATTAAGCATACAGATACACCCACCACACATGCACATGCAGGACCTAGCACGAGCACGAGAGCCTAGCTCGTTTTAGATTATAAACGTTCCATTGGCTGTGCGAAGGAAATAATAACGTTGTTAAGGAGCACCGCGCACCAAGCTCCGGCCGCACCACATGCGCTACAGCAGGATACCAGATAACGTCTCAGCGGAAGACTTTGGTAGTCGAGCTAGCCGGGCCGCGCGGCTCCGCCCGCACTGCGCCAGTTTATTGCCAACATTATCTCTTGTTTACTTTTAGCTTCCTCCGGGGTTACCGCCCAATAATTGCACTCATTGAGTGTCGGCCACAAGCGTCACACGGACATGTTACTTTGCCGGTGCCTTGTCCAGTTCCTCACACATATTTTGTTATCAGCATTTGCTTTATTATTCAAAATATAAAAATGTAAGATGATGTAGCACACACATCAGCTTCCTGCTGCTCTGCTCCGTGCCGGGCTCGGGTCGGGGCTCCAGCACATGGATTGTGTCCCCGTCGCGTCGGGGCGCAGCGGGCAGTCGCTAAACACGATCGTATGTCAGTCTTCTGCTGAACTTCCTTAATGGCCGCATAAAAACATAAACACATAAACATGAGCTACGCGAAACGTGTAGCTCCCAGTTTCCCACCGCATGGCGGGTGTTGCTGGAAAATAAACAGACACCGAATGAACGGCGAGCGGACGGGCGAAGCCGCGTGCTCACACGCTGTCGCGACGCTACCGCCTCGCGCAGGTTCCCAGCGATAACTGCACTTTAGAGATGAGTAGTTCCGGACCGAAATAGTTCCAGGAACTATGTCCTATGTCGGAACGATATAGGTCCAATCCGAAATGTCAAGTTAAACAGGTTCAGCAGGTTCAGACAGTTCCACCCGTTCTGTCATGTGCGAGATCATATGAACGTCGGAACGAGTAACGGAACGAACCGACTCCTCCCGAACCGAACCGACCCGAGCCCTCCCGAACCGAACCGACCCGAGCTAAAGCGAACCGACTACACGAGTGTGTGTGCGAGTGATCGACTGCATGCGCGCCATATGCCATCTCTTTTACTATGTTGTTACAATTAATAATGTGATTTTTTATTGCGCGATAAAGTCCATAATTAATTAAATAAATCAGATTTTCATTTTAATAATAATAATAATAATATATATATAGATATATGTCGGGCATGTCACCGTCCAGGAGAATCCATTAGACATATTATTTCTGGTTGTTCTCGTCTTGCTAACGGCGAGTACTTGCACAGACATAATCAAGTAGCCAGGATCATCCACCAGCAACTTGCTTTGAAATACAACCTTGTGGAATCTGAGGTGCCATACTATAGGTATATGCCCGACCCAGTTCTTGAAAATGGTCATATCACTTTGTACTGGGATCGTTCTATCATCACTGACAGGACTATTGTTGCCAATAAGCCTGATATAGTGGTGATAGATCGATTAGAGCGCCGCGCAATGATTGTCGATGTCACTGTTCCACATGATGAGAATCTCGTGAAAGCTGAAAAAGATAAAGAAATTAAATATCTTGACTTAGCACACGAGATTGTTGACATGTGGAACGTAGACACGGCAATCATTGTGCCGATAGTTGTTTCTGCCCATGGCCTAATGGCAAAGAGCCTCGACTATCATCTCAAGAAGCTCTCGTTAGGCGGCTGGGTCAAGGGCTTGATACAGAAAGCGGTACTTCTTGACACGGCACGTATTGTGAGGAGGTTCCTCTCTCTGGGGTCCTAACCACCGGTATCTTGGACCCTGTGCCCGATGCTGGTTGGTGGTTGGTTGGCTGGTTGGGGGGGCTTGCAGGAAGGCGTACGATTAAAGATGAAATGGTCACTAAGAACACGATCATACCCTGTGAAACCAGGAGAAGCTTTTATAATAGCCAATAACATCTAGGCTTTACCCTTCCCTACTAACGGTCCCAAACCCAAGCCAAGGTGAAACAGCATACGCCGAGGGCTTCATGACTAAGGGGGTGCTTAGTCATTAGTATGCGGACTCTGGATACCAGGGGACATCCAGTTTTACTTACCCTTGCCGCGGTGAACGCAGGGCTCTGCCACGGTTGACCTCAAAGTCCCTAGCTACTCGTGGGATTGTTATGATAACCAGATCTAAAGCAAAAAATGCCAGTCACATAATTGTGCCATCTCTAGAAGGAGAAACTACGCACGTTTCCTTGTCATCCTCACCGAGGTCAATTTTTTCATCAATAGCATCATCACCCCCTTCATATATATTAACATCATCATCAAGATCTACATCATTATCACCACTGTCAGTAGACGCTGTGTTAGAGACGTCATTAGTCGAAAATCTAACACCCGCTACTGTCAAAACCAGTGCGCGAAAAAAATGGAGTCAAGAAATGAACAAATTCATTTGGCGTACATATCTCATCATTACTCATTTAGAAACCGATACAAATTCATACTTATCTTCATTACATCAACAGTTTATTAGCAGATTTCCGGAAATGAATGTCTCTAAACAAAGAGTTGGAGATCAACGTAGAGCAATCATTTATAAAAAGTTGCTCCCGTCTAGTACACTCGATAAAATTAGATTAGAAGTAAGCAACGATCTACAAAAAAAAAAAAATTGTGAAACACACCCACAAAACCAGACATCATACCAGCCAATTACAGCTCAAATTGACACGCAACTACAATCACAACCTAAACGTAGAATGAAATGGTCAAATGAACTAAACGAAGTTCTCATAAAATGCTATTTAATAGCTACCAATATGGAAACAGATATGACTGTATGGAGGAAAAAATTAAGAGAAAAGTTCCTCGAGTATTATCCACTACTGTCACATTTATCCGAACAACGAATATCCGATCAAAAAAGAGCCATCATTAATAATAAAATGATACCAGAATCACGGCTGCAAGAATTAAAAATGTCCGTAGAGAACATATTAAATCAAACGGATTCATATAGGCCATTAGATTATCATAATTCACATATAGTTACAGGAATTGCACAGCTAGCACCAAATTATAACACTGAGACAGAAAATACCCAACAATCATGTACACGACAGTCGGAGGTTGAAAACAACCCGAATTACTGGAATAATACAGACTTAGAACACCTTACCAACTTCAATACACACTATAGCACTAACGTAGAAACCAATCAAGAGCTTGAAGAAACATTTTACCATACATTACAATATTATACAAACATTCATCCCACAAACAGAAGTTACATACCAAAACAAAAATCATCAAGAAAATTTGCAAAAATTGTTAGTTACATTAACAATATCATCCTACCTCAATATGTTAACACAAATACAGATTTTGAAACTCTACAAACAATAATATACAGCGCTGCTTGGACAGCGGCTAAATGTAATGGAAGTAAAATTTCAAATGTACCTGCTGATAATATGGCTAACAGCCGACAAAATGAACATAAGCCTAAATGGAAAATAAGATTAGAACGTAAAATTTACGATATTAGAGTTAAAATAGGAAGACTAACGCATTACATTCACGGGAATAGAAGCAGAAAACTTGTCAAAGAAGTAAACACAATACTAGACCACTACAAAATACATTCATCCCACGAAGAAGCGAACACACAACTAACACACTTTTTAGATACTCTGAAACAGAAACTTACGGTTGTAAGCAGTAGATTACGCAGGTACACAAAATGCACACTCCGCAAGACTCAAAATAATCTGTTTAGAAATAATGAAAAACTATTTTACCGTAAATTAAAAACATCGACCTCGAACGAAACATCAAACAATAGTGATAATAGCTTAAACAATGTTCTACCAACCACTGTCGAGCTACAAAGATTTTGGTCTGGTATTTGGGAAAACCCTATCTGTCATAACAGAGAAGCTAACTGGATTAAAGACGAAACAGATAATTATATGAACACCAAACAAATGGATTTTGAACACGTGCCAATAGAAACATTTCATGAAGTCCTTAAAAAATTACACAACTGGAAAGCACCAGGTTCAGACTACATACACAACTTCTGGTACAAAAAATTTACACACATTCACCCACACCTATTTAACCATATTAACAACTTTATTAAAAACCCATCAACAATGCCTACATACATAACAGAAGGTATTACGTACATGTTACCAAAAGACCGCAATGACAGCACCAACCCAGCAAAATATAGACCAATAACCTGCCTACAAACAGTGTACAAGATAATAACATCATGCATTACTCACATAATTTATGAACACCTTGAAACTAATAAAATATTATCCGAAGAACAAAAAGGTTGTAGAAAATTTAGTCAGGGCTGTAAAGAACAACTAACAATAGATTCCGTAATACTCAAACAGGTTCAACGTGGGAGGAAAGATCTATGTACTATGTACATTGATTATAAGAAAGCGTACGATTCAGTACCACACACGTGGTTACTAGAAGTTTTAAATATATACAAAATACACCCGCAAGTAACTACCTTTTTAAGTAATATAATTAAACACTGGACAACGCGATTACATTTAGCTACACCTACGGGAATAGTAAAGACAGGACCTATTAAGATTCTAAGAGGTATATTTCAAGGTGACTCACTCAGCCCATTATGGTTTTGTCTTGCTATAAACCCCCTTTCTAACAAATTAAATTCTTTAAAGCCAGGGTATCAACTACAGTTTAATAACACGACGGACATACTGACTGACAAACAGGAGTGTAAAATTAATCATCTCCTTTATATGGATGATATTAAACTGTATGCATCCTCACCCGATGACTTATATGAACTCGCTAATACTACAGACCAGTTCTCAAATGATATACGAATGGAATTTGGTATCGATAAATGCAAAATTAATTCGGTACGAGCAGGTGTTACCTACGAACACTCGTATGCAGTTAAAACTGGTGAAACCATAGATTCCTTAGATGAAAATGGAACATACAAATATCTAGGATACATTCAGGCTAAGCAAATAAAACACAAAGAAATAAAAACTACGTTAACTCAACAGTTTAAACACAGACTAAAATCAATTTTCAACACCCAGCTACATTCTCGTAACACTGTTAAGGCAATAAATACTTATGCTATCCCTATTCTTACCTATTCCTTCGGAATTATCAGTTGGACCAAGACTGAACTTAAAAACCTACAACGTGTCATCAACACCACCTTGACCAAACATAGAAAACATCATCCTAGGTCTTGTGTACAGAGGTTAACACTACCAAGGAAAGAAGGGGGAAGGGGCATAATAGATATAGCAAACCTACACTACAAACAAATCCATATTTTGCGAACATATTTTTTTACTAAAAGTACTTCCTCAACACTACATAAAATGATAGCCTACAATGATCGGAAATTTACCCCGTTAAACATGTTTGATAAAACAAATGAAAACAATGAAAAGCAGGATGACGATCGGATAAAAATAGCTGAATGGACCCAGAAATCACTGCACGGGAGACATCGCCTAGACCTTAACCAACCTAACGTCGACAAGTTAGCGTCGAACGAATGGCTAAATCGAGGTGAATTATTCCCCGAAACTGAAGGGTTCATTATAGCCATACAAGATCAAGTAATAGAAACCCGTAATTACCAAAAACATATCATGCGAGTCCCTCTACTAACCGACATCTGCAGACGATGCAGTAGTTCCCCGGAAACCATCCAACACATAACTGGAGCATGTAAAGCGATAGTTCAGACCGATTACAAGCACAGACATGATCAAGTGGCCAATATAATCCATCAAAAATTAGCAATAAAGTATAACTTAATTACTACACCACCTCAACCTTACTATAAATACAACCCCGAAACTGTCCTCGAAAACAACACCCATAAGTTATACTTTGACCGTGCGATCCTTACCGATAGAACAACGCATTACAATAGACCAGACATTACTGTACTAGATAAAATTAACAAAACCGCACAAATCATAGACATAGCTGTACCAAACACACACAACCTACAAAATACTATAGCGGAAAAACTTTCAAAATATATAGACCTGAAAATTGAAATTACCCGAATGTGGCGATTAAATAACGTAGCTATTATACCTATAGTATTATCAACCACAGGTGTCATCCCCAAACAACTTCACCAATCTTTACGAACGTTAGATCTACACCCTTATACCTACCAAAGCCTACAGAAAGCTGCTATTCTGAATACTTGTAGAATAGTCAGAAAGTTCTTACAAAATGGTAATGAAACTTCAACGAACACATTACACGTACAATCATCAGGTACCACATGAACACAAAACACAATCACGCCCGCTCACAAACTCATCACAAGGTCATTTCATTTCATCGTAACCTATCACCAACCACTAAGGTTAGCACTTGGCTTCGGCTCGTGCTATCCTATAAAGCCGGTAAATGATTACCGAGATACTTAAAACGTATAAAAACAAATAATAATAATAATTTCTTCATACCTTATGATAAAATGAAAAAGTATGTCATAAGCAAAAAAAAAAAGTATATTAAGTAGCTTACAGAACGCAGGGCAGTTTGTGGCGAGCTGAATGTGAGTGGCGACACTGCGTACCCGAATGCTCCAGAGAGTCGGTCAGGGCCTCGTCTCCGCTTGCCTTTATTGGTTGGTTGGAGTGGAACCCCATGAGTGCCCGCAGGATTTTCAACTCTGGCTTGCCTTAGTTGGCCGATCAGAGGGGGGCCGCCAGAGCTATATGCTCGGGGGTGGAAGTGTCTAATGGCGTAATAACGGGGAAACCCGCTCCGAGTCTTCGAGACGCGCGATGGTGAAACCGGTGCCGCACCTCTCTACACCCCTAGCCGCTTACACCGGTGTTGCTCCTTGTCGCCTGTAGTGGTGGCCATTTTGGGGGCCCATCTTGTGAGTGGCGAGTCACCGTCTGCCACAGAATTTCACGATCAAAGTTGAAAGGCAGACGCCGTTGTTCCCGTATTTATTAGTCTTTTTATTCCATGTAACACCCATTGCAATAGACCTTATCGTTAAAGTTTCCATCTCATACAATAGCCTTACACCACCGGGGACAATCCATGACTTCATTTTATAGTGCAGCTATGGAGAGTCCCCGGTTGGTGTCCCATTACATTTTAGATTAAAATTCTCTAAAGGGCCTCTGCGTGTTGGACCTATGTCCCCGCGTAAGCCTGTCAAAAGACCGGGTTCCCCCTTACAGGGGATATAAACCCGTGAAAAGAGAGACATGTAGATAATAATAATAATAAAACCCCTCTGGGCAAACGTTATCTCACCATGGGATAAGGTAATCCTGGAGGGCAGATTAAAGTAGCTGCTTGATTTCTTCATACCTTATGATAAAAAAAAGTATATCATAAGAAAAAAAAAAAAAAAAGGATATTAAGTAGCTTACAGAACGCAGGGCAGTTTGTGGCGAGCTGAATGTGAGTGGCGACACTGCGTACCCGAATGCTCCAGAGAGTCGGTCAGGGCCTCGTCTCCGCTTGCCTTTATTGGTTGGTTGGAGTGGAACCCCATGAGTGCCCGCAGGATTTTAAACTCTGGTTTGCCTTAGTTGGCCGATCAGAGGGGGGCCGTCAGAGCTATATGCTCGGGGGTGGAAGTGTCTAATGGCGTAATAACGGGGAAACCCGCTCCGAGTCTTCGAGACGCGCGATGGTGAAACCGGTGCCGCACCTCTCTACACCCCTAGCCGCTCACACCGGTGTTGCTCCTTGTCGCCTGTAGTGGCGGCCATTTAGGGGGCCCATCTTGTGAGTGGCGAGTCACCGTCTGCCACAGAATTTCACGATCAAAGTTGAAAGGCAGACGCCGTTGTTCCCGTATTTATTAGTCTTTTTATTCCATGTAACACCCATTGCAATAGACCTTATCGTTATAGTTTCCATCTCATACAATAGCCGTACACCACCGGGGACAATCCATGACTTCATTTTATAGTGCAGCTATGGAGAGTCCCCGGTTGGTGTCCCATTACATTTTAGATTAAAAATCTCTAAAGGGCCTCTGCGTGTTGGACCTATGTCCCCGCGTAAGCCTGTCAAAAGACCGGGTTCCCCCTTACAGGGGATATAAACCCGTGAAAAGAGAGACATGTAGATAATAATAATAATAACTCTTTATTGCGGACACTAGATCCATATAAACACATCACAGAAAAATAAAATAAAATAAAGAAACGCCCACTGACAAATCAACACAACAGTCATTCATGCCGCAGTACGCAGCCAGTGCTTATACATACCCGTTGAAACAATTCTTTCTGACAGACTTCTTATAATAGAGTTTTCACACCTGTGAACTCTGGACATAAATCTAGCTATGCGGTTCCTCTGTATGGCTTCGAAGGAGTTAATTCGCGCCTCCAAGAACATGCCGGAGGCACTACAGTAACGCGTCAGCCCCATTAGTTGCCTAAAGATATTATTATAGGCAACTCGAATGCCATCAATCGCTTTTTTAGTGTAGTTCGTCCAGAGTTGACACGTGTAAAAAGTCTGACAGAACGATCTAAATAAGGTGATTTTCACATGCGGAGAAGACTTACAAAACTTACGAATAATCATATTTCCTATAACAAATAAGGACCTCCGCTGCCGTTCTATATCACTGTCATCCTTTAACTTCGAAGTAACGATGTGGCCAAGGTACTTCAAATTGTCTACAATTTTGACAGGCTTCCCGCTGAGATAGACACTGGGAACATTATCAGGTCCCTTACCGGATCTAAATATAACCATCTCTGTCTTTTTAACGTTATAAGTTAGACTGTGATCGATGGCATATCTTTCGCAGATTGAAATTAATCGTCTCAAACCCCTAATCGTGGGGCTCAGCAGCACCATATCATCAGCGTAGCTCAGATTATTAACATATCTGTTATCTAATCTGAGCCCCACCGGAGTACAGCTCAGCTCCACGATTAAATCATTAACATATATATTAAATAGATCCGGGGAGGTGAGCCCCCCTTGTCTCACCCCAGAGGACATCCTGAAGCTATCCGATACCTCCTGACCCCATCTGATGCTATTGTCCTGATTTCGATACCAATACTTAAGCAGGCCAACAACATCATACGAAGTAGATGAACGCCGTAGTTTCTGCCATAAGAGTTCGTGATTAATAGTGTCAAACGCCCGGCTTAGGTCTAAACAACATGCGTATACGCTTGTCTGACCACTCTTATAATAATTGACTACTTGTTTCAAGGCAAAAATAGCCATGTCGGTCGAAACATCCGATCTAAAACCAAACTGGCCATCGTCAATAGATAATGAAGGTGTTAAATTACGATGTATAAGTCGTTCCAGTACCTTGGCCAATATCATTGCAAGCGAAATTGGCCTATAGTTGGTCATGCTCGAAACATTCCCCGTTTTATTTTTGAGAATGGGTACAACAAGCGTACGTATCATGTCGTCAGGTAAGTAGCAGTGCTTTAAGCAGAGGTTAAATAGCTTAGCAAGAATATCACATATATGCTGGCCCGCATACAAAAGGTGATTTATTACTAGCCCGTCGTGCCCCGGACTCTTACCCTGTTTCATATTGTTTAATATGTTCCGAATGTCTGCAGATGTTACTTGTACCCGATTATGCTTTGTGTCTAAACCTTCCTGACTACACCCACAGTTAATTCTGCTGGATGAGTTCTTATTACTCTCGACATTAAAATGATGTCTAAATAAATTTGCTATTTTTTTTTTATTTACTTCACCCTCTATATTCGTTGGCATACTAATTTTATGGTCTAATTTCTTTGTCTCCTTCCAAAATTGCACAAAGTTTCCCACACTATGATGTCGGGCCAGCATATCCATTTTTATTTTTTGCTGATTATTCTGTACATACTTCACAGCTGCCTTAAATTCTCTCCGTGAACATGACATAGCGTTATAATAATACCCTGAGGATGGCCTACCACATAATACCCACTGAAGAAAATCCTGTCTAGCCTTTCTGTGTAAATCCCGCACATGAAAATTCCAACCTACTAACTTGTATTTCCGTTTGTTTGTATTGGCACTTTGTCCCGCCGAATATTGCAATATATGTATAATTTGTGAATAGAATTTTTGAATTTCAATACAGTGATCTAAATTCTTACAAACGTCAACATCTAAACATTCAAAATTATAAGAATTATTATATAAGAGATCATAAAAGCTTTCAGTACATAACCTACTACCATACCTCTTGACCTTGACTGCGCGTAAGTGTAGTTTCCTTGTGTTTTAGATTTTATATTCGTTTCTTTACTTGTTATGTGCTGTGCATCACGCAATGCATAATGCATAATGCGCAAATAATTAAATACCTTGTAGGTGATATTAAGTTACAACAATTAGTTAAAGTTACAATAATAAAAAAACGGTCGACTGCATACTGTAAATAGACTTAAAATAAAATTAGTTAAAAATATTCGTGTGTAAATAACGCAGTCGAACGTCTACTAAGTATTTTTATGTTTATATGTGTTAATTTTGTATATATATAGACATTAGTATTAGGGTAGGTAAATTGTGTGATGTTATGTAAATAATGGCATCCCGAAGAAAAACTAGCACATTTTGGAACCATTTTGTAGAAGAAGACTCAAAAAAGGAAAATACAATTATTGTTCTAACTCTGACTAACTGGACTGGTGGAACTAGATAGTTCACATGAACCGATAGGAACTGGTGGAACTAGATAGTTCACATGAACTGAAAGGTCCATGCGAACTAGCGGAACTAGACAGTTCCGCGAACCTGTTTCATGGACGTAGTTCCTTAAAGAAAAGGAACCGTTCCAGGTTCAATCCGCTCCCGGACCTGATTTGCGCATGACTACTGCACTTTTACGAACGCCTAGCGAGCGATAAAACGCGCCAGGCAACCTCGCCTACGTAAATACGATCCGTTGATTTCCGAGGAATCGGCGAACTCCCGCCGTGATGATAAATCGATCGGAAACTCTACGAGTACGTAAGTAGGTAACGTCGAGATGGAGAGATATGATGCTATTCGTTCACGAGAGGCCGCCGGATAGGTTGGGAGCCGACAAGCACCGCATCGCCGCGCCGTCCCAATTGATATCGCGCGACCGACGCTGATAAAAACTCAGCTCGCGGAGCTGACAAATATCGCCGCCATCCATCGTAGCCGCGTTACGACACCTGAGAGGAACATTTTCACAGAAACGTAATCTGGGCTCTAATGTCGCGTCAGTTGTGCAAACCGACCCTCGCTTTTTACCGATCGCTTTCCATCGCCGACCTCGTCGATGGTGCGCCTACCGAATCGATTGTCGCTGGCCGGTTTTTACCGGTTAGAATCGAATAAAAAGCTTCGAGGCGACGGCGTAGAGTCAGCCAAAAAGGCGGTTGATTCCGTAAAAAATCGAGGTTGAACGCGACGAAGGAAGCGGGTAATGGCCGACGCAAAAAGCCATCGGGGAAGTGGTCCAGTATAACTTCGGGCAATCGTGCGTGTCGGATCGCGCCTCCCCGCCTCCCGCGGCCCCGCTCCCCTCGCGGCTCACCTCCATCAGCTATTCTGCTCCGCTGACATTTCACATGGCTCTTTAATGTTATCGGAATCGGAGGAGGCGGCCTGCCCCGCTGCGCCGCCGCGCCGCGCAATCTAATACGTTATCTGCACTCAAATGTGAACGCACCCGATGTTTGCACAGTTGAGTCGCGTTCACAAACACTCGTATCTGAAAGCATTTCGTTCCGTTGCTGTTTTATCGTTGGAGTTTCTTTGATATTTAAATATGTTATGCTCTAAAAACGAACAGCCCTATTCACCAAGTTCGGCGCGGCGGCAGCGCGGGTCATGCGTCCCCTCGATCGGTAACACTTCACGCCTCATCCGTCCCGGAAGAATGATTCGCTGCGCTCGCGGTTGCATTGCTCTTCCAGCTCGCGTTAGTTCAAACTAACTTTGACTGCGACCGGCATTGAACGAGGCTGTTATTAGGTACACGACGAGAATGAAAACGAGCCATTCGTTTTACGCTGATACACTTTGTGGAAAAGCTTTGCTCCATCGTTTTCATTGTGGCGATAGTTAGCGTAACTCTTTCAACGCATATCCGAAATCCGGGCTCATGTACCTACGGATGAAAGATTGACTTTTATTATTGATGAGCTTCGAAGTGGGGTTGCAATTCCCATATAGAGCGAGGCTTTGCACGTTGTGTGGCTGATGGCAATGTTTGCGATCGTCGCGGTGCGCTCGCTCGGCGCCGGCCGCACGCTCTGCGGTCGCCTGTTCTGCTACGTCACACTTTAATTTTCATACTTCAAAAGAGGTTTTAATTTCATGGCAAGTAACTTGAGGTCGCCCCGGGGAAGTCGTGCAGGTACGAGGGAGGCAAGCCGCGCGGGACGGGCCGAGGAGGGGGGAAGGTTCCACGCAAACTGTGCTAAATGTCTTAACGAAGTCTCAAAGTGGAGGGCAACGCTCACGTAGCTTGCGGTAATTAGACGATCTGTGGCTCGCCATTTTTTGATACCGAATCAAGGTCAAGACCAATCCAAACAAAAAATATCTGAGTTAATGAAGCCTAATTTGCGGCGTCTTCACCGTCACGCCGTGAAGCCATGTTGGTAGACGACGTGAGCAGCGCTACAACATGCGTGTCACAGAACGCGGGAATAATATTATTAGTGTACAGGTAACGTGTGCGCTGTACAGATTGTATGAGGTTAATAGCAAGCAGCCACATTCGCCAATTAAAAAGCTATCTTAATCAATGTGTTCAATTTCTCGGATTCACGTAAACGCGTTATTGCCGATCGTAATAGCTTTCCTGGAGCTACAATTGGCTGCCACGAACAGTAATAGCCTCAATAAAAATAATCATGTTCAAGCACACGCAAACACATTTAGTAAAGTTCTTGTATTACGTACAGTATACAGTCGCAGGCGTGCGTCGGAGATATAATATTCGGGCGTGTGAATATGTTACTGCGGTGCCGATAACATCAGTCAGGGCCCTGGCCGGGTCACGTCCGGCATTCGAGGCGATGTAAAGTCGCCGGACAGGTCAGCTGGTAGCTGGGCTTTATATCCATCCGAAGATAAATAAAATAAGTATTGCTGCAATGGGTCCGTATGGTGTCCGGATTAAGAATATAGCTCGGTGTCGGTGTCATAAAGGTGACTAAAGGACTCTAAACCAGAGGGATAGGCAGCAGCGTCGCTTCTGTTGAACAGTAGCCACCAACATGACGACACAATTATGAAGATGGCCTTTGTACGTCTTTCGGCTGATATGATGATGATGATGAAGTTTATGATTTTTTTTACCTCTGTTTTAATAAAAAGACAAGACGGTTATTCCGAGCTAATGAAATAATCCAATATCCATCTCATCCCGTGGGTAATAATTAATTGCATAATTGCGTAAAAGGCGACTGTGGGATTAGCCGGAGGATGGGCAGCAGCGTCCTTTGAATACATTAACAACTCAACTGCGATAGCCAACCCGCGTGTCAAGCGTGGCAATTACGGCACAACACACTCCGGCCAATCGTTGTGACGATCTTCAGTGGAGGCCTGTGTCCAGCAGTGGACTCTATTCGGCTGAAATGATGATGGTGATGAATAAAATAATAGAGTCGTAAGAATTGCATGGGCCGCAAGTAGCCCCAAATTATAAATACCAGCCGATATCTATCGACGTCTTTTTTATATTTCGCATGCCTAAATCAGTTACTTGCTGTAAAGACCGTGTAGGTAGGTAGATATCGCAAATACACCTAAAAAGGTCAAGTCCTCCCTACGGCAATGGTTACACAACTCGTTATAATTCCGTTCGTCGGCGAAATTCTTTAGAAATGTTTGCGTGTGTACGGCTTCACTCGCGTGCACTCACGTACCCGCTGCGGGGTTGCCCCACTAGTTTAGCCATAGCTGGCCACAGCTCGTTCCCAAGAAATTACCTTTTTATTGCACATGATATCGGCAACATTGAGAGCAGCCACCAAATAAGTCGATGATGACAACATCCGCTCGACGTCCCCTTTCAGGAACAACTCGCTCGGGATTGGACAAATATCGTAAACATTTGGAAACTTACGTCCTTATTGTACAGAGTGCAACATAAATCTAATGGAAATGGGTAAGGCCACAATGGCTGGCCTTTCAAGATACACGCACGATTTTGAAACGTGACAAACGAATCGACGATCTCCATCGGTACTGCAGTAAGTGAACCGAACGGCAAGTGAAAGATTTCGGATGTCAGTGAATAGTACGTTTTCTTTTTACTATTTGTATCTGATTATGTCGACTTCACGCTAAAACAGTTTAACGCTTTCGGAAAGTCTCGCGAGATGCAATGCTACGGTAACCGCGTGACAAGCGTGATACGATCATACGACTAACGTTAGAGTGGTCTGTGTTGAGGCACGTCTCGGCCGGTCGCAGACATACTGCGCTATATGTGCTGTGAGCGCACATCGCTCGAGGAACACGCGCGTCCTCCTCACTGCCGAGTGCTCAGCGCACCGCTCGACCAAGTTCCACAGAATGATGCCCCTAGCACCAGGCCGGCTCACCAACTAACCGTGGTTGTTCTTTGTCCCATGGAAAAATTCCTCCGTCCTCGACTGTTTGCCCCCTCTAACATTTTACACGACGCCCTGAATAAATATCGCAGGTAAATAGACTAACTGGAATTACATGTCGGAGCCCGCTGCCACAGAACTTCTTATGTCTGCAGAATAAGGTTCAATTTACAAAACTTTTCGCAGCCCACTAAATTTGTTGAGGAGTTAACTTGAATTCGTGTCCGAGTTGTTAGGGACTCGAGACCTATCTACGGCTGTATTTACTTTGAAAGCGGCCATTGATATTTGTGTCTTGTACACTGGATGCTCGGTATGGACACAGTTTCGTAATATATGCTTAGAGCTGTCGATGTACATCTGGCTACGCGAGCGTGTGGGGTGTGGGCGGGGTGGCGGCGTCGCAGCCGGGTTTGCTCGTATTAAGCAAGTATCGGCTGTCTCAGGGGAGGTCGGTGTTTATTCACTATTCTCGTCACTGTTCGGACGTTTGACGTCAAAACTCTACTGTGACAATATTTATTCTAGGATTGCGGATAATTAGGTCGCGCCAGAGTCGCGTCGTGGACATCGGCACTCGACAACAAGCGTTGTTCGCTCGGCTTTATGATGTGACGTGCGCTTTTCAAAAAATCATCATCAAAACATCGAGCTGTGTCAGCTGTGAAATGAATTCGTTGGAGTGTTGGTTGGAAGTACCTACACTGGTAGAGCGCAGTTTTCCGAATACTGCTTGCAGTCCTACAGCGAATGAACATTGGCGAGAGTTTTCAGTTTAGAAAACAGTGATAAGTTTATAAGCTGAATGTATTGTGTCAGGCGAGGACGGTGGCGCAGGCGCAGGCAGCGGTCCGTACAACAATAACGTATACTGACGATTGAATTCATAATCATGAACAAACTTCGATAGATGTCTTCGACTGCGTAATGCTGTAACAGCAATAACATGAGACTTTGACACGCAAACAAGATATTGTTCTAACGCTTCACTCGAATGGGTCATCGTCAGTGTTGCATACGAAACGCCCGCCTGGAGTGTGTTCAGATATGAATGATATGCAGAGTACAGTAAGTAACTCATCATTATCATTTCAGCTTAAAAATGTCCACTGCTGGACAGAAGCCTGGGTGTTGTATGCTCATGGGGGTTCTTGCCATAATCGCCACACTTGGCATGTGATCGCGATCGCATGAATGGTGATCGCAGTTGAGTTATAAATGTTTTCGAAGGCTGCTGCTGCCCAATTCCGGCTTATCTCATAGTAACCTTTTACGACACCCACGGGATGAGATGGGATGGTGGTATTTTTTCCGGCGTCACACGGCGCATGTTGTAACTAGGGCTGCCATAAATGTTAGAACACTGACTGGCGGGCTGATTACGGATGTCGCAGCCGGTTTGCGACAGTCGTAAATCGCGCAGAAGCCGCTGTCAAACGTCATTTTGATATTACGTATCGCGAAAATCTTTGCGCACACTCTGCCAGACGATCAATGAACTAAATTGCCTCCTCGCCTTCAACTTTAGGCGATTTGCTGTCGCTGTTTTTAGCTGATCAGGGTGCGGGATATATTGAATTGAAATAGGGACCATGGATAATCCAAAATCTCATTTAATGTTATAAAATCTTTAATCAAGAAACTATAGTTAAATCAGATTCTTTTATATTTTGATTTATATTTATTAAAATAAAAACAAAATGCAACAATTAACGATCCTATGTATCGCCACATCGCCGCCCTAATGTTCTTACTCCCCGTCGTCGGTGCCAACTGCCACTACTCCTTTTAACCTTCAATATAATAATACAATAGTACGCGTGTCATTTTATAATTCGCAGATCTCGATCTCGTTCCCGGCCGCGTACGAATCTTGAAGGCCTACCTACCTACTTAGTTAATATTCTCGAGCCGGGACAAATGACTCACTGACCCAGACACGGGGACATAACGCTTCAAACCGGGACATTTTTCGGTTTACCGGGACTTATAGCAGCCTTAGTTGTAACGGATGAAAATGATGATGAGGATGTTGGGAAATTTTTTTATAGGTTGCGGATTCCATACAAAAATAAATACTCATCTCATAACTTAAATTAAATAAGTTAACTTTCAATTTAATTATAGCAATTATAAGAATATAGCACCACTCCATCTCCTACCGCGGATGTCGTAAAAGGTGACTAACGGACTCTAAACCAGATCCCTTCTGTGGAACTGCAGCCATTCGCTCACCAACTTGCCTGCCAAGCGTGGCGAATATGCACTATGACAAAACCCCGCAATGTGCTCACTACATATCCAGATTGGTGGTTGTGGCGATCAGCGGGGGAGGCCTGTGTCCAGCAGTGGACTTTATTCGGCCGAAATAATGATGATGATGGCTTAATTATTAAGTAAAGTTAAGAACGGGGACGTGGATGACGGTGCGTAATGTTTTAATTCTAAACTAGCGCACGCTTATTTGTGAGGATGCTCTGCAGTTGCAGATGTCCGTTACAAAATACAGACGTCTATGACGATGGTGCCCTAAAACAACTAGGTATGGAAGAGACACTATTACGAGCGCACAATAAGTATAATATGAATAAATGAAACAATCTCGAACTACTGGTGTTTTAGCGCCATACTGGTGCCGCCGTGCGGGCGCGGGCGTCTCAATTAGAGCGGTATTCAGCGAACGGCCGCACAATACTCCATCAACACACACGCGATACACTGAACTTAATGGACTCTATTCAATTCATTCCTCTTGATTTGCTTTCTATTGTAATCGTATGTTCATTACAAGTCAATAATCTATTCAAATCGATGCTGAAGCGTAGGTTGGATTCAAAAACAAACCCATAAAAGTCTTAATTCTCCTTCTAAGTCGTATGGAAGGTAGATTTTTTTTAAACGTCCCTACACTAGGATTTCTCCTGTCGTGGGTGCGTTTATAGCCACAAATTCCACATACAATACACCCAGACCCGGAATAACTACCTGCAGATCATACAAATATTTGTTCCGTGCGGGAATCAAGCCCGCGACCCGGAGCGCAGCAGCCCACTGTATCAGCCACTGCACCAACCGCGCTGTCAGTAGTAAATTTTACTTTCCTAGAATTTTGCTACCCCTACGGCGTTACTAGTGGCAGATGTCACTCAAAGTGCAGGAATTACGATGAGCAGGACAGTAGGTGGGGCATCTACATCCCGAAGCCGTTTCTTCGAAATAACCCCACTTGCTCATGTTAGATCTGCATCAGCCCACTTGGGTCCGAAGTCGGCTTATCAACTTCCATGTGGGCCAAGAGAGGTTATATCCTTTTTTTTTTTTATTGGTGCCCAGTGGAAATTCTTCATGAACTTCCTTCACCCCGGGGAAGGGCGAAGGGGTATGCCGTACTCCTACCGGCTAAAACCACTGGAGCGGTCATCTTCGGCACCTAAGGGAGGCTCCAGGTCCTCGTATGATCACACTAGAGCCGCCCACTGGTGCCACGCCTATAGGCACATCTCGGAGAGGGTGACTGTAAAGCGGTCACCCCCCGGGGGATTGTAAAGGATCCCCCAAAGCGTCCCACGGCAGCGCGTGACCACATGCGTGCTACCGTCTTCTCTTGGGTCGCTCGTGTGGGCACGCAGATTCCCCAATCTACGCACCCGCGAACCCAGAGGTCCCCCACCTTATAGCAACGGCAGGGGTTTTCAGGCGTATCGGAATTAGGCGCCAGGGCGGTTGTTACCCCGGCGCCGTCTCCTCCTTCTTCGAGCGGGATCGGCCCTCTCCCGATCCCGCTCTGCGGTCTCCTTCTGGAGCATGACGCTCTCACAGAAGGAGACCACTGCATTCCAGTTTTCATGCTCTGCCAACATAGCCGACACTACTGCTGGCAGAGAGAGATCTTGCCCGATCCGATCGACCAGGATCCGCCACTCGGCGGCCCACGCAGGGCACGCCTCAAGCGTGTGCTGTGCGGTATCCTGGTCGCTATCACAATGGTGGCATTATGCCGTGGCCTCACGTCCAATCCTGTGCAGGTACGCACCGAAACAGCCGTGCCCGGTGAGCACCTGCGTCAGGCGGTAGGTAACGCGCTCGCTCCTTTTGAGCCAGGTTCCAAAGAGCGGCAGGACGGCCTTCACGACGCGCTTGGTCGCAAACTGCATCCGCAGGCGGTGACGCCACTTGCCAAGTGCGCGCCGCCGAGCTAGCCGCCTCAGCCTGTCCAACGCCCCTGGAGGCGCGCCTTCGCCGCTCTGGCGGAGGGAGCGTGTCTGGTCGTAGACCCACGCATCCATCTCCGCCAGGATGTCGAAAGGCGGAAAACGCGCCAGGAGAGTTGCCGCCTCGTAGGACACTGTTCGGTATCCTCGTACGATCCGGATAGCCACTCTGCGAGAGGTTATATCCTGCAGGGAGTTTCTCACTTGGCTCGATGTAGTTAAACACTTAATTGACTTGTGATGAAGCACGTCATACAGAAGACGCTCTACCTCCGATATTAATAACCAGTAAGAACTATTTTCACGTGTCCTTTAATAAGTTAAAACGAAAAATAAACTAATGAGGCGCCGCAACTGGACGCAGCAGGCTATTTGGTCGATTTTTCAATTATAGACGGGAATCGTGTGACGTGGTATATAATTGTGCCTCTTTAAACGGTAACTCCAGAAGGCAGTAGTTTTCCATCGGTGTTGGTGATAGCCATTTCTTCCTCAGCGGTGAACTGGCCCCGTTGGCCACGTGAGCGCCGCGCTGTGCCTCGCTCTAATTAATTTATAAAGAGCGCCGCCTCACTGACGCGACCCGTTCACACCTCACAGACACCTCACGGTCCACAACTTGACCCCACCTACGTGACGACACTATTGTGTCATCATTAGTGTTGTGAAGAATAGTGTATTCGGCCTGTGGTCGAATACTGAATATTCGGCCGGATGCCTGGCCGAATATTATGCCGGATTTGCCGCGAATGGGAGGTTTTATTTTTAATTGTAATTTATCCTTAAAAGAGTTGGCAACACGGCATATACTGGTAATTCATCAAAATACAACACAAATGTGTCTTACATTAAGCAAAGTAACATATCCAAATATGTCACTTTCCCTTACACTTCACCAGTGGAATCAGTGCCCGCCGTTTTGCTTTTCTTTCAAACACACAAACAGTCAACAAAACAAAAGGCAACAGGAACTAGATAGAATGCTCACGTTTAATCAGCTAGGTAAGGTAAAGTAAATCTATTTAAACACTTCAAGTACAATAGTTACAAAACCCCAGTATTACATAAAAGTAAACGCATGCGCTACAGTTTTACAATTGCACTGGACCCCACACTAGGATTCCCTGTGTCGTGGGTGCTGTTTATTTTATTCACTGAGTTGGAAGCAACTGTCATTTAAAAGTTTGCTGTTGTTACATGGGCGGTGGTAGGTTCGCTAACTCATGCACCATGTCCTCGCCCGCACTGCCACTTTATTTTCTGGTGTACGTTACGACACGTTCGGTTTAATTTACTTGACTTAAACAAATTTTATGTGTGGTGCCGGCTCAGAATGCCACCATCCCTACTCCTCCCGTGGGTGTCGTAAAAGTCGACTAAGGGATTAGCCGGAGGATGGGCAGCAGCGTCCTTCGAGTACATTAACAACTCACCTGCGATCGCCAACCCGCCTGCTGAGCGTGGCGATTATGCCAAAACCCCCCAATGAGCCCACAACACATCCATATCGGTGGTTATGGTGATCTATGGGGGAGGCCTGTGTCCAGCAGTGGACTTCATTCAGCCGAAACTGACTTTGACTTTGAATTTCTCACCAAAAAATACTGATTTTCCATCAAAAGAAGGACTTTAGCCTCTAAAATACTCTAGCGTTCATACAAGTATGAACTTGAATTAATGCATAGCATAGGATTCATGTTAGCGGCATTTTTATCGTTACCCCACACTAGGATTTTTCTTTGTCGTTTCAGTATGTTTCAGTTTATAGACATAAATCTCACATACAAAAACACCCAAAACAACTGTTTGTAGATCAAACAAATGTTTGATCCGTGCGGGGATCGAGCCCGCGACACGTAGCGCAGAGCCAGCCGCTGTGCCCACCATGTCAAGGGCCAGCCACACCTTAACCTACACGTTGGAGGAGTGCCCAGCTTGGGCAGCGCAGTGCCATGATGAAGAGCGTCGTGGCGGTCGAAGGGGGTGACCTCTCGCTTCCGGCCGTGGTTCAGTCCATCGTCCGGAGCGAGAGCGCATGGGATGCCGTCGCCTCCTTTTGCGAGGAAGTGATGCAAGCAAAGAAGGCGGCAGAGCGGAAAGACCGCAGAAGACACACCGGGCGTGGGTGCCGGGGTAGGACGCTGGACGATCTCCGGCCACCATGAGGAGCGGCCTGCGGGCGACGAACCAGGGGCGGTCCGTCGCCCGAACAGAAACAGGCCCGAGATGGATCTCCGAAGGATAGGTGCGGACAACAAGGCCGCACACAGAAGGGTACGATACCTGCCGGGGGAGCGGTCTAATGCAGAAAAGCGTACAACTCAGCGTTGTCAGCGTACAACTCAGCGTGGGGTTTTAGCCGGTTTGATCCCGACATGCCCCTCCGCCCTTCCCAAGGCGGAGGAAGTCCAAGAGAATTTCCCCACAAAAAAAAAGCCGCACCGTTACCTACTGCGATAGCGTTTGTTCCAAATTAATTTGATCCGCGTTCAGTATTTTTGATTAACTATCTGTTTATTTATATCGTTTCACTGACAGTTTTCCTTGGATTTATATTTTGAGCTAACTACCAAATATGTAGTGATGTAAGATTACTACGAAAATAAATAGCTTCTTCACCTTTATTTTACCTGCAATACCTTGAGTAGTTCAAATTAATATGTTGCCGAATCATCATAAACAGTAAAAGGATGTCCACTGCTGAACAAAGCCTTCCCCATAGCTTTCCACAACTGTGTCATCATTTTATAGGGAATTTGCCAGTACTCTTACCACGCTTGGCAGGCGGGTTGGTGAGCGCAGTATGACTGCTGTCCCGCAGAAGGGACGCCACTCTGCTTTAGCGCCCCTTAGTCACATTTTACGACCTCCACGGGAGGAGACGGAGTGGTGCTATATTCTTAATCTTGATACCACACGGACGAATATTGTAGGTAATATTCGGTATTCGGCCGAGTAATGCAAAAGTGACCAAACGGGCAGAATACCGAACAACTGCCGAATATTCATTGTAACTCTATTAATCATGTTTTTGTATTAATTACTATCAGATATTTCGGAGCACATATTATTTATTATTATTTAATAAATGTAACGATAATTGTAATAAAACCTCTCTAGGCAGTCGTTATCTCACCATGGTAATAAGGTAAACCTAGAGGGCAGATTAAAGCAGCTGCTTGATTTCTTCCTACCTTTTGATATAAAAAAGTATATCAAAAGGAGATGTATTAAGAAGTTTACAGAACGCAGGGCAGTTTGTGGCGAGCTGAATGTGAGTGGCGACACTGCGTACCCGAATGCTCCAGAGAGTCGGTCAGGGCCTCGTCTCCGGCTTGCCTTTATTGGTTGGTTGAAGTGGAACCCCATGAGTGCCCGCAAGACTTTCAACTCTGGCTTGCCTTAGTTGGCCGATCAGAGGGGGGCCGCCAGAGCTATATGCTTGGGGTGGAAGTGTCTAATGGCGTAATAACGAGGAAACCCGCTCCGAGTATTCGAGACGCGCGATGGTGAAACCGGTGCCGCACCTCTCGACATCCCGATCCGCTCGCGCCGGCGTTGCTCCTTGTCGCCTGTAGTGGTGGCCATTTAGGGGGCCTATCTTGTGAGTGGCGAGTCACCGTCTGCCACAGAATTTCACGTTCAAGGTTAAAAGACAGACGCCGTTGTTCCCGTATTTATTAGTCTTTTTATTCCATGTAATAGACCACCAGACACCGTTTTAGTTTCTATCTCATACAATAGCCTTACACCACCGGGGACAATCCATGACTTCATTTTATAGTGCAGCTATGGAGCGTCCCCGGCTGGTATCCCATTACATTTTAGATTAAAATTCTCTAAACGGCCTCTGCATATTGAACCCTTGTCCCCGTGTAAGCCTATCAAAATACCGGGTGCCCCCTTACAGGATATATAAATCCGTGAAAAGAGAGATCTAGAGAGAATTGTAATAAGGATTTATTTGTTTTATTTATTTTAAAATAATTAAGAAAGTTTGCATGCCGTACGGTAGAATGTAGAATTTGGTTTACTTATTTTTAATCTTTATTTACATCTAACAACTAGCTACATACATTCAATAAAAACAAATGATGCATTATCTATATTATGTGATGTTTTTTGGCGACTCCGTTTCTATCTACAATAGAGTGCGAGCCGTTCGTTACCAATTAATAAAAAAAATGGACGCTCTACTTGCGTAGAAACGAGTGTTAAAACATAGTTAAATAGTAAGGAGCAAAGCAGATAATGCGATGTATTTGAGCATGCCTGTCTACTGAATTTATAGATAGACGTAGCGACCTCAGTTGCCTCACTCGAACGCTCAATACTTAAGATGTTGCCGACCAATACTTACGTCGGGAATTTCCCAAGAAAACCGTGGGAAAACAATAAGACTTGACTTTTGACGGCAATAAAACAAATTGAAAGGCATCCGCGTGTGTCCCCTTACGTTCTGTAGGTATACGGATTTTCCTCTCGCACGGAGATCCGAGTAATGCACGTTGTGGTTGCCCCAAGGTTTACGGACTCGTTTCTTTAGCACTAGTTAGTACCCACCAGGTATCAGTGTACTTTTTCAATGGCATAATGTTCTTACTTAGTTTATTTAAGACACCAGTCACTTTAAGTGTGGTGTCCGGATTATGTATCGCACCACTCCATCTTCTCACGTGGATGTTCCTTCTGCGGAACAGCAGCTAAACTGCGCTCACCAACCCGCCTGCCAAGCGTGGTGAGTAATTGCAAACTCCCCCCAAATTGACGACACAATTGTGGGGAGGGCTTTGTTTAGCAGTTCATGTTTTTTTTTTTACTGATATGATGCTGATTGAAGGCGGACATCGTGAGGAAACTTGGATATAATCGGCCTTAAATCGCCAATACGCTGGGAGCAAGCATGGGGGTGCTCGTTTCTTCCCCGTATGCGGAGGACGCCTCTGCCCAGCGTGGACACAAGCCAACACTTAAGTAGTTGTTCGTCCACACGTCCAGACTAGTTTAACAGCTAAGTAATTATAAGTTAAGATAACGATAACACGCTATGACACTATATATGATCGATGGATGCCTGCTTCAATGCTGTGTAGTGTGTAGTGTGTAGCTGCACTCTGTAGGTTAGCACTGTAAGGTTTCTAATGAAATATACAATTTCATGAGATTTAAGGTTTCATTGATTTATTACTTATATATTATGGAAGAGCTATGCTTGAGATTTCTTTTCGAGATTTAATCAGAAGTAATGAGATCCGTAGAAGAACTAAAGTTGTCAAGATAGGTAGCTGTAGTCACAATAGGCGAGGCAAATTGTTCGTTTAACTGATGGCCGTTGGGGCAAAAAGGTTTTCGTGAAGTAAAACGCAGCGCGGGACGTCCTCCAACAAGATGGTCAGATAACCTGCTGCTAACAGCTCGTAGAGCGAGGAGGTATGTCTTCAGACAGTGCATACGGTACAGCACACTTATCTCTGCACTATTTAGAAACATAAATTATCTTACCTCCAACTTAACCAGTGGTCCTTATCCGTGTGATATCCGGATTAAGAATATGTCACCACTCCATCTGCTCCCGCGAATGTCGTAAGACGACTAAGGGACTCTAAGCCCGAGGGATGTGCAGCAGCGTTCCATTTGTGGAACAGCAGCCATTGCTAACCAACCCGCCTGCCAAGCGTGGTGAGCTGGCAAACTGCCCCCAAACAGACGACACGGTATGTAACCGGCCGTTGTGAAACGAGGGAGGACTTTGTTCAGCAGTGGACGTCTCGTGGCCGATGCGGTGCGGCGGGCCACTTAAAACCTTGACGAGCTAGACAAATATGGGCGTCATTAGCAACTTATGGAAATCGACTCGTGTTTTTATGCCTTTGCCCAATAGTTGGATAAGATACGGGCTGACAGTAAAAGTACATGTAATCTACGGACGTAGAAGATGTAGATGAAGATGTATTCATTAGATATTTTTATGTTACATGCTTACTTACTGATATTTCGACCGTCAGTGTGCAGGCCCGCCTATTATCTACATATTTAAGGCCACCACTGACTTCACAGGAGAAAACATCGTAAGGAAACCGGGATGTATAAGGTCTGAAATCGTCAACATGCATGGAGTGAGCGAGCGTGATGATCAATGCCCGTTACTTCTCAGTTTTTTACAAAATATAAAAATAGATTATTTTACAAAAAGAAAAATACTTTCACAGTGTTCTTGCGGAAGTTACAACTCCGTCAACTTTGATTACGAAGTGTGCAGACCGCCGAACTACATTGTAAGCAACGTCGGACTTGTCGGCCGCCGTCCGCACATTGAGGACATATAAATTAAGAATGTATATAAAAAAATTGCGTTGTGTCGTAATTAGTGGTTTCGTGACACTGATAGGAAGTAATGAAAGGGAAATGTTGGCAATCCACAGATCTACGCATTATACGTGGCTCACGCTGAATGTTTTTAGAATTGGCCAGGAACAAAAGTTGCCGATGAAACATTTATGAAAATTTTGAATAAGGAACTCTTTGGGAATCTGTAGATGTACATTGAATTCATATGTCATTTATTTTTACTAATTCAAAAAGTGCGTGCCTCTAAATGAATTTGACTAGATTTTCGCTCCATGATTTATTACGACTTTTGTTGCGGTCTTTATCAACAACTATGTTATGATAGACTTTGATTGGTACTTCATTATGAAGCCCCATCTCGTGCCATTATTTATAACTGGTTTAATGAGTTTAAAGGTGGTCGAAGCAATTGCACTGATGTTCGCGCGAAGGTCGTCCTTCTGCGGAGACCACTGAAGATAACGTGAGTTGTGCGGTTAATGATAGAAGCTGACAAAAGAGTGACATATCAACAGATCCGGGCAAATTTAGGCATTGATATGAATCAAGTGCAAAAAGTCTTACGCGAACATTTAGGCGTCAAAAGCTTTGTACCAAATGGATACCTCATAATTTGGCGGAAGATCAAAAACGCCGTCATTAAGATTAGTGCCGCAAAATGCTTGAACAGTATAACTGAGGTAACTCGAATGCTGGGTTTGACATCGTCATAGGTGAGGAAAGCTGGATATATTGTTACGAGCCCGAAACCAAAAGACAATCTGCCCAATGGATGTTTCCGTTCGAAGATTTGCCAACAAAATTAAGAAGAAGTCAGGGGAAAAGAATGATCGCCTCATTCTTTGAACGGACGGTCATTTTGCAATAATTGCGCGACAGGATAAAAGGATTGTTACTGCAGATTCGTGTGTTAGTCATTATTGAGCGGCTGTTTGGAAAATATACGACAGCGGCGCCCAAGAAGCCGACAGTAGAACGACGCTCGAGCTCACTCCGCCAGACGAACAATCGAACGTTTGTCTATGGAAGGTGTGGCAGTCCCGACCTGGGACACTGCGACTTTTATTTCGTGGCTGCGTTCGAAAAAAACGTGGAAGAGATACCGTTTTTTATTTATTTTTTTAGCTGTCCCAGTGTAAATTCTTCATGAACTTCCTCCGCCCTGGGGAAGGGTGAAGGGACCGGACCTGAGGCGGGCTCCAGGACCTCTCTCACTAGGGTCGCCCACTGGTGCCACGCCTATAGGAACATCTCGGAGAGTAAGGCATCCCTAAAGAAGAGTGGGCTCATTGCTTCACTCAATGGTTCCATCGCATGCGACGATACTTAGAAAGAAGAGGAGAGGGAGGCGACTACTTCGAGAAACAATAACATTATTAACAGGCTCCTAGATCACTCCGTTTTGGATTTTACTAAAAACTGTTAGTGTGATCCTTGTAGCTTCAGTAATCACACCACGAGCCTATGTCACGCAACTTGTATGTTACATCCGGGACCGCTGTCGTTTATAGTGTTGATACAAACAACATTACACTGTACACGTATTGTAATTTAATGTCATGTAGCAAATACAAAGCTTCATGTATAACGTCATGTGTGGGTTTGCGTAGGTACCTACCGGCGCGCGCACGTTATCTGTGGTTGCGCCACCAGAGCGCCGGCGCACGTTAGCACGTGTCCAACGATGAGGGATGCCTCAGCTGCGTTCCTGACATACACAGAGCTTTGCTTGGAAGTCGCTTTACTGTGCTATGTACTATATATACAGCATTCGGGACTGCATTATGCAAAGATAAAAAGCAAAGTAATATCCTTGTAACTGTCCCACTCAGTGCAAAGGCCTTATTTTATACAGAGAAGGCCCGAAACGTATCACTAGCCCACCCGCGTGTTGGCGATGTCGAACCATTAGGTCCGGATTCCCTCACGACGTTATCCTCTACCTAAAGTCAGTGATGTCTTAGATTAACTAAGAGCGTAGGACATTGAAAAATTCACACTGATACGTCGCCGGGCTTCAAACCCGCAATTGAATTCTTAGGAAGTGGGTTCGTAGCTCTCCAGGCCTCTTTTATACACTATTACTCTTATTAGACTCATAGATAATATTCTTATATTGTTACCATAATATCAGATCGTATCATAATATTCTTAGATAGCAAATTTTCCGCGATTCGAGAGCCGTTGTCCCGTAAATATAATTATTCTAGTAAATGATACGCTTCAAGTACATGAGTGGTACATCGACTAACAGCCAAGCCCATATATATATATATATCCCTTTCCTATGCTTTATTAATGTAAAGTCCAAGCCAGTCCTTGGTAATCTATGGACTGGCCAAGAGAACTTGAAAGGGCATTGAAACAAATTCGCCGAACATTACGTTTGATAAATTTTGGTCCTTCGCTCCTCCATTATGCTGCCGCTCCGCGCCGAATGTGTAAAAGTACCTTCTATTTAACAACAATTTTGAAACCATTCACAACAAACTTGGAATGGTTTTCAGAGAAATCCGGCTTGAAGGACCAAAATAATGGAGAAGCGAATCAAACAGCAGCTTGTTCAGTTCAGCAAATTTGTTTACATTGCTTAAAGTTGCACGTTTTTATTATACGACCTAGGCCGTGTGAAATAGTTCGACGCAAGGAACGCGATGATTTATATTTTTAACCGAATTATAAAAGGAGGAGGTTCTCAATTCGAAGCTTATTTTTTAATTATGTTCACCGATCACTCCGAGATTTCTAGACCTTTTTGAGCAATTCTTTTTTTAACTGGTGCAGAATGCTTTCGAGTTGTGCCCATATAAATTTCATTACATTTGATTGAGTAGATTTTTAACCAGCTTCAATAAACAGGTCAATTTGACTGCGCTTATCTAGATGATGTCTTAATAGTTTCGATTCCTCTCAGATCAGAGAACCTGAAAATTTAAGTCAGTCTTATTTTTAATGTTCAATCCTGATACCAAATTGGAAAAAGTTCTTACATTTATTTACACTATATATAATGCCCAACTTCATAAATAAAGTTTTTTTTTCTTTTCAGTGGTTTTAATATTTTATATCATGTAGGGTTGTCGTAAGTCGGTATTTTTTTTGTTTAAAAGTTTTTTTTTATATACAGTACAGTTATTGCATCACGGACTCACGACTGCGTTCCTTACGTGCAATTATTTCACATGCATATAGTCCATAGGGCTCCTGATTTTAAATCACCAGTACCCGTAATCATTTATAACCCATATTTTAGAGACATTAAATATTATTGTAATATAAATCATTTATTGCTTGAACACAGCACAGTACAACAGTTTTACAATAACATTGAGATCCACATATGTCGCTGATTTCTCTACATACCAATAAGGAACATTGTTACTAAACCAATTAGTAATTTAACAGAAGCAGCAAAACAAGCCAAATAATCCACAAACATAGTAGTGACTGTGTTAAATTATTATATAGTGAAAGACGACCATTTATTATTCATGTAAACCTAATAAAAATGCGCAGTTGCAAGTTGTTGGTCCTTTGGAGTATTGAGCTGTGAACAAGAATATATATATCATATCAAGAATATTCCATGATGATCATATTGGTCAAAGGATGTCGACTGCTGAAAACAAATCTCCTCATAGATACGTCATTTTAAGGGGAAGTTCCCACTACTCCGCTCGCTTAGCAGGCGGGTTGGTGTGCGCACTGTGGTGCTAGCTTACTACTATAAGGTACTATAAGGGTGCTACTTAGCTACTATAAGGTTGGTTATCTGTTAGGTGCAAGTAAAAAATGTCTTCTTTGCTTTTGAAATAACACTCATTTTGATAATGGGTCGATTGACGTTTGCTGATACTGAAAACCAGCGCTATTGGTGTTGATTTCATCTCAACAAAAACATTAAGCTGAGTGTCAACCATATATTGCACGCTAGTTTTATTTAGTATGAATTAATATTATGTTGCTTTATTAGAAATTTAAATCTTTTGCCAACATTCACGCACTAAACAGAGCAGTACGTACTGTATTACTTTTTTTTGCTTGTTTATAATGATAGCCTGGATTCCAAGTCTTTTGGCGAGGTACTGTAAATGTTAAATGGCGTGAGTGTTGCAAGGGGAAAAACAAAAATATGTTTTATATTTTGGTGTTTTAGTTTTAGAACTAAATACTTTTTCTTTCTTTCTTTCATATTTGGACAATGTAACGAAATTAATTCAATTGTAGCGCTAGGATTTCTCCTGTGTCGTGGGTGCGTTTACAAACATAAATTCCACCACAATACACCCAGACCCGGAACAAATACCTGCAGATCATACAAATATTTGTCCCGTGCGGGAATCGAACCCGCGACCCGGAACGCAGCAACCGACTGTATCAGCCACTGCACCAAACGTGCCGTGTATACTGAATTTCACAAATACCAGCAGAAGTATAGCTTGCTTATTTTAATTCACATAGAGCACGATACCCATTCCCGTGTCCATCACAGTAGGGGCTAGACGGACTCTTGCAATGACAGAACTACATCAGATAGACCAAACAACAAGTTTATCATAATGTCAGTAAGTTAATATACAATTCATTAAAATAATTATCGATTAATTTAATATAACGTCAGTTAATTTATTCAACTTGGTAATTGTTTTTCGTCTGGTGCCGGCTCAGAATACCACCACCCCATCTCCTCCCGTGGGTGTCTTAAGAGACGACTAAGGGATTAGCCGGAGGATGGGCAGCAGCGTCCTTCGAGTACATTAACAACTCAACTGCGATCGCCAACCCGTCTGCCAAGCGTGGCGATTATGGCAAAACCCCCCAATGAGCCCACAACACATCCATATCGGTCGTTGTGGTGATCTTTGGGGGAGGCCTGTGTCCAGTAGTGGCCTTCATTCGACCGAAATTGAATTAAAATTGTTTGAATTATTTAACTAATGGATATATACAACAGATGCGCTACATCGTCATTCGATTCCCCGCTAAGGGCTGTGATTGCGACACAACATATTATACAAGACAAACGTTGTTGCCGGTGGATGGTCTGCCAGTGATCCGCCGCCGACAGTCAGCGGTGAGCGGCGTGGGGCGGGCGCGGGGAGCAGGGGAGGACAATCCCCAACAATCACCGCGTCGCGCGTCGTGACTGCGCCGATGTGTACCAGCCGCGCTGAGTGCCACTCAACCGCAGAACGTGATTGCGATATAAACGAATATTACACAGTTTGGCTCCCGAGGGGGGTGGGCAGGTGGGGGGGACCATTACTTATAATAGCTTTACGCTAATCTCCTTTCTGCGGTTGATGAGATTGCTTAGGCTCTTGGTGATATTTTAGTTACCAAACCTACAAAGTAAATAAGTATATAGTTATTTTTAGTCTATATTTTGTTTAATCGGCCTATTGACTCCCACGACAGGGTGGAGTAGGTGGGTGTCCTCCTTGACATTTCGGTATTATTGACAAACGCAAGCGATAAATCACCAAACACTAACTAATTGTCTCTTATCTACTATCGGGTTTATTGGTTGATCGCTGTCGTTTCATTAGTACTTTGTACCGACACGCAATGGATACCTTACTATTAGTAGAACGTATTTAACAATTAAAATATCAATTACGAAACATATGTACATATTTTCAAACGAATCGATACCACTCGATAAGTTCACACGCACATTGCAGCGGTCGTGTTTGGACGGTAGGCGTGTTTCCTCGATTCCTCGAAGATATGCGAAGTGATGATCAAAGCGAAGGGCGTTTAATCAGTCGGAAAGCTCGCGTCGGGCGCGGCCGGGGAGCGGCAGGCGGCGGCAGAGTGCGCCGCGATCCGTCATTGTCACGTCCCGCCTGTGGGCCGCTCTGTAGCTCCAGACGCGGGCCCGAGACGCGGGCACAGAGCGCAGACCGCGCCATCTGTAAAAAGAAAAAAAATTGGAATTGGTAGGATTTACTTAAGGACATTATAAAGGGCAACCCAAAAGGAATCGGTGGCGTCAATGCGCTGTATAGCTCTAGTTATTTTATAAGGAGATTTAAAGAAGAGTCGCCAATATATTGAAAAGTCTTGCTCACCAACATATCAGGACGTCCACGGCTGAACAAAGGCCTCCCCTTAGATTTCCACAATGAGTGGTCACATGCCGCTCTCATCCAACGACTCTCAGCGACCTTCACCAGGTCTATCCACCTCAAAGTCAAAGTCAAAGTCAAAATTTTCAAAGTCAAAATTTTTTATTTCAAATAAACCAAATATTGGCACTTATGAAACGTCAGAATCTAAGTTGCACGGTTCCAAATAGTTGATCTCGTGGAGAAGAGCCCGCAAGAAACTCCATGGATACTCTTTTAAAATAATTGAGATTACAATGTTGATTGATACAAATTATTGTAATATATATACCGAGAAAAATGTAGGACAATGTGTAAAGATGGAACATACCACAATGAAATTATAATAATAAATTATTTGCCGTGGCAGTTAACGGCTGACCAGTCCCAACAAACGGCACTCGTTCACGAGCATGACGCATGCATCAGCATCGCTTAGCTCAACCATATTGTAGGGAACCGAACGACCCGATACACAACACCACCGCCAGCAAGACATTTTAGTGAGCATGACAGACCAATACAGCCAGGCAAAAGACAATCAATATAAATACTAAAAATAACATCAATGGCTACATGATTCTCACACATTTACAGTTTCGTATGAATATTATAATATAATGTTACAAGAACAATAACTAATAGTCAATGTCATAACATTAAATATAAGAAACTAACATTAATAGAAATGAAACTTTAAATGAATTTGTTCAAGATAATGTCAAGTTATTGATTATAAGTAAATACCATAAAAAATGTAATTTCGACTGAGTCAAGTCAAATGTCAAGGTATATAATGTCAAGGTGTAAATATTTAAGTAAATAACTTAAAAAATACAATTTTAAATGGGTTATGTCAACTTATTTTACATTAATAATATAATCAATTCCAATGTTTAAATATTAAACCCTTGATTGCAAGTTAAAACACTTGCAATCATGTCCAATATAAGATATGTTAAAATAAATTATACAGCGCCAGAGGGTCGCAGTGTGCAGAAGGGAATCGTATGCCAGACATCTTTATCATCGATGTAATGATTTATGCTATAGTAGGCCTTCAACATTAAAACACGTTTAATCAAAGATTTGAACTGTAGTTCTGGCAAATCGGTAATCCTAGAAGAAATTTTGTTGAAGAACCTAACACTGTTTCCGATAAACGATTTGCTGGTTTTACTAAGTCTAAAGCCATCTCGTTGGAGGTTGTCCTACGCTACTTTAACCTTTTTGTCCCAACAGCCATCAGTTCTACGAGCAACGTGCCCTGCCCATTGCCACTTCAGTTTACTAATCCTTTCAGCTACGTCGACAACTCGACGTAGTACTTCTACGGATCTCCTCATTTCTGATTCGATCGCGTAGAGAAATACCAAGCATAGCTCTCTTCATAACTCGATGAGTGACCTTGAGTTTACTTATGAGGCCCATAGTGAGTGACCATGGCTTTGTTCCATATGTCATCTCTGGTTATAAAACTCTTTCGTCTCGAGTCTTGGTCACAAGTACAGTTAATGTCTAAACTGCCTCATACTGTGCAGTTTCTGCTTCATTAGTGGACTCTAGTGAATGGGAATTAATAAGAATCATTGTATTATAGTTCACACTTCAATGAAGTAATACAATCGACGGACGTTTGGCGCAGTGACTAATCACTTGGCTTGCAGGCCGCGTGACGCGGGTTCGATCTCCGCACGGAACAAATATGAGTAGGTCACACAACATACAGAGGTTTATGTCTGTAAACTTTAATTACTTTAATTACGACACAGGAAAAATCCTAATGTGGAGCATTGTTTTTATAAAAATAACAAATTGCAACTGTAGTTAATATAAATATACTTATGTCAGTTAAAGTAAACACAAGCAAATGCAAAACTCGTATAATTTCAAGTGGGGGCGTAAATAACATTTCAGACAAGCGGTTACATTGTTTCGTTCTAAAGTTAATAGAATCGCTACCACACGGGTCGAACGCGAACGGCATAGAACGCAAAGAACGCAATACTTTATGTGCGAGTCGTTTTGATGCAGGAGTTGTTTTATATGCTAGTAGCGTTAGAAGAAGATCCGGTTCAGCTATTGCGACCCTGGAGGTATCAGAGACACGTGTGTAATGTATTCAAGCCGTTCGCAACAGCTGTCGTGTGATAAAAAGTGTGCGCAGTCGCACGGCGATATCTCCGGCGCTAATGAGCCCCGCCCACGCCCCATTAACATTTAGAATGGAACCAGCTTCATTATCTCGAGTGAATGCGAACGCTCAGCCACATTGTACTGCTGTTCACATAAAACAAAAGCTAGAAAGTAGATTTCAATTAATTCCGGCGCGGTCGGTCCGCGACAACTTTAATTTAACGCCCAAGCAAACGAGCAAAAAGTGTTCGCCGATTCGTAAAACCGTTAATCCGCATCGCTGTCCATTAAAACAGCTGCTCATTGACCAGGCTGAGTCGATCTCTCTCAGACGGATACGAAAATTCCTCAGCAAGCGTTCTCTGCGTAGATCAGTTAAACATGCCTGAGAGTCGGCACTCGAGCGCTCAGCTTACAAAAAGTGGTCGCGCGGACGTGGCGGGGCGCCCACCGGCGACCGGCGGTTCCGCGCCGCTGCGCTGCCCGACGCTGGTCGATACCCGATCGAGTTTTTGCACTGACACAAGCGATCAGTCAGCGTAACAGCGGTCCCTCGACCCAATTAATAGTTAGTCTTAATGATCTCCGGGGTTTTTGCGCCGGTGACCTGTCAGGCGTCCGCGCCGCATTCATTTTGACAGGTGCCTCGCCCTGCTCCGAGCTCGCCGGCAACGGATTATAAATCTGGGTTCCCTGAATGGAATCTCATTATTGTTACGATAAGCTGGATAGCAAGGTTTTGGGAAGGGTTGCATAATTCCCAAATGAAATTGTCTGACTCTGCTTTGTATTGCCTGATAGCAATCGATACACGACGTTAATACCTAGAAACACCAACATGCCCGATATCTTGGCGAACCGAATTCACTTTACAGTTCATTTACGTGGCACGCCGCGGCACAGGCCACATTCATGAGAGGCACCGCGCACCGGCACAGCGTGGGCGTGGCTGGCGACTTCGCCAAAACCATATTTAGTAAAGCCGGACACTCGGTGCAGTCCGGGAATCGGGCTCGGCAAAAAGTAAACCCGAACAGAAAGGTAATTTAATTTGTACTCGAGTACCGTACTCGTCTCGGCCTATAAATATTGTCCGCAGCGGGGCTCCGTGTATATTACTATAATAGTACACGTACACGAATATCTAGTATCTATAGTCGCACGCGGCGCTGTTGGTCCGATGCCCCATCAATCATAATAAACAGATAGATAATCAGACTTGCTCTACGTGCGCGTAAAGTGCGACGCAAACAGTTATTATTTGGAGGGCGGAGGAGGCATTATAATTTCCTTGTGGCCAGATAATGGACCGCCGCGGTGCCCTTTGTGCCCCGTTGAGCTACGATCAATTCACGCCTCAATATTTTATTATAGTCCTGTCTCCTTCCGCTAGAACCACGATCCCTCGAAAGTATACAATGACTCTTTATTCTGAGGAGTGTCTTTAAGAGTGTGTTAAACACGGGTCAATGACCAACTAAAACTTCCAATTAGCAAGAATCCAGCGAGAACAGCGCTGAGTTATCGACAAGTAAAGTCGATCCCTTCATCATACTAATCTTGCAACACAACAAATTTCGGTTCTGGATTGTACCCAGCGCGGTCGTGATGTATATATTTGTTCCTCGAGCTCGTGATACAAAACGATTATAGTATTAACTGGCATGATTCGTATCAGGCGAGTGCTCTATCTCCGGGAACACTATTAGCTGGTTTGAGTGGTTTGGTGAGACGCGCCCGAGCGTTCCGGGAACGCTTGGGTGCGTCTAATAATCCCCGACGTGCCCAGTTTTTTGTCCTCGCAACGTACCCCCCTCCTGCCAAAGGACTCAGCGGACGTGACACCCCGTGATTAAATGGTTTGGGACTATCTCTCGATAGCTATCGCGTGAAACCCACAGACATCTATTAATATATCTGCAGTAAAGTGGTCCCAATATCGAGTGCCTCGAATTCTAATTGCCTGTGGAGCGGGTGTTATCTGCGTGCGTGTGTTGGTATCTCTTTGAGTCGCCTCGCCTTTACATAACAACCAGACATGGAATCGAAATGTTTATTTACAGCCACCGATGACGTATTTAACATTTAACAGTTTTAATTTCGTCACATTCGTTTCGCCGAAAAAATATTCTTGCCATTTTCCATCTGGCACCGTATTATATTTTACAATGTTAACTCTATAAATATGTTATTCATTTGTACTGTAATTCGATAGTGGAATTCGTCATACATTACACACGGTGTGCATACCAACAATATTTTTTGTTGATATTGTCCCAAACAATCAATAACTGCCACCGGATGACGCACGAGCGTTTCCAACGACAACTCATATGTTGTGAGAGCTGGTGATACGAGGCGTCGTTACGCGCGGCCGCGACATCGCGACGCGGACGACGCGGGCGGCTAATGCGTCCGCTCCACTTACGAACGAAGCCACAATAGCACAAATATGGACCACTGGGTCATCTCCAGTCCGCGCGCGCCCTCTGCGAAGTACTCCGACTTAGATACGTACTATCCACAAACGCTCTTAGAAAAGCTTTTCATGGTTATGGCGGGCCGTCCGTCCAACTGTAAGTAACTCACGCGTCGGACCATCCGCAATGAGTGCACGATCCATCCTTGAAGTGTAACACGATGCCTTTAAGACATGTACGCTTTCGTATTATTAAACCAGCCGTCTTTCTTAAGCTGTACTCGAATATAGGTACGGTAATAAATAACGGTAAACTCCAATATAATAGGAATGACAATAAATATTCGAGCAGAACTGTGTATTCAGAGCCGCACCCCTGCTTTATCAGCAATCGTCGCCTCTTATTATCTCATAATCTCACGCTTGCAGGGGAATCTTGTTTTTCTGTCTCTAATAATATGTAGATCTTGAGGTGGAATTGAAAAGGCTACCTATATTCTTTCTATACCGTGTTTCAGTGTAGTATTGTCTCTGAGAGAACGCAATACGGTCGATAGTTGCGTACCAGACGTAGCCAAAAACGCGGCGCGGTCGTCCGTACATGAGGACCGGAAGCGAGAATATCCAAATCCTTTGTACCCACTGGAATCCGAACGCTCGGACTTGCTAACAAGTAAATAGGCAGAAAGGGTCAGAGATGCTTGTGTGTGTTCGTTTTCATTAGAGCCCCTCGTCCCTTCTGCGAGCCGTCAACCTGACCCCCGTCAGATAGTTTCTTTCTAATGTTATTATAAAGGATACACACTTGTCACCGTAATAGATGGTTTCCCGGCAGCCCTCCCCCAGTGCGCGGGCGCGAAGGTACTAGTACGTGCGCACATCTCTTTTGATGATTACTCGTGTGTTTACTAATCGGGTTTTAGTATTCCCCTCCATATTTCTTTTAAAAAATACTGTCATATATTTCCAATATAGGTAAAAGAATATTTCTCGGAACTACTTAGCATATTCTTGTAAAGTTAAAGGAATGTAATATGTATGCTCTGTTGCACAAGATTCATTTTAGCTTTTCGTTTGAGCTTACGTGTACGCTACGTACACGGTAATGCCGAGCTACTTAGCAATTGTCATAATCGCTGTTGTCAATGTCAATAATAATAATCAATGTCATAAATGTTCAAAGGCACGTCTCCCTTCGTGCGGTTAAGGATAAATTAATTATTGTGCATGGAGTTTCCTTTCACTTCTCGATAACCATGGTTGTCATAAAAGACGACTAAGGGTTGATATCAAGGCGGGAGCAGCATCCTCCCGTATGAACAACATACTGCGATCATCAATCCGCTAACCGTGGCGATTATTTAGATTATGACGGCACGGTTGGTGCAGTGGCTGATACAGTCACAATACAGGAGAAATCCTAGTGTGGGGCAATATTTTAAAAAAGAAAAAAAAAATTATGGCAATTTCGGCTATGACCGCTCATTGTAGCGATTACTGGGAGGCCCGCGTGCAGCAGCGGATGTTTACGGGTTGATGGGTGTGTGCACATAAATAGAAAATAAGGAGAAGTCGTACGGGGGCGTAACCGCGCCACCGCGACATGCCCAATTTGATCCATCCGGAAAAAATGGCCGCATCAGTTGAGATTCTATCGCGTAAGTGAAACTTTGTTAAAGTGTCGTGTTGTCCGGGGATAACATGCAAAAACCGAAGCGAAAATATTACATTTATCAAGGAAGGAATCATATACATGCAAGTGAAGGATTTTTTTTTGTATTTGTCTATAAAAGAATAAATTAAAAATTATTGTTTTCTTTATTATGTTACATTTGGATTGATGGAGCTGAACGACATTATTATGTTTGTACAAAATACAATGCTTCTTATCTACCACTTTTAACTAGCAATCGGTGAATAACAAACGCAGTGTATTCACTGCAATACTGCACTGCCAACAGCGAATGGTACTCCCAATAAACTTACGCGTTACGTGGTACGGCTGTCGTTTGCGGTCTGTACGCTCGGTATGATTGGCTACCTACAAAGTGGTGGGTGTGTTTTAGTATGAGAAGCCAATTATAATGTTGTTTTTATTCAGTTCATTGGATGAGACCTTGTAACTGAGTGACTTAGTGTGCTTTTATGAGGAATGGTAGTGGGAAAATGGATTTCTAGGCTCGCATACATTTTGATCTACATGGCATATCTCCTTTCTTCCAATATATTTGGGTGTGTGTATGTGTGTGCGTGCATATGTGAATACAATTAAAGTGCAGCGCGTTAGGGGCGCATCACGTGGCCCGGGCCGGCCCGCGTGGCCCGCCAGTACGAAATGAGTTGCTCGCGCTAAGGACGGCCGGCCCCTTGCCGTCGGCCCCGGCTGTCGGCTGTCGGACCACGATGTGATCAGCAATTCGACACACCGTACGAAACTAAACTGTTGGGACTGCACTACATTTAACTTACATGTTAAACAACGTGATGGTTAATGCTTTTCGAACATGAAAGCACTATATACATGTAGCAGAAACTATTTTTCTATGTAAAAAAAATTTGTAGTCTATTCAATAATAGTCTTAGTGGCTAGATTTGATTGTACTCTATATTTAAAACTTCGGCACTTATGATTGCCTACATATTTAAGCTGAACAACTCATTTCAGCCGAAAAACACCACACCCAAAGATTGACACATCGACCGGCATGGGTATCTGTTATTTGCCGTCAAAACAACTTAAATTGTGTAATGTGGTGTGGGGGCACTAGTGTGGGGCAACGTTTAAAAAAAGTTATCATCATCATCATTTCGACCGAATGAAGTCCATTGCTGGACACAGGCCTCCCCCAAAGATCACCACAACGACCGATATGGGTGTGTTGTGGGCTCATCAGGGGGATTTTGCCATAATCGCCACGCTTGGTGGACGGGTTGGCGATCGCAGTTGAGTATAATGTACTCGAAGGACGCTGCTGCCCATCCTCCGGCTAATCCCTTAGTCAACTTTTACGACACCCACGGGAGGAGATGGTGTGGTGGAATTTTGAGCCGGTACCACACGGCATCTCACATGTAGATTGCCAAAAAAGCAATGTATTCATCGTGATTTTTAAAACGTACACAATTTAAAAAGGGAGCGCAACCTGAGTTTGTTTCTGCATTTCTTCTCAGAGGTTGTCATGTAGTGAAATGCCCTCCGTCGTTTCAATTATGACGTGTAAAAGTGTCTGCTATGACCTAATTACTGAATAAACGATTTTATTCTGTACTTGGGATCTTTTTTTTTTCTCTAAACTAGTCAGTGTACACACGGCTACACATCAAGCTACAAAATTCCAGTTTACGCTGATCTCTTATCCTACCGAAAGCCATACAATGCGAGATCAGCTTATACTGGCTTTTCACAGCTTGATATGTAACCGCGTGTACAACTATGTCATGTATTCCTATTTCCTTCTTCACTCGCACGTTATCGCGGGCCGCATCGGTCTCTCCGTCGGATCCGACTTCTCCGCTTAACTTAATTAACGCCTCGCGGCCGCAGGCGGCCCGGCATCATAACACTGAAACAAATCTTACCGCAATACCAAGTGATTTTAATATAAAGAAGGTAAATTTTATGCGCTGTTGTACATCCACAGTATAACATCCCAACATCAAAATGAAGAATACTTCAGTTCCCGGCAGCAGTTCACAATATTAACGATCACTTTTACCCATAATACAAAGATACGAACCGAAAAAGTTAGTAGCAGCTCCGCTAACGGTTAACATTCGTGAGAGCCAGTCAAGCGATTTTTTTGTAAGCGTGTTTTTTACGTCACGTTAATCACCATTTCAAATATTTCGCAGTCGATTAAACTGTCACGTTTTTTTCACAATATCTCAGGCGCAAGGCACGACATCAACATCGCGCAGGACGCGCATTTTTTGTCAATTCGTCGACAAAACTAACTCAACAATATCATTATGTTTCTTCGACATCGCAAATACTATTTACCCGACATCCTTTTCAATTTCCGTTCAGTTTTTTGTCCTAAATGATCAAATTTCATGCGGCTCTGAGGCCGGAGGATAGAAAGTAAGTATACAATACTATATTCGAACACAGATTATGTTACACTGGATATTAAATATATAAACTGTAGTTTTTTGTTCGCATCATAAGTGTTATGGACCTAACAAAAGGACTATAATAAAGCGCAAAAAATATAGTATTAGTATCGAAGCAAACCGAGGTAGCCTTCCACCTGGCTCCTAAGTCATATGATTATCTATATGGGTGTGATGTGTGAGTACCCCCACCCCTTCTGCCGCTCGTACGTATCCGGTTGCTCGTCTCGAGGTCAAGGTGGCCTCATGGGACGCGTAAGTACGCAGTAGGTCACTGCTGATTGCAAGTCGATCTCTAGATCGTTCAAAATACTGTATTTTCCTCCACGTTCGTCCCGCTGTCCGTGTCGATTTTAAACGAACCTGCGAATTTATAATGTCACAGGTCGATATAAAAACTGATAGGTAAAACGATATCGGCCACCCACGGCGAGTGTAGCGACCACCATATTGATGAGTTGAGTTGGGAGATTGTTGTTCGAGCCTAGACTGTCGTTATCGGTACCAGAGCCTATAGACAACTATACTTTGTTTACTTAACAATAGCTTTCGTATTGAACAATACACTGTTCTAGTTAGCTGACAGACAGAACAGACGAATAAAGCTTGTTCCACATAGGAGCAGCAGAAGTGAGAAGCGAACAATTGATGTTTTGTGAGTTTGTGACGCGAGCACTCCGCGCCGCCGGCTGTCTGCGGCGACAGCGGCACGTTTACGTTTTGTTTATATCGAGGCTTAAGACCAGGTCACACAATACGAGCTGTTGACCTGACGGTAGACTGTGTACTCGCATGACAGGAGCTCGGCTCTTCCCGGTCCATCACGCAATGGGAGTAGCCGCATGTAGCTACTGTCCGATAGACTGTTAGTCAAGTGTGAATTTTTCGTGTTCAAATGTCTACGACGATCGTTCAAGTGCCGCGTGCGATGGTACTGAAACAAAAACACGAGCATACTCGGCGCGGGCCTGAACATACGAGCTACAGTACTGACCTTCGCAAAATTGGGCGAGTTGACGTCCGAATAAAAACAATCCGCTGCCTTAGTGGGGGAAAAACGAGTAGCAAATTAGCGAGATAAATAAAAAATAATGTAGTAACTCGAATGCTAACTACTGACTGACTACGCACTCGTATGATGTAGTCATAAAGTGCGAGAATCTGGCTGCAGTAACGCGAGTAACTGACTAGGCTAGTCCGCACACTAGCTCGCACCGTGGGACCAGGCCTTTAGCAGCAGGTATATACACTATACCCGTCGATTATGCCCCACGCCCCGCCCGCGCCCCCTGCTACACAACGCCAGAGGACATAATATATTTTATTGGATTACCATGTATACGAACCTTCATTGGCTTTTTAAAGCGCATACTTATGGTAATATGGTCGTTTGATACAACGTTTTAAATTGAAGATTATGGTGTTATGATAATAGCCGTCATATCGACCGGCCGACTTGTTTACGACTTTTGTTCTCCGTATAAAGAGATTTGAAAGCACGGTTCTCGTTATATTTTGTGGCACGCGCACGTACCATCGCTCCGAGCTTCAACTGTGAGCAGGAAATGTCTCACTCGACTCAACGTTTCTTTGTAGGAAGTCCGTATCAACTAACATCTCGGTGTCAAATGTGTTGTTTGTTGGCGATACTAAGCCGCTAGCCTAAAGCCTCGTGTTACGAATGCCGCCGGAGATAGCCGGTGGGAGCAGTACATAAAGCGGAGACTGAGACATCGCAGTATCGATATTATGGACGATGACAACTAATTCGGGACGGTCGTTCCCCTTGAACTCCGCTACACAGAAAGCGGTGACCGACCTGCGGGGCCCGCGCGGCTCTGCAAGATGTCATAACTTTCAGTGTGATGTCACCACCCAGAGCATTAGAAAAACAAAAAGGACTTGAGAAAGACCGTTACTAATTAAAGAATATGTTTTATTTTCCACTATTTGAGTAGTGTATAAGTGTCTGAATATTAACCAACAAGATGTTAGAATATCGTTAACCATTATCATGTTCTTAACATGTTCATTGGTCCGTGTGGTGTCCGGGTTAAGAATACAGCACCACTCCATCTCCTCCCGTGGAGGTCGTAAAAGGCGAATAACGGACTCTAAAGCAAAGGATGGGCAGAAGCGTCCCTGCTGTGGTATAGCAGCATTTCTGCGCGTATCAACCCACCTGCCAAGCGTGGTGAGTACTGGCAGAGTCCCCTCAAAATTGCGACACAGCATGTAACCGGTCCTTTATGGGGGCTTTGTACGTCTTTTGGCTGATATGATGTTCAAATAATGTACACATTTTCAAGTAGTCTATTGCTATATCTGTGTAAGGTATATACCACTTCACTAACAAACGAAATATCGGTCGGCTTCTAGCCGGTGAACCTCGTTGCTTAAGCATAAAAGTTACGGAACACTTAGCAGCACCCTCACTCACACAAAGGGCTGCTCGGCGTGTCACGGCGTCGCTGTCGGCGCTGCTGCCGGTATCGGGTGTCGGGCGGTCGTTCCCCTCGCTAGTCGCCCTCCCGCCTCCGCCTGTGCGCCTGGTATATTGCGGCTCCGAGGAAATCTTTCCCGGACGACTACAAAACAGAATACAGACTGTTTCACCCGTTAAAACCCTATTGTTGTATGGATTTATTTAAAGCCAAAGGTGGACACATACTAAATATGTAGGTGCCGTCTAAATATGGTAAATAAGTACCAACTCAGTGTCGTCAACAATCAAAAACTATGTATATCAATCCTTGAGCGGTCGTCGAGCTCAATACTGGGAAATGGATTTTGTTTTATGCAAAGCACGATGTTGAAAATATTTTTAATGACAGGCTAAAATCCTACTTAAAGGCTAAAGCCCCAAATTTGGTATTATATCGTCAGAGTGACAGGTTGGTAAGCGCTTTCAGAATCCTTTCTAACCGGATTACTGTCAGTCTGGATGATGCCGCACTCGAACCCGAACCTATATACCTACGTGCGAGTACCTACGCAGCGAGCCGGCGCGACGTGTGACGGTAATCGGGCCTTATCTTCGACGGGCGTTATCCCGACATCTCTCTCGTGCCGCAGCACAGAGACAGGCGGTAAAATATCTTCGATAAACCCCTGAGTTCGAGCACACACGTAGGCCATCGCTACAGGAATTGGGGCGGCTTCGCAGTTAACAGTAAAGAGCGTCGAAATAGTCTCGAGATGCAAATGAATGTACCATTACATACATAATATCACACTTATGATTCGTAACGGGTTCAGCAGAGTTACTGTGAATGCCGAAGTGCTGTTTGGAGCCATGTTTGGCATAAATATGTTGAGTATAAAGTTGTGAGAGTTGCACTGTGTGGAGTGTACTGTAGAGACTTGCTAATGGTTGTCATCGCGCGTAGCCGAAGGTAACAGTTGCTGCTACAATATATTAAAGTAGTATTCTTTATTACATATACTTAGTTTCTAAATCAATAAATAAGTATTCACTGATTAATATTACAGACAGACTTTGACCTCACTCAGCTAGAGCACCTATAAGTTCCTAATCCTTAAATTAAAGTATTATTATTTTTTTTGTTGGGCTTCTCTCATACATTTCTGGGTGGGAAATGTGGTTGCTTAACCGGTCATTTTCTGGCGAAGCCTCCAGCCAGGGGAGGCCTCCAACCAGGAGAGGACTCCAGCCAGGCTTAAACTAAGGTGACCATATTTTTCCCCTTAGAGCGGGATGCCTGTGTATGTTTTTTATTTTTTTCATAAGTTGTTTTTTTTTATTTATCTTACAAAATTATTAATTTCTAATTTATCTCCACAAAATAAGACTATTTTAATTTCAGTTTCTTTGTTATCGAAACTTGGTTTAAATGATGTCCGACGTCTTGCCAGGGCGCTCATGAAACTCTAAAATCTTTAATTGTAAAAAGGTACGGTAAAAAGTATCGGACTAAGCTGAAATAATTTCGTAGTCATAATTTGAAGCATCAGTTAATAAAGTTAAGCAATTATTATTAATGCTTTACCGAGATGTTTTTTTTAATTCATCTGTTGCAATATCCATGCCATCTGGCATCAACACATTTACAACAAAAGCCTCGGATTTCGTACGAGCATACCAAAAGCTTTGTCCCAAATAGTATCCCTATATCTTACTTATCTTCTACTTACTTCACATGCACACGGTGCTGGCGGCTCAGTTGTCTAATGTTATTAATTCCTAAAACGCGACTTGTTTTATTATTCATTGCCACGGATCGCCTTTCTTCAAATCGGTGCAAACAAACAATTTTGTTTTTGGGGACAACGGAATATAACGTAGCTCGAATACGGGACATATAGTCCATTGGGGTACAATGGTTGTAATGTACTACGTACTAGAGTAGCTATTACAAACAAACAAATGGTATGGTCCTGGCAATATGGCCCGTGTATGAACATCTTATGGACGGCTCCGCAGGCGAGTGACTCTCGACCGTTCCTTCATATTCCCTTCAGACTATCGCCGCATTGAGATGGCCGTGCCGATATTAATTCGCATATCCACTATTCCGTCTTCCCGGGGGTCGCTCGGTGTGAGCATGCAGACTCCCCAATCTGCGTGCCCGCGTAATGATCACTACAATGAGCGCTCATAACCACCACGCTTGGCAGGCGGATTGATGGTCGCAGCACAGTTGTTATTGGCACACGGGGGGATGCTGTTGCACCCACGGGTGGAGAGGGGCGGTGTGTTTATTTACAACTATGATACATTTCATATATCAACATAACGATGTCGCTTGTCAATGCGAGCCGCGACGTCACCGCGTGGCATCTCCGCGGCGCGGCGCACAGATGTGGCACCGGTGCCAGCGCCCGCTCGACGACAGACGCTCCACTTATGTTGGCGCTGCAAACAAACTGCGCTGATTTCCCGTGGGAACATCAGAGCGCGGCACGTCACTTCAAATGAAAGGTTGCGCAAATGACCGACTGATGGCCGGAACATGTTACTGTTGTACATGTAGATGTAGGACAGTTATTGTTGTATTGAGTTAGCAATGGGTTTGCGACCTACCTCCGCCAGGAATTTAATGAGTCGGGTCGTCCTGCTGACCGTAATATATTATACCTACAATATATATGTGGACATCTCAAAGAAGATGGACTCTACTGTTACCAGAAATAAAGAAATCCCGTGCATAAATCATCTAAACAATTTAACACTAAGCAGCATTAAGCGCTTATGTGACAAACGAATTTTGAAGTATGCAGCGAGGAAGTTCAATTAGCAAGTCTAATGTGATTGAAATGTATTATCTAAATTAAGATTCAAAAATGTATTATCTAAATTAAGATTCACATTTAAATAATGTTAATTGAAAACATGTAATGTGTCGATAGCTACTTTTAGAATACGCTTACGGCAGCATCTAATGGATGCTCAGCAGAAACTAGGTAATGTTCGATCAAATAAATAAGTGGTTCGTTATTGTTGTATTGCATTGTGTATGTGTGTGAGTGTATTTAAATAAAAATGTTATTTATAAAAAGACATTGTATATGTGCATTTAAATGAAAAGGTTAGTTATAAAAATTGTATTTTAAAAAAACATGTAATAAAATTTAGTTATAAAAACGTTTGTTTACGAATATGGACATTGACCTACATACAATCTTTAATGTATTTAATAATTTTAGATGGGTATAATTAAGGGTAAATATGTATTTATATATACTTATTTATATATATCGTAAATACTTGATCGAAACAATACCAGATATAAATAATATTTTAGCTCTTCCGTGTAAGTTCCAGTCCAGAAACATGCAAATTTGTTCGAAAAAATCAGCAAACCTATACAAAAAGACAAGACAAACAACTAAAATACACACTACATAGACCTGGGTTACATCTACCAACTTCCTGGTTAACAATGCATTCTACAAGTCCTTCTGTCATGTCAATCAAAATATATAACAAATTACCTGAATTAATAAAAAAGAAAACAAGATTAATCTATTTATCAAAAAAGTAAAGCAGTTATTGATCAATAAATGCTATTACACAATAAATGAATATTTAAATGACAAATTATTATAATTAAGATCTATTCTATTTTTAATTGGTCTATTATTACATAATTATTTTCGTATAATTTAATTATTTTTAAATTTTGTATAGTATTCTAAGATAAAATAAAAATGAACTCAAAGCTTCCTTTCTTCTACTATATATCTCATATATCATATAAGTTATGTATTATCATTATACAAAAGTCGCTGTGCCCGACAGGGTCCATATTGATCTCATAATTTTAAGTTACCACCTAATTAAACATTGTAGAATACAATAAATAATTGTGAATTTAATTTAAAACTGTGTGTTCTGCTGATCAGTGCTGTTCACTAACTCATAAATCATCATCATCGAATCAGACAAGGGGACGTTCGCTGCTGGGCAAGGGCCTCATGGAGCATGGATTTCAGCAACTGTGTCGTCGTTTTGGGAGGAGTTTGCCAGTGCGGGCCACGCTTGGCGGGCGGGTTACCCTCTGTACCTCTGGTTTAGATTAGACGGAGCGATGCTAACCGCATGGCATGACTGAGCCCAGGATGCGCAGCAGTGTCCCTTCTGTGTAATGGCAGCCATTCTGCGCACACCAACCCGCCTGCCAAGCGTGGGGAGTACTGGCAAATTTCCCCCAAATACTTATCAGGCAGGCCTTTGTTCAGCAGTGGCCGTTATTAATGATTATTAATTTAATTCCAGCAGTTACCCATGACTTCGTCCGTGAGGGAACTAATTTAAGCCCCCCGCTTAGGGGGCGTGATAACGCAATGATACACGTACCCTCTATCTTATTCGACGACCTTATCTAACTCTGCCAAATGTTATTCAAATCTTATCGGCGTGGTTGAGATTGTTGTGTTGTGTTGTGAGTGGTTGAATTAACTGATACTATAGTAAAAAACCTGGATACCAAAATCAAAACTATAGTTATATTTTTAGATCTTGCCAAAGCTTTTGACACGGTTTCTACTTCCATCCTTCTACACAGAATGGAGGCTGTCGGAGTAAGAGATATTGCTCTAAACATCTTTCGAGACTATCTTACGAACCGAAGTCAATGTGTCAAAGTTGAAAACTACCTTAGCGATGATAAAAGCCTCACTTTTGGCATACCACAAGGTAGCGTACTTGGCCCCACTCTATTTCTCTTGTACGTGAATAGCCTCTGCCAGCTATCAATTCCAAATTGCAAAATAATTTCATATGCAGATGACACCGCACTAATTATTAGTGGACAAACGTGGGGCACTACATGCTTGTCTGCTGAAAACGCTCTTCATGTTGTGATGCAGTGGCTCTCCGCTAATTTACTTACGCTTAACGTATCTAAAACTCGCTATATTGCATTTTCAGCAAACTCCAAAACACAGCCGTGTTTACCTAATATAATAGCTCATTGTTGTTCTATTACTAATCACAACATTTGCACTTGTGAAATAATTCAGAGAGCCTATGATATTAAATACCTGGGGCTGTATATAGACTGTACTCTTAGTTGGAACAAGCACATAGACAACACTGTGTGCCGAGTACGAAAGCTAATGTTTCCTTTAAAAAAGCTAAGAGACGTTGTTGCTAAGCCACTCCTTGAAACAATATATCTCGCGTTGGTACAATCGCTTATTACCTATTGTATTCCGGTATGGGGAGGCACATTTAAAACCACCATGCTCAGGCTAGAGCGAGCGCAGAGAGCTGTCCTGAAAGTTATGCTCAATAAACCATACCGTTACCCTACAACCGAATTATACAAGGACGTTTCTGTGCTGACTGTCAGGCAACTCTCGGCGCTTCATATCATTATACGCAAACACTTATCATTACGATATGACCCTCACCTTCTTACAAGCAGACGGCGTAAAGACCGTATATGCCCCGCCGTACCTACCAAGACCGCATTAGCTAGTCGCCATTATCAGTGCCTGAGTGGTCGCTTATACAATAGAGTTAATAAAGTGAGTAACATATATCCCCTGCCGAAACGTAAGTGTAAAGAAAAACTAAAAGAATCCCTACTAGAACTGACATACGCTGAAACTGAAAGTTTATTCATCAGTGAATTATAGTATACAAATATTCAAAACGCAGGCATGCACACCAACACATACACACGCACACGCGCCCACTTACTCACCCACGCGCCCACTTACACACACGCGCCCACTTACACCCTCGCGCCCACTTACGCAAACAAACACACACATACCCACCTACAGACACATACCTATACTCACGATTGATTTTAAGTTATTTTTATTATTATTTCTTACTTATTAATGAAATTCTGTTTAATATTGTAATATATAACAAAACATTAAATTCCTTCTTTAAAAATCACTCAAAAGGAACCTATAACTCTGTCTTCGTTATAATCCGATACACATAAGTTGTTGGAGGAGGGCGTTGGTGTCTGTAACACAGTTTATACTAGCACGGACACCGTCGTTAACTCTATCTGAAAATACTGATGTTAATTATAGTTAATTTATGTGTTATGTTATGATAGATGAACTGTACTTATGTTTTTGTTAATAAATATGTTTATGTTTATATGTTTATGTTTATGTTTAAGCAACAAACATAAAACTTTCACATAATATTAGTAACATTATCGTTCATCATTTTCTAGTGCTTGAATATTAATTAATTATTCCAAATGTGTTATAATGTGTCCGCCAGTGCTGACATTGACAGATGGCCGAATACTAAAACGCCACGCAATATATTATAAATCCCCCACAATTATTTGAGTCGCTCGTTAATCTACAATTTCAGCAGGTACCGGAGTACATGCCTACATACATAATCGGCCTGTTACAGTTTAAATTTTAAATTTCACCTTAATTGGTCGAGTAGATTTGGAGAAAATTGGCGGTGACAGACGAACAGACAGACAAACAGATACGTCATGCCACCCTTTCCTGGGACGGTGGAAGTACATGGTGTATTTCCATCGTGATGATAAAAGAAGGGATTAACATCCCGGAGCAGGTTCGTACGCTAGCAGCACACTTTGCTCCTAGAAGGTGGCCATTGCTGTACTCAAAGCCCTAATTGCTTAACAACTAGAGCTGGTTTTCCACAACAAAGCCGAGAGGTTCTATGAATGATGTGTATTTTTTTTTAGTACCTAGACTGGTATTGTTAAATAGCAAGAAAGAAAGAATGAACATGTTTTATTTTGAACTTGTACATGAAAACTTATTATTAACTAAATAAAATATATACTAGTTTTTTATAATGAAACAATTATTTATTTATATCTGAAAAATGAACCCCGTGGTCGTCCGAAAACTTTGGTCGACAATGACGAATTAAAGGCGATTGTGGAAGCTGATGATTCTCAATCTACGACTGAATTTTAGCAGCTTTCGACGTTAGCATCAAAACAATTTTGGTCCATTTGCATCAAATTGGCAAGGTAAAAAAGCTTGACGAATGGGTGCCCCACGAACTTAACGATCATCAGCGCAACGTGAGGCCAGCCTCGCGCTTCTCAGCAGGCTCAGAAACGAAGGAATTCAGAACCGCTTTGTTACTTTGCGACGAAAAATCGATAATGTTTGACAATCACAAGCGCTCAGTAAGTTGGTGAGATACTGGTTCAGCACCTATCAATGCTCTAAACGAAAAATGGACCCCTAGAAAAGTGATGGCTGTTTGGTGGTCTAGTCCGGTGTGATTCATCACAGCTTCTTACTAAACGGGATGTGCATTACTGCAGCTGTGTACTGTGAACACTATGATGGAGAAGCTCGCACATCTGCAACCAGCTTTGTTCAATCGCTCGTCCCCGCTGCTCCTGCACGACAACGCGCAAGCTCATACTGCACAACAGACGGTCTCCGAGCTACAAGAGTTGGGGTTGGAAGCTCTCCGTCATCCGCCGTACTCACCAGACCTTGTGCCTACAGACTTCTACTTTTTCCAGAATTTGGATAATTTTTTGCCCGGAAAAAATTCAATACCCGAGAAGCAGTACAAAATGCCTTTGAAGATCTGGTTTCTTTAAGAAAGGCATCGATAAACTGCCACTGCGTTGGCAAAGATGCATCGATTGAAAGGGTGATAAAAAGAAATACTTTATTTCGTGCGAAACGGCAAGATCATAGGTAAAGACCTGATGATATATTTAAAGTAGGACGAAAGATTTTTACAAATTTAGAAGTTTAGTGAAGGTGCCAATGCACTAGTCAAACAAAACGTCGACTAAAGGTTAAAGATTTACTCGGTGCGGTTGCGTGCTTCCGCCCACTCACTTTGTCATTTAACTGGCTCACTGCACGCCTTAGGGACCCCTGGAGACTAGAGAGCAATTGATGTTTTAATTAAATAAAACAGAATGAAATAAGATACAATCACTCTAAGTTCGGATTTAAGAGGAAGCGTTGGCCTGTACTTATGTGTATTACTTTTTAGGTACATGAACATGCCTATTTCGATCTCTGATAATGAGTGATATGCGTCATGATTGCCTCGTACGGTCATGCCTCTTTCCTCGCATGTACCTAATTACGGCGGTACTTTCTGCGCGCATGCGCTATAACGCTAGCTCCACTAATTACTGACTGAACAAGTGACAGCCTTGTTGAATAACAATCTCTCTTCGTTATACCAAATTACTGTACACAGGTGGAATTCATCATAGAGAACTGAGCTGTTAGAACATTATTGGAGCCGAGCTAACTGAGTTAAGTACATCGTTGTCTAGTTGTCGTTCATACACTAATGTTAGGGCCCCGTGCACAGCGACGCGCGGAGCGGGCGCGGGCTACACTACTGCCGGCAGAGAGAGATCTTGCCCGATCCGATCGACCAGGATCCGCCGCTCGGCCACGGATCACAAGCTATATGGATATCTGACGCGCTATATTAGCAACGCCCTGTAACTGTTCATCATTATTATATCGGCCAATGTACGTCCACTGCTGAGCAAAAGCTTCCCCTATATTTCCCCATTGTGTCGCTATTTTGCGGGCAATCTGCCAGTACTCACCATGCTTGGCGGGCGGGTTGGTGATCGCAGTATGGCTACCGTTTCACAGAAGGAACGCTTCTGCCCGTCTCTCTGGTTTAGAGTCCCTTAGTCGCCTTTTACGACATCCACGGAAGGAGATGGAGTGGTGCTGTATTCTTAATCCGGACACCACACGGACACAAGTAAATTCGCTATACGGTCACAAAGCGGCTGCCTAGCGCGGCAACTACGCATTCAATGATATATTTAGAAGACGCCATCACCTAGCGGTAGGTTGAGGTAAACGTCGTCGAACAAGGCCCTCCGACAGATTGCTGCAATGATCAATCATATAGAGGAGGGACGTTGCCGTAACCACGTGACAATGCCTCTAGTCCCTACGGCTGATAGGAGCAAGTCAAATAACATACATTTTTATTTACTAAACCGAAAGCTTCGTACTACGCTACTACGTATCATAGGCGTAGCAAGGGGGGCAGGCCCTTCCCAGAAAGCTTATTAAAAATAAGATGCAATAATCTTTTTTTATGTATATTACCGTAGGTATGTCGGTCTGCAGCAATAGTTTAAATCTGGCCTTCTGAGAATAAACATAGTCACAGTCAAAGTCAAACATTTTTCCTGGCTCTTACAATTTAAATAGTTGCACGGTTCCAAGACGTTGGTTCTATGCAGAAGAACCGTAGAAGAACTGTAGGCGAAGTTGCTATCTGTTTAGTATAGAATGTAATCGGTGGGCGAGTCGCTCAACTTGAGTAAAAGCAGAATGAGTAATGTGTACGTAGGTGCCGCGGAGGTACCTCGACGCGGAGTTTATAGCTCGCAGTAAATCTCGACGTTATCAGTACTACGGCATGCGGCACTAGTCGATGTTTCTCAATTAAAAGTTGTTACAAGCTCTCCAATTTAGCGAGTTGTTACCGTGCAAACAATAGGCAAGAGCGTGGGTACAAGTGACGGTAGACTGGTACCTGCATACCTTCGCTAGGGAGGGAGCATAGATAACCGTTTGTGTGAGAGCAACCTGTCTCTACAGATTTGTGAACCATTTAATTTACCTACCTAAACGACTCTTAACTTTTTCTCGACGTCTGCTTACCCTGTAACAACAGTGCTCATAATAATAACTGAGTCCATAACATAATCGCTCGTGGTCACGGCCGGCGCCGTTCAATCTCGGCCTCAGCGTTCAAAGCGCGCCGCGGCGTAGGAAAGCGGCGGCTCAGCAGCGCAGGCGCACATAACACAGCGTTGATTCATAGCGACGTAAGAGCATGTAATATGACTGTATCACAGCAAATAACTTCGAGCCCTCGTGCCGAAGGCTCGCTCCCAAAAACACGTTATAGCGCGTCCCATCATAGGAGAGTTAAGAAATACAAGTCTTGAGCCTCGAACCGATCACTAATTAGATTAACCGAGCTCCGTCGTGTGACGTCATCCTCTGCCACATGAGCTTGTCCTGCAGTGTGAAGTAAACCTTCTTTGTTATCCTTGTCGTGGTATCACGGCGCGGAATAAGACGCGAACGTTTGCGTGCCGCAATGTTTTGTACCATTGAATTCCATTTGATATGCTCTGATTACAACAATTCACAGCGCTTATGTGAAATGACTAGCGCGCCACTTCCTTTTATGACATTATATTTGTGAGAAAACCGAACACGAATGTCTTTCATAATGTTATCGTCGGACAAGTCTCGGCGGAGCTCCACAGCTTGTCACAGACACTTGAACAAGCGCAATTAACGCTGGCAATGTGTTCGCGTCACAAAATATTGTTATGGACATTCCACGGCCAAGGAATTTATATTTAATGTCGTTGTATTGGAAAAGTAATATCTTGCAATAGCGTTACGCCAATTATAGTTTCATTAATGAAGGTAAAATGTTTTTACGGTACGCAAAGGCTAGCAAAAAAACCACAAGCACAGTTAATATCAATAACAACCTTTTAAAACGTGTAAATTTTTATCTCACGGCGTACCTAACCATTTACGTAGATGCGAATATTTAGTGTGGACACAAAGGCAGGGTTTTTGTTGACAGTTTCCAGTTAGCGCAACAAAGCGGAGATAATGGACATACAGATTATAAGCACGCCACGGGTCGTATCGATCGATCGAAGTAGAGTTACCACTTTGGAATTTGGAAAGTCCTGACAAGAGGTCCGACATTCTTTTTAATATATGGGAGGGCAAACTGGGCTTCCGAGTCGCCTAACTGATCACCATTGCTCATAAACATCTGCAACGCCAGGGGGGTCGCAGATGTGTTGTCGACACGACACACTGAGGCCTAAAGGAGATCATTTTAGTATTCCTGCGATTTCGTGCAACCTTAGTTGCTTATTACCATAATAGGTACCTACCTTTTTATTTTTATTTTATTACCTAGTTAATTTAATTCATAAATTTGAGACAAATTTACGTTACTTTTTTAAGCAAATGGTTAATTGTTTCGTTTCTCCTTAAGTCGAAAGTGCGGACAAATTATGTACGGTAGGTCAAACAGCCGTACGCCTGAAACCCCCTGTCGTTGCTATAAGGCCTCTGGGTTCGCGGGTGCGTAGATTGGGGAATCTGCGTGCCCACAACGAGCGACCCAAGAGAAGACGGTAGCACGCATGGGGTCACGCGCTGCCATGGGACGCTTTGGGGGAATCCTTTACAATCCCCCCGGGAGGTGACCGCTTTACAGTCACCCTCTCCGAGATGTGCCTATAGGCGTGGCACCAGTGGGTGCTCTAGTGTGATCATACGAGGACCTAGAGCCTCCCTTATGTGCCGAAGATGACCACTCCAGTGATATTGGCCGGTAGGAGTCGGGCATACCCCTTCACCCTTCCCCGGGGCGAAGAAGTTCATGAAGAATTGCCACTGAGCACCAATAAAAAAAAGGTCAAACAGCCGGCTCGGATGTCGCAGGCGCGCAGATTGGGTAGTCTGCGTGCTCATACCGAGCGACCCCCGGGTAGACGGTGGAGCGCACAGCGCACAGCGAGGCTTGGAGGCCTTCTTTACGATCCTCCCCAGAAGAGACTAGAGGCGACCTTTTTACAGTTGTCTTCCCTCTGCTAGAGGGGGTGACCGCTTTACAGTCATGCCCTCCGAGATGTGCATCATTGGGGGGCTCTAGTGTAATCTTACGAGGACCTAGAGCCCCCATTCGGTGCCGAAGCTGACTGCTGCCAGTGGTTTTGGCCGGTAGGAGACCGGCATACCCCTTCGCCCTTCCCCGGGGCGAAGGAAGTTCATGAAGAATTTCCACTGGGCACCAATAAAAATAAATACAAAAAGTCTAACGGCCGGCCATGTCCGGACAAATCCGGACGTGTGGTAACCCTACGTAAATGAATGCTGTACTACGTAGGCTGTACACACCTTGTGACTTCCATTCTCACGATTTAGGACATACATTTTTTTAATCTATTGTGATCTCTAATAATGTTTCAATGTTCGAACGGGTACCTGCACAATCTAGTTTGTTCGGCCGCTTAGTTAGTACAAGAGGCGAACATCGGCGAAACGATGACCTTTGGCTCGCGCCATATTCACATGATTATCATTCCCGCGTTAAATGGCGACAACATTGATGCTTGGCCACGAAGCCTCCGCAGTACTCTGTACTAGTACGTCCTCACGGGCAGTATCCGGGTAGTTACATTTGTTAACAGATCACGTGGACCTGTTTCGGCGTTGGTCGTGGTAGCTGACATGGTATAGCTAGGTACACTAGGTACCTATATATTTGGTAACTGTTTTTATTTCACTCATGTATGTACTTAGTAGGACACAGTTTGAACACAGTTTTAACGATTAAAATATAAACCCAGATCATGTATACAACATACGGGATTCACTCGTACATTTTGCTGCGAGTCACACGCGGGACTAGAGATAAAATGATATACCTTCATTACGGCAGATTCTTTATCACAGCTACGATTGATGGCACTGCTGCGTTTGACAGTAACCGACGTAAAATATAAGACGTCTTGCCTAAGCCTGCCCTCGCCTCGGCGAACAGATGCGAGCCGATGATGAATTATACATAATCCAGTGGTTTAAAAGAAAATCGCATACAAAATGATAATAAATCATACAAGCGTCCCATTTACACAGGTCCGGTGCAGGCAGGGGCGGCGCGGCGCGTCAGGACGCGCGTCGCCGCGACCCCGCCCTGTGCGTGCCGCGCCGTGCTAGATACAACTGATTTATCGGCAGTTTGGCCGCGCAAACCGTTGTTGTGCGCTTGAATTGCCAATTAAATGACGGCCTACGTTATTTCTCTACACGACATAGGAAAAACAATGCTTATCTATACGCAGATACCTATCTACAGAAACGTTCAACTCAAAACGCTCGGTTAAATCCTATCGATCGGATAAGTACATTCGGAGCGAGGTAACGACCTCACATCCTTATACTGCGGTCCCCCGGTTCCCCTCGAACGTCGCCGCACACGTCCTCAAAATGTATAAAAGAACTTCAAACGTTTCGCAAAGTTGTCAGAGCGGCTCGTCGTAATTGCCATCAAAGCGGTGTAGAGGAAATTTCGTGCGGGGACACGTAAATAGGCTGGCTGCACACGAGGTCGCCGGGCCGCGCCACGGCGGCTGACACCAGACACTTGACTGACAAATGATAGTGGAGAACGCTACAATATAAGCAGTTGGCTTGAAACCAAATCTGACATATCAGATACACTTCGCGGTGGAGTGACGTTAATAAGTAATAGTACGCGTTATCTGTGGTGTAAGTATCGCTACACGATAATATCACAGTTAATTGCTGTGGACTGTGGTTATGTTACTCTTGGCCAACACTGTAACGGTCACGAAGCTCTCGTGAATCGCCCCAGGCGAACATCAATTTGCAATTCGAAATTATAATTTATTGTAGTCAATTTTGTATCTATTTATTACATGAGAATGAGAAGGCACACAGAAATACTTTGCCTCCCGGCTCAGCCAGCTGTGAATGTGAAGGAAACTGTCGTATTTTATTTTCTATTCAAATCGTAAGGTTTTATATACATACATAGTCATATCCGTACATTATGGGATCAAGGACTTAAGAGTGTAATTAAGATCTCATCTCCGGGTAAATATGACAACAACGGCTTGTGATTACTAGATTTCTCGATGTGGCCCCAACGTGACCCTGACATGTTATATCGAACAGACAAGGTCGGCTCACTCCCGCATTGGGCTTCATCGTGTGATGGTGTTCGCGATACAAATACATCTAATTTCGTGACGTGGACTTTATTGATAGCTGTTCGGTCGCGACCTCAGCGGAGCAAATGCACTATAAACTGTAAACGGGCCTCATTATAAGTCATAATGAAGTCGGTCATGCGGCCGCGTCGCCGCCATATGGGCGCGGCTCCGGCCGGCCGCGCGTCAGCTGTGCGACGCCTAATATCGCGCCATGTAAGCCTCTTGCGCGGTTCCTGTTTTCACTGTGTCGGGCGTTTTCGGCTTATAAATTGCGAGTAATTATGAGCAAGATATTACAGTGCTACGAACACGTCCCCTGTTTCGGCTTCGAGTGACAGTTTGCGGTCGCAACACACACACGCATACACCTAGCTCGTGTGCCACAAAGGTTTCTAATTGAATAGGAATTGTATAGAATTTGAATAGAGACACATTTGCGTGTGATAGCATAGAGGTTCCCAGTGGTGCGCTAAACAACGCCGTGTAGTACGAGAGCTCGTCGAGTGACACCTCGCGTCGTCTCTGAGAAAATGATTATTATTAGAGACAAGCTGAAGCAACCATTACTTACAAGTTATTTTTGTTGGTAACGCTAGCGAGCGATGTTCACGCGTCATACTCGACATTCTTGTTTAAAAAGTAGATAATATATTGACTTCAATATACACGCGATTGAAAAGAAAATGGACCGTCACGTATTGAATGAAGGCTTCCCTTGAAAAAGTATGTCACATGAACGGTGCTGGCAATTTATATATGTTTGTGAATAAGCGAGGATAACCGATGGGGGACATTTCTCTAGAATTCGGTCCGCACACTGAATAGTTATTCTGTATTGAGAGGTAATCGAGCGGAGCGGCGCCGCGACGACCACTTTAGAGGATATAGGTAGCAAATAAGATGCAGAAGGCTTACTTCACAGAATGCGCGACAAATAACCCTAATAGTGTCACTGCGATATACGTGAACCCGGTCTTGAAACGCTGTATTACTTACTAGATACTCGCTTTAGCGATATTCACAGTATCTTGGTGCCTGGTTCAAGACCTTCTGCAGTTATCTGTTTTGTGGAGGTATTAGAAGCTATGACTCTGTCCTCTGCTCACCCCACCCGCTGTACAAACATGCGCCATACAATATGAGAGCTCTTTAATATAACAATGTGATGATAGCTCGTTATTCACGTTTCATAAAGTTTCTGCGTATAGATCACTGCAGATAAAATGTAATGGTACAATATAAAATATGTTTTGTAATTCGTATCATTAAGTTTTAAGTTTCACAATTACGGTTTAGAGAGTCCTTAAAATATGAAAGCTCAAGAAGAAAGCTTATCATTGTATTAATATTCTGGTAGTTATATGATAATGTGGTTGTAATGGTTTTAAGTGGGTAATTATTACACGTCACTAAGGCCCGTATTACAGATCGAGAATATAAACTCCAGTACCAGCAGTGTTATTCTGTAAGAACTCACTCGTGAATTCGCTATGAAAAGTAGTAAATACGAAATTAGAGATTTTACTTCAGATTCAGAAATGAGCTTGCTAATGAAGCAAACTCATATAAGAATCCAAAGTAAAAAGTTGTAAAAACAAGACGATATTAAAGATTTCACTGCGGACTTAGAAGTGAGTTTGCTAGTGTGTACTTACAGAATAGCCATGCAGATCTTCAGTCAAGTATGCATCAATTGAATATAAATGCTGGACTTATTACGTAGGGTTCAGATTTTATCAACGCAATCTCGACTCAAGTTTAACTTAAGTTTTGATTCTCGTCCTGCAATACGGGCCTAAGACTGAACGGAAACATCGCTGTATCCCGAAAATACGCTGTGAAGATGCAGTTGCAAGCATTACGCAATTGTAGACACGTCCAAAACTGACTTGTGCGCTGGGGGAAGGTCGGCGCTCGACACCGGTGCCGGCTACTATAGCGCGGTGCATCTACCACTTATGCCATACTAGTTTTATGCTAAACTGAGTATCAAGAAATGTTGCGATACCATTTAATACTCTGCTTGCCCCATCTAGAATAAAAGGTATGATTTAATGTTTACTTATGTTAAGAATTTGTTCGGATTAGGGTCCACCTCATTGTTCAAATTGTATTTGATAACGCGTTCTGAGCACCGAACAAACGAGCAGTCATAATCATAAAGCAGATACGTCTGTTTAACGACAGCGTCTGCATAGCTCCGGTATCACGCAGATTCTAGGCCATTCCCCCGCGCTCCGTGACGAAGCGTCCCCGTGTCACGTGTGCGCACATCTGTGCCCCTGTTGTGGCGCGGCGCATGCACTGCGGCGCCACGCTCAGCCGCCCGGCTGCCCGGTGCCCGGCTGCCCGGCTGCCCGGCTGCCCGGCTGCCCGGCCGCCCGGCCGCCCGGCTGCCCGAACAAACCCAACTCCTATTGAACTAGTAATTCATGTTTTCTTAATGCGCAAAACATCTGTACGACGTCAGTCTCCATATAAAGCAGACGTAAGTAAAATATAACTCTACCACGTTAACATAAAGTTGGTTATGAAATGCTGATGTTTCGGTAACCACGGGCAACGGTCGATGTACGACGTGCCAGCCTATTGGACGGTGCTTCAGTTGCAGTGCGCGCGCAACGTCTCCTGACATCGGATACTGTGGAACATAACACGAGAGGCTAGTACAAGTCGCTGGCTATAAAACATAGGTAAACGGCCGACCTGCCCCGACTTACCGAGAAGACATTGTGTTTGGATGTTTTTTGTATCTTATAGCCGAGACGTTGATCTTAACCAGATGCTTCATACTTGTACGTCAGATGTAATGCTTGAGAGAGAATAATTCAATCACGAAACCGCTAATGCAAGTTTCAGTTTGTGCCTGACTAGTTGACCGTAAAATAAAATTGGTTGCTCACTACGCTTGGTACGTAAATTGACGTAACTACGACAGTAGCGTTTCCCACGGGAACGTGCGGCTCGTTCGATGACAGGTAACGTTTTATTTAGCTCCGTCTGTCCGCCACCCTATAAATACACGCCAGTGTATATTAAGAACATTAGTCAACCAAATAAACTTGCGACGTTTGTAAAACTGTTCTTTATCACAATACGTGTACTTGTAGCATTATTAATTGGAAAATCTCTAATCATTTTTCAGTTGAACTCAGTTTCCAGGACGTTGATTAGACGAACATACGTTTCCATTCCACACGTCGCCTTATGTAGGGACTTGTGTCCTCATATCAGCGCTATTTATGTATGTAGGTCATACGGACGGTTAAGTTTTGACAGGAGAGACAAGGTGCTCACTCGCTGACGTCACCGATAACGCAGTGTCCAATGTTGTAACTGCGAACAATAATGATGGGCTGTCAGAGACTCTAGCGAGCGGATGCCGACATACCTAGCCACTGTAGTGCTGCAATGAGCCGCTCCCCTCGGCTGGCTTCCTGTTTGTCATCCCGGTAGCGTATATAACAGACAGTACTGTAACATTGGCCTTCTTGATGTAATTTACTGGCCACTATAAAAAAGTATATAGTTTGAACTGAGTAATTATTTGAAAATGCTCTGAGGGCCAATTCTCGTAATTTAAAAACGTTCAAAATATAGTTCCGATCTAGTCTCAATGTCATAAATGTCACAAATGGTATTCTCTAAACTAACAAACAACGTCAAACGTGAACTTACATGATGAGATCGAAAATGGATCGAAAGTTGATCGAAGTCAAAACGGTATTCTGCTAACATTTCGAACTGTCACATGTACTAAATTGTCATTGAATAAACGTCAAAATTGAGATTGAAATGAGAAAAGATCGAGATTATACTGAAATCGACTGAACTTTAAGAGTAGTAGTAGTAGTAGTAACCATTATTTCGGTCAATTCATAATTTAATCTCAGTTGTCAAGTTTCAGTCACAATGTAAGTTAATTACGAGAATTGGCCCTCTGATGTTCTTCGGTCTTGCGTACAATTGTCAGGAAAATGATGTTATTCTGGCCTTGTGAATTCATAATGAAAGTCGTATTATAATTCCATAATATTTAAAATGAGTATATTTATTGATCAGAATCTCGGTAGCACGCTATGTCCTCCAGAGTACCCATCGTAAGTAGTAAATACACTTTATAGTCGACATGAAAAGAGACATTATTCATCAAACTTCTGTGGGTCGAACGTAAAATAAAAGACTTCATACAGTTACGACAATTTATTTGAAACTTTGGCCGACCAAGACGCGTTAAAAATATTTTCCATCGCTACAGAGTATTTGTAATAACTGAACAGCTGGGGAGGTGTGGACTGTGGTACCGAGTGCGCGGTCACACTTCACACTTATTTCATACGGTTGGAAGCAATATTAGTTTGGTGCACAACTTTTCTCCGCAACTGTACGGTGCTATATGTCATGTTCGTGAAATCGTAAATTCGGACGGTATAGTTTTTTTTTATGTTTTTGTCTTTATTTATTTTTTATTACAAGGGATTTTTGTACATAGGAATAACAATGACAATCCCATCGTACCTTATTCTAATAATAACGGTGATTATAAATTGACTCCTGTGTCTACTGTGTATCAACATTAATTAAACTTAAAAGAATAAAGCATTCTAGCCGCAACCGAGTTTGGTTCTGCTAGAATGCTATGAAAAGCACCAACATCTAAAACATTTAATTCAAAGAGCATTATCATTTGTTCTCTTTTATTAGTGTTACGGACACATTCCGTTAGCAGGTGTTGCACGTCATCAATTTTTCCACATAACTCACAATTAGGTGAGTTAACTTTTTTTCATTAAGAAGGCAAACTACCGCATACATTACTTAATTAGCCTACGAGACACATCGCGAACAATTAGGATGTAGGTCCATGTGAGTGTATTTATTTAATTATATGCTATTATTAATAGAGAATAAGTGAAGAGGCGTTCACAAGTAGGTATTCGAACCGTCAAGTCATCTGTAGTAAAAAAAAAAAGCCAAAGAAAAAACAAGGATTGCACGTTGAAAGACATATCTTCAATTAATTACGACACCTGCACTTAAGTCGCATATTTTACACCTCACTATATTGGATAAGATGTTGGTGTGTATGTGTACTGTGTCTGTAGTAGTCGTTCAAAGCTCAAACCTCGTCACCTTGTCAGTTGGACGGATTTTTTCTGACCTCAATGTCAAACAACATTTATTAATTCAAAGACTTCTTCAAATGGCTACACATCAAGCTATACCTATCTAGTTTAAGCTGATCTCTCATCATAAGGAAAGGCGATACGTTGCGAGAGCTGGGGTGCAATTCTCTAAGCTCAAACATCCGTACATCCTTGAATACAGAATTGAAATAACTGTGATAACCCAGTTTGGCAAATGCTAAGACTGGTCCTCATGGCTCACTGTCTGTAACGTATCCTTGAATAGCTTCAACCATGTCTTAGCGAATAACAAATTGGTTTTACGCCGTTATTTCGATTCTGTATTTAAGGATGTATGGTTGTTTGAGCTTAAGGAATTGCACCCCAGCTTGTACTGGAAATGGATAGCTTGATATGTAGCCGTGCGTACATTATAAATGTAGTCGAGGCGAGCGACGCCGAGCCGCGAACATAACATAGTTTCGAGGAATTTAATGAGAAGCATTATTATAGCTATTACGGCGACAAAAACAGTAGAGCCATTTATGTATACAAAGTTAATGAAGTCATTGTGGGGGTAACAGTCTGGAGCAAAAACTGAAGATAATCTGCATTAGTGTTAAGGATAGGACTGCAAGAAATATACGACTTATTAGTGGAGGATTTATATTATATACATTATGAAATATGAATAGTAAATTAATAGCTAAATATTGCTTGAAGTAACTATTTGTTTGTGAATTTTATTTTTCATGTCATAAGTTGTTTTATAATGAGGTAATGAACAATGTTCGCTTTGTTTGTATGTTACGTATGAACGTTGAAACGGATTGATATGATACACCCACCCGTCTTGATAACATCTGCAAACGAACTCTAGCTAGAGCTCGTTATTTATGTAGAGTCGCAGACAGTCGAGCTGCTGACTATTTATTTGTTTGTTTTTGTGAACATTTCCCGAAATGCAAATAACGTGAGAAAGTAATTGTAGACGCGGTCGCCAGTCGACTCTACCTAGAGTTGGAGCATTAGCACTAGTCGTCACTCGCCGTCTCGTCGACGAGTCGTCGCACTTCGCACCACAATCACGTCTTGCCACCTGGACGTCGTCAGCGGCCTGTGTGCGGCCTGGCATGCAATTACAATAGAATGTAAGCTAATCTCAAATGACAGACGGCTGTATAGGGTAAACAACTCGAACAATATTTAAAAATACGTTACATACAGAGATTAAATTACAAAGTTTTTCAGAAAAACACTACCGTGGTAAAAGGGCAGGTGTATAAACTCCTGTGGCGAAGAGGTTATAAAAATTAAGGAGCGAATTCCGGGAGCCACGAACCAATTACAGGGGATGACAACCCTATGAATATCGTTGGTGTTCGCCTTCTCACTCGAGCCACATAATAGATAAGTCCAGAAGGGCATCCCATGCGATACGCGGAAACAAGTCGACGCTGCTCTATTTTACCTACAACTTAGTGACGATTTTGTGGGTGTTCCTTATCCCTCGTGAAGTAGGCCTTCTGCACCACTTTACGTTGTGCTCTCACCTTATAAAATATAAGGCAGGTAAGCGTGTCCGTGACGGCACCATTCGGCACACTGTGTTAAAATTTAATTAAACCGCACGAACGCGACCGCCGTTTGTTATCGAAACGTTTTGCGAACGCGGTCCAATCGGACTCGCGTGATGCATGAGACACGGTCGCACAACACAAGTGTCTGTGTACCCGTTTGTGTACAACACCGATACATACGTGCTCTATATGTTACAGCTGGAAGAACAATGACGGGAGAAAGTCATATTTTATGAGTGCCTACATCCCACTTCAGAAGTCGAGTATCAAAAGTGAACGCACGATATTGCCTTATCTCCCGGCTATAAGCCCGAGCCTGAAGTTTTTATTGCAAAAACTATGCCCACATCTTCCGTATCAAAGTTACGTGATCTGTTTTAGATTATACTTGTACTTCATGGAACATGGCGGGTTGCTTGTTCTTTCCTCATACTTGTCTTACGATTGAAGTTAGGTCGGATCGATCCAAAGACGCGGGTAATCAAAGTTATGGAGTTATGAGTCTAGATGTTTAGTTACAATGCTGAGAGCCGACGTGGACGGAATGCGCGTAAGAACTCGATCGCTGCGTACCGAGCTGCCGCGGTACTGGTGTCGCGGTGCTGGCGACTGTTATGGTGGCCGGCTTGCCATCCGCATTCCCGCCGCGCAGGTGAACATGCCCGTCTAGAGGATGTGTGCACTTGTGCCACAGATTACATATTCAATCTGTGCTGATGCGCACGTCACTGCAACATTAGCTGCCAAATACAGACATCAACACATTTCCGTCTTGCTAAATTGCGTTTTCCTGGTTATCTTGCCATTTCCGGTATTTTTTGCAGTATTCGTAAGAAATAATGTTACCAACTTGCTACAATAGGTTGATCTACATACATACAATCGTCTCCGTGTTCAGACATTTGAAACTACACCAGTTTGCGGCGAACAGCTATAAAACTTGATGTTTTCTTTACAGTATCGGCCGCGCCATGTTATGTTGTGTTACCTATAACAAAAATGTTTTGAATTTAAACGTTGCATGCTGCACATGAAACTGTAATAAATCGTACTCCATCGTCTACAAACACTGTTACTTTAGAAATGCCTGTTTTAATACCAGGAACATATTTATTTTCTGTTTATCATTCCCATAGCCTTTCCCTAAAATATCGGGGCCGCTCTAACCGGATACGGCTTGCGTCCTTTACTGCACAAGGGGAGAAAAATCACGTTACTGATACATCCGGACGTGCTGGCAGATATCACTGCGAAGCGCAGTTTGGTGTGTGTCAACAACGACCAAGCTAGCTGGCGAATGTCCTTCAGTTATTCTTTTCATGACAATTTCGGTCATACCTACACCAGTGAATGTTATCATACACTACGACGACGTGGGACATATTCGATATCTTCGTTATGAGTGTTACCTGAAAAAGCAAACACTGCTACAGTAGGTTGAGGTGCCAGCCTAACTCCAATACGCCTGAAAAACCCTGCCGTTGCTAATAGGGGGGGACCTCTGGGTTCGCGGGTGCGTAGATTGGGGAATCTGCGTGCCTACACCAAGCGACCCAAGAGAAGACGGTAGCACGCATGTGGTCACGCGCTGCCGTGGGACGCTTTGGGGGATCCTTTATAATCCCCCCGGGGGGGTGACCGCTTTACAGTCACCCTCTCCGAGATGTGCCAATAGGCGTGGCACCAGTGGGCGGCTCTAGTGTGATCATACGAGGACCTGGAGCCTTCCTTACGTGCCGAAGATGACCGCTCCAGTGGTTTTAGCCGGTAGGAGTCCGGCATACCCCTTCGTCCTTCCCCGGGGCGAAGGAAGTTCATGAAGAATTTCCACAGGGCACAATAAAAAATAAAAATAAAGGTTGAGGTGCCAGTGCCGCTAATGATATTGCTCATATGTATGTAAGCCCCCTGGTCGTGTTGGTGTATGGCAACAATCACACGCGTATGTCTGATTCTAAAAGAATGACTAAACAATTTTGGACTTCGAAATCGTGTGGTGCCGGCTCAGAATACCACCACCCCATCTCCTCCCGTGGGTGTCGTAAAAGTCGACTAAGTAATTAGCCGAAGGATGGGCAGCAGCGTCCTTCGAGTACATTAACAGCTCAACTGCGATCGCCAACCCGTCAAGCGTGGCGATTATGGCAAAACCCCATAATGAGCCCACAGCACACCCATATCGGTAGTTGTGGTGATCTTTGGAGGAGGCCTGTGTCCAGCAGTGGACTTCATTTGGCCGAAACGACTATCGAAACTGGTCATTGTCGACATACACCGCTGCACCTTAACATTCACTACGATCGGAAATTCACAGCAACATAGGTATACACTGAATTAAGTCGGATTATGCATTCGTAACAGAATCGAGGGAAGCAGAGCTGTGAGGTTGTTTACAGGACGATGGCCCGGGCGTGGTCGCACGGCTAGCAAATGTAACAGTTAACGACGCGACCCGGCGCCGCCCTCCGCTGCGACGGTCACCACTGCCCGCTAATGGAAGCCGCGCTCCGCACCAAATGGATCGGGCCTGATGTACGTTAACGATGCACTTCAGTACACACGACGACACTCAACTGCTGTTAATGACCGATCATGCACGGAGCACTGAGTCCATCTTCGTGTCCCTACACGTTTGCTGCAGAGCGAACCTTTAGTATTTGGCAACATTTTACGTTCGACCGAAGGGTTGCTTGTTATTCAGAGCGACCCTCAGACGCCACACATGCCTTTCACAGTCCTTTCAATTGTGTTTATTGTGTACTTTCAATCAGCTCGTTCAGCTCGTGTGAAAGCCTCCAGAGCAGTGATGCGCAGCCATTGTGTTTTTTATTGATTCATCGATTATTATTTGACATTTAAAATTCGATGCAGCTTTATGAGAAGAGAGAGTAGTGTTAAGCGAAAATGAATAAATATGTATGTGTTACTATAATTATAAATTATTATGAGGTATTTCATCAGATATTTTTCTCTGACGGTGAGGTGTCTGCTTCATTAGCTTATTACATTTATTATGTAAATCGGGTTCACTTTAATACCAGTGACGAGCAGAAGTCGTGCCGCATTAAGATTATTATTACTAATGTATGTGCGTTTTGTTAATTAATGATTGTGGTAAATCGCTTTTAATTAAAATTAAAAGTTATCGTCATGTCGAATCGTAATGTAGAAATACCTCTATTATTTTTATATAATCAATTAAAAGTCGGATTCTTATATTAATCGATTATGATCGTCGAAACTAATCGTTTGTGCGCATCGATATTAAACAACCACATTCTCACAAGTCATCATAATACATGAAGTATGTTTTCTAATACAATTGTTGAAAACAAACGAGTACACGAGTGGGCCGCGGGCGCAGGCCGGCCCGGTCCGCCCAACATGTGGCCGCGGCGGTCCGGGCCGGTCGGTGATCGTGTTATGTATTCTAACCACGCGATCATTATAAGCTTTATTATAATAATATGTCGCTTATCTGTCGAGTAATTTATCGGCCATTAGTGCTGCGCTCCACTAATATTATGCTAATTATATTTTCTTAACAAATAACCGGAACAATAAAATGTAGCTATTTATTATATGTGCTGCACAGCTGCACGAGTAGGTATGCCCAGCCGGCAGTAGTGACGAGTGAACTTATTATAGTTGATAAGTTAGGCCACACACGGTCGCGACTCGCACCCGCTGCTCATTATTCGAAAGGTCGTAACTCGCACGACCGCAAAACATTTATTTCTTGCAATGTATTTAAACACAAGACACATTCCATTTCCATCCATTTTTATGAAACCCCTTTTTATTGGAGTTTGGATTCCAAGCTGTCGTGTACGGTCCAATCTCAACAAGACGCCAACTCAGCGATAAAAAAACGATTTGGAAAAGCTGATACATCTGGCTCCACTCACGAACTCCGTGCTCAAAACCGCTTGCTAGTCGCTATATAATTACAGTCCTATTGAAGGTGTGTGTGTGGTACAATCGTGTACAATGGCCGCATCACCGTTGTTCTGCTCGCAATTTGGCGCACAATCAACAGTCGCGCGATGACTTGGCGATGACGCTGCGATTCGCCGGCGGGCGCGATCCGCTCGCCGCACTCCCCGGCCCCCGCGCACCCCCGCTGTTGACGTAATTGATGAGTGCGAGTTATCGTTACTGCATTACTGAGCTGCTCGTATAAAAGAAAGTAGGCACGAGCTCGTCTGCTTCATTACTTGGACAATTACTGTACGAAGAGTTGCGATTGTTCGTAGCTAGGGCTGGGACGGAGCAGAGCGTGGTGGGGTTAAATTATTCTTATCTTGTTAATTAGATTCTACTTTCAGCTGTATTTTACAAAGCGAATGCGAAGTACTCTAATACATTTAGCAATATTTTCCGTCGTGTGTTCCCAGCCGGGAAGGCAGCTTTACGATATAAAAAATATATACAACGAAGGCATTATTAAGATTGTGATCTGTTTGATCTCGCAGGGGATCCAGTTCGTTACGCTCATATTCTTGTTTAGGTGAGCAGAAGTAAAGCCAACCAACAACATCGTCGGCCACATGCGGCACTCGCATATGCATGAGTAACGCCAGTAGTACAATTCTCTAAGCTCAAACATCCACACATCCTTGAATACAGAATCGAAATAACGGTATAAAACTTAACTTGGTATTCGCTAAGATATGATTGAAGCTATTCGAGGACACGTTACAGACGGTGAGCCATATGGACGAGTCCTAGCGAATACCGAACTGGTTTTTCACCGTTATTTCTATTCTGTATTCAAGGATGTATGGATGTCTGAGCTTAGGGAATTGCACCCCAGGACATTAAAGTTGTCGGCGTCGTTGACGAACGTCGCCCGCGTCGTGGCTGGCCACAGCCGTGGCCGCGCTCTGCGACCGATAAATATATTTTTGCAAGTGTTCAATATTTTTACACGCCACTCGGATGCTTTGAAGCAACTACGGCGGTTTACTCACGTTCCGTTACTCCAACAACGCTAAAAGTTGAGAAAACAATAAACATCTGAACTAGAAGTTCTCGATAAACTAACCAAATCGTTGAACACGGAGCTGACGGTAAACGATTACTTGTGCGATTGCCTGTGTGGTTTCAGCTGCACAAGTCTTTATATAGAGTACGAAGTAATACAGACAGTGTATGTTCATTCAAGCTGAATAGAGCCGCTGGTGGCAATTTAAAGCATTCCTTTTTTGTTCGTATCTCCGGCATCAGTGTGTTTTGTCTCTGTTAGCTGCACTCAAACCATTAAGCTAAGACTAACTTGTGCCGTTACAATAGTAAGAAGTAGTCAGTTTGCTAATGTAATTAAAGCGACTGGACAAAGTATTACAAAGTACACATCTGTCGTTTCACACGGGCTCCACCTCCGCAGCTCGTTATCTGCTGTATGAAAGGACATTAAGTTTTATTTCATTTACCGTTGCGTGCGTATCTAATGAATGGTCTTACATCTATTAATATCGGGCGCGGCGTGTTGCAGCACTGCTGATCATATCCGAGCTTGGGCGACATCTTATCGAATCTCATATTCACATCTGATCAACCCGACTTCCCCCTAATCCTCAACATATGGAAATATAAGTATGCATACGAGATGGGATTTAACAATATCTGTACAAGTCCCAGACGGCGTGCCCTTCTACAGAGCAACTCACTAATCTTGAAAGCCTTTTATAAATCCAATGAATGTTATCGCAACAACGGTGAGCCATATTTCCTAAAACGGGCTTAATAGTTTAGGAGTTTACCTTGAGCAAACTTACGTTTCCTCTAAGGAAAAGTTTGTGTATAAGATTTGATAAGGAACTTAAAAAGTAAGATTGTGTCTTAGACGTTTCCATGTGCGTCGTTCTGCCGTCGCGTCGTGACTCGTGTGACATGTGAGCGACGCAATTTATCACCCGCTAGAACATTACCCACGCTCGCCGGAGTGCGGTGAGGTACCGCCCACAACACTGCTGCGGCGCGACTCCGACACGCCACACTTGCGTTACGTGCAGATCGGGCGAGCTTCACGATAGATTGCTCGTCTGCTACATATTAGAATACAATTGATATCTTTGTCTGTACTTAACACTGCAGTCTAGACTACTCGACTGCTAACACAGCTGATAAAGGGCTTTTATTTTAAGGCAGACAACATAACCCATGGCACAGCAGACATTGGTAGGGGTCGTAATTCAAGAATGAACTGTTATAAGTTCCGTCTTAAACCAGTATGTTAACTAACTAAAGGCGTTGCCGTTACCTCCTTATACCACATCGCTCATAATTTGGTTTTTAAAATATTACCTCAAAATTAAAATAATAATCTTCATACCTGAAACATTAATAAAATTGCCAAACTGTATTTAATATCTCGACAGTGTAGCGCAGGTCTTAACCTCGTTAATTTAATACACATGTGTCGATTTTTGCTTGTAGGAAAGAACGTGCGCAGGAAATTGAGTATTTTTTCCATTTGTTTGTAATATTACATTTGTGTGATGTATGAATGAACAATAATTTTAGTTTGGGTGGCAACCTTTTAGTACTGGGTCATGTTTTGGTGTTACGGGTTGCCGGGAACACGTTTCGAAGAAATAGACTTCCGTCCCGGAAAGCACATGCAACGATCCGAACAGTGTTAACAACAACAATCTCATGTTTTGGTCTAGTACCTACTATATTAGGATATTACAATTATTATTGAAAAGAGGCTTTACATAGAACTGGCTCTTCCCAACAGATACCCAGCCTATCTATCGCTAGTGATGTGCCCGACGTGCAATATCATGCCGAGTGCGTGTGTGCGAGACGGACGAGTTTATGCGAGGAGCGGCCGTGAGCCATTCTGTTTGATTCATTACTGTTGAACACCGTCCTCCCAGGGCAGCCCTCGCTCCACGCCCGGATGCGATTATCTAGATAGATGGCGAGCCAACCCTGCGATAACCACGATACAAAACACACTAGGAACAAATACATGTGTGCGTGTCAGTAGGCCGGATAATAACTGGATTAGCTAAACCCTGAACGTCAGCAGATACACGTAATCCGTAGATTTGGGCGAAGGTTGGCGCCGGTTCACGGTTCCACGAGGCGTTCTAAATTACGTTGCGTTTTAGTAGACTAGCAAGTATTTGTGACAACTGGCACTTGGCAACTATAGAGAGAGATTTGTGGAAGCATTCGGTTTACCGTGCGTAGGTGGCAAAATACACGCGCTCTCCAGATGTGTAAGAGAATGCCACAGATTATATCAGCCACTTAACATATGTATGTTGTCTAATGAACCGAGAAAAGCAAGCAAAATGGTTGTAAAATTGTTGAATAAAACAGGGGTCGGATAACTTGTTACTGCAGAGTGTTATAATAAAACACTTTTAAACGGATTCTATCGCGTATATTTTTGTTTTTCCTGACGTTTCGAACACTTTGCAGGGTTCGTGGCCGCAGGATGACCGAACGACTGCCGGGGGAGCGGTCCAATGCAGAAAAGCGTACAACTCGCCCCCGGCTAGAGGTAAGAAGAAGGACACCGTGGGGTTTTAGCCGGTTTGATCCCGGCATGCCCCTCCGCCCTTCCCAAGGCGGAGGAAGTCCAAGAGGATTTCCCCACGTTAAAAAAAAAAAGTATGACCGAACGAGGGTTCGCAAAGTGTTCGAAACGTCAGGAAAAACAAAAATCTAAAATATACGCGATGGAATCCGTTTAAAAGTGTTTTATTATAATGTGTAATACTCGCGAAAACCTAAGACATTACTGCAGAGTGTATTAAAAATGTGAAACTATAAATATTACAATAGCAGTTATTATTGTAACACTCCTAACTCTGCTAGGCCAACGCGTGGTGTTATTTTTTAGATGTCGGTACGACAGTGTGTATCGTCGCTTATAAAGTATTAAGTAATCAATGCTCAGTACTGTGTTAAAGCGAGTTAATTCCCATGCAAGTACCATTGATATTAATTGCCGGGCCCACCGCGGCCGGGGCCGGGGCGGGGGCCGGGGCAGGGGCCTCCCACGTCGAACACCGAGCACACGTGACTCCAGCTACATTACTGAGGAACGTGACGAAGCAACTGTTCTTACTAATAAGTAAAACGATTATGCCATCATACCGATATCGAAAGCTAATTGGAATAACATCGGCGGCCATTTGAAACCTAAGTAAATTGGCAGTCTGAAATCAGGAGACGTAGGCATTTGTTTACACTTGTGTGTACAATTATGGTGGTATAAGGCGGACTTAACGCCATGAGGTATTCTCTACCAGTCTACCTTTGGGTTCAAGAAAGCACTACCACAGCATAAACAAAGGTAACATATCTAAGTATATTTAACCTCCTTAGCACTGAGGTTCTTCATATAACGCAGAACAACCGAAATAAAAATGAAAATCAGTAAATGCGTCAAACGGAATTAACGGAATTTGTGTGCTTACCTGTAAAAATATGTTTGATGGAAAAATCAAAAACTATCATCATGTCAAAATAAAATCTTTAAAAACAATCAATAATACCTACATAAAACAATGTAAAAATGTTACTCTCGGACTCAGAAGGATAGAGCTTTCTATAACATCATCACATACTACTTCACCACTATACAATACTGTGGTAAATTATTCAGTAAGTTAGTACCTCACCTTAATTTCATTTTGCGTCTTGAAATTAATAGGTATCTCAACCTCAATATTTTAAACCATGTACCTATCCAGTTATCACAAATACTTTCTCATATAATAAACTTATGTATCTTTCATGGTATTTTTCTAGATAAATTGTTATTAATCATTAATAAACCACTTTTTAAGAAAAAATATAAATGTAATATGAGCAATTACAGACCCATAGCATTAGTACCAGTGATTTCAAAAATATTGGAAAAGGTAATTTATGAGTGTTTTTATAACTTCCTTGAGATAAATAATATCTTTGTTGATGAACAGATCGGTTTACGGTTTTTAATCAACAAATTTGGCCATTTATAAATTCCTTGAACCAATCATGTCTAAAGTTGATGAAAATAATTTAGTTTGTGCTGTATATAGGGACATAACTAAAGCTTTTGACTACGTTGACCATCAAATATTATGTAATAAATTATACACTTATGGGGTCAGAGGAAATGTGCTGGATCTTGTAAAGTCATATCTAAGTAATAGGAAACAATCGACAAACATAACAAGAATGTGTCCTGTGACCAAAAAAAAACGTAGTTATGCATATAAATACAGAGAAGTGGTGTTTGGTGTGCCACAGGTAAGTGTTTTGGGTCCATTTTCATTTATATAAACAGTGCTGTCAGTGTAATCTGTGTAATCGAACTATCCAATTTGCCGATGACAGCACTGTCATGTTTACGAGCAATAACAAATTAATTCTAGAACATAATACAAATAGGACTCGTCATTATATTGTTGACTGGTTGACATCTAATAATCTTAAATAAACTTTTAAAATACCAATATAGTGACATTCAGGAATAGAATGAATAAATTAATAACATATGCACAAATTTATTGGATTTTGACATAGTATCTAAGTGATAATATTGTATAATTATTGACATTATTATTTGACTGTTTAATTACAGTACCATTTTGCATGCCGTAAGGTTGAATATGGCGATACTGTAAATATTTTTAACATCTAATGTACTCTAACCCATATTTCGCACATAAATTAAATTGAAATCGAACCTTTTGCTTAATTATTTACAGATCTATGTATACAATATATGGGTATCTATGCATATTAATATAATTATTAATTTCTATTTATAACAAATTCTATAATATTTATATGTTCTATTTAACAAATATCATATTTGTAAGGTCGAGTTTATATTTGTTTCTCAGTGTTATTCAGTACCTATCATAATATCTTATCTAATTGATACGCCACAAACAGCCGTCTTTTTCTTCCTTCTGTTCTTATCCATTCTAAGTATCTCTGGCAGAAATCGCCAAATTGTACATAATATATTTTTAGTAATGTTTTTATTCTGTTTCTGGTGTACAATGAGCTGTATAATATTTTACGCTATTCTATTCTATTACTTTCTATTACTATCTAATAAAGTTCCGAATGGAGGATGATAAGTTTATTAAGTTCCTAAATCTACTTATCTTAATGAAGGCATATCAGAAGTGGAGGAATATCGGAAATAGAACGCTTCAGTTATTCTGTGCGGGTCTATTCTTTTGTGAATTCCACAAAAGTCTAAATCCCCCGCCAAGTCCTTCGTTACCGTACCCGAGGGTCTGACGCACCCCAGTGGGGTCGGCAGGTACGTGACATGAATTGTGATGGTTTGCACAAACGCTTGTCTGTTATGTGAGCGAATGTAATTACGCAGTCGGCAGTCGGAACTCCCGGCCGCTTAATTAACGTATGAATTTGCGACCACCGAGCCACCGAAAACGTAGATATAGAAAGCAAACACCACACAATGCGTATTTTTGTATACAATCCCGTGACAAGACTTACATGTCTTACGCCTCGTCAAGCCTGTCCATGACAATTGTTGTGCCATCCAGAACAAATCCTGCGTGGCACCACGCTCCGCTCGTCACCTCGAGACCGCCGAGCCGAATAAAGACATAAGAGGCCTCCCCCAAAGATTGCCATAACTACCGGTCGAGTGTGTTGTGTGCTCATTGAGGGGTTTTGCCATAATCGCCACGCTAGGCAGGCGGATTGGCGATCGCAGCTGAGTTGTTAATGTATTCGAAGGATGCTGCTGCCCATCCTTCGGCAAATCCCATAGTCGCCTTTTCCACCAACGGGATGAGATGGGTCGGTGTTATTCGTAGTCGGCCGCACACGGCACGGGTATTTAGTCTCATACCCCAGTAATTTCAGTAGCTACACGAAAAACACACGAATAAACGTTTACGCCACAAAAATATTGCAGGACCTCTAGTATATATATATATCTATACAAATAAATAAAATTAAAGTGTCTGTTTGTAATGCCAAAATAACAGCTTTTAGGTATATATGAAAGTATATACCTTTCTTATCTTCATCTTTACTTTCACTGGCAGATAGCTAATGTTATAAGGAATAACTTATTCTACTTTTAATAAGGGCACTACACAAAATAATTAAAACCCATGAAATCCAATCAATATACATACTCTATGTCAAGTGTCTATGCCGAAGTACTCTAAATTATATTTATATAATCCAATTTCTTTTAAATTAAACGGCGGGTGTAACCGCGGGTACCAGCTAGTTTTTTAATTTGTTTTTAAAAACGTTGCCCCACACTAGGATTTCTCCTGTGTCGTGGGTGCGTTTACAGACATGAATTCCACATACAATACACCCAGACCCGGATCAACTACCTGCAGATCATACAAATATTTGTTCCGTGCGGGAATCGAACCCACGACCCGGAGCGCAGCAGCCGACTGTATCAACCACTGCACCAACCGTGCCGTCGAATATATAGATCGTAGTCGTCGGATACCGGGTCTGCTTTACTTGTACAACAGGCAACATACCTACTAGGACAACGAAATTCCTCACAATCCATACCTAGTTCACATAATGAGTTTACAATAGTTGGAACCAACAATTTAGTAGTTAGTGAATTATGTGCGAGTACCTTATCACGCGTACGAGTTGTTCTGCTCCTTGTTATTTCGTGACTAAGCTGTGTGTGTGTGCGGCTGCGTAAAAATCGAATATCTTTATTTGGATATATTATAATACTATGAATATATGATACATTTCATGGGGTCCGTAATTTCCAGTCGCAGACCGAGTCCTTAGGGATTTTTATGCCGATGACCTTCTAACTGGTTGTCAATCAGTCGCGGAAGGCCAACAGATTTATCACCAAATGAATGAGTTAGCCCTGTGAGGCCGACTACGAATAGCACGAACCCATCCCATCCCCTGCGCGTCGTAAAAGTGGGCAGCACCTCTAGGAGTCTTTCGAGTACATTAACAACTCAACTGCGATCGCCAACCAAGCGTGGCGATTATGGCAAAACCCCCCAATGAACGCTGTGGCGATCTTTGGGGGAGGCCTGTTTCCAACAATGGAATTTATCCAGCTGAAATGATAAATGATGATAGAATTTATTATTATTAAGTTCTCCATATTCTTACCGATATGGTGTGCAATAGTGAGAAGCAATCGAAACGAAACGGTTAACAATTACTGACAGTTAATTGTAGCCGCGTCATGTCATAACAAACAATAATTTATAATTAAAACCATTAATATGTCAATTGAAAAATACACACGAGTGATCAGTGTGTGCGAGCTCCCCCTCCCCGCCCGCCCCGCACGCCGTCCCGGTACAGGGTGCTTCCGGTACCTTTGTGAATTACACCATACAACAAAGAGTTATCTTTGATCGATTGTGGAAGCAGTCATCGCCCTGCCATTGTCCTGGTGACAATAACTTCTATAGATCGTGACACATAACGCTAACTTTGTGAAGTCGTTCAGATATTGTGTCCTGAGGCATTCTCTTCGACAGAACCAATTGTCTCGGACAGTAGCGCAAAGTTAGATAAACTTTTAGGGACTTCGGTTCACTGAATTGAAGATTTTGTCATTCAATAGACAGACTATTGTTATAAAATAGAATAGTTGAAGTAATAGGTCTTAAAGGAAAGTTTACACGTCATATTGATTCGATTATTTATGTCTGGCTTATTTTGTCAAGATACTCTACCACACTATCACTCTAAAAACGCCTTCGTGCGAGTCGGTGCTGATGTCAGTCTCAACGAATACTACCGAATGTAAAGTCTAAAGAGCGCATAAGGCTATCCCTCCGACCGTAATTAAGGTAAAGTCGGCAGCCAGCCGACGGAAAGTGCGACCCTCCTCCTAAGAATCAACTTAAAACCCGAGACAAAACACGCGGCGGTAGAAGTTGATAGATGTATGCCGTAAGTTTCCCCAGTGTAGCGAGGAAATTAATTTATATCCGAAAATTCGTAACGTCAAAGTTTTCTTCACGGAGTTGTCACGAAACAGACAACTACAGAAGGTTCAGGCAAACATTACCCCTAATGAATATCACTACAGCGCGTGCCATCTATTATATTTCATGTAACTATTCCGTTTTATTAATCCCGTAGCGAATATAATATTAGGTATTTGCGAAATCGCGCATTTTTATTATTGAGACTTCTACGCCTGCTTACTCCGTGGAGTAAGGCGCGCTGCTCCCGACTTGTTTACGCGAACTTGTCGCTCGTCAGATTAAAATTAATAGTGTAGGGGCCCATTGTGTCCTATTTAGTTGATAAATGGTGGCGCGGCTCCTAATGCTCCGTATTATGCATGTATAATGTATCAGGTTCAGTACCCGACCTCGCCGCCTCACCCGGATCGCGCTGGAGTGTCACGCAGGCCTTCCATTCTGGGTGGCCTAATAATCGCTAATTGGCTGACACATGTTGGTCGCTCGCTTGAGTTTTTTTTTAAACAAATTTTACTATAAGAATTTATTGGTGCTGGAACATCTTTAACTATAATAACACAGATCTATAAACATTATTTTAAAGTATGGAAGAGTGAATCTAAATCTGAAACACATGCACGATTGCGTGTGAAGTTAACAGTTTAAGTGGCACATGACACGGCGTCTTTGTAGTGAGCGAACAAAACATCGCGCCGCCCCGCGCCCGCTCCGCTCCACTCGGAGACAGCGCTGCGCTCCCCGGCTGAGCCCACACGGCGGCACAGCGAACTTCCATTAGTTCGAGTACTCCGTGGGGGGCTCGCCTCGCACCATGACACTCTAAAAACTTCTATCGTACCGAACCACTCCCCGTGCATTGCTCCTTCATGTTCACACTTATTACAGTACTCGGTACGAAGACAGCCATGTACACTACCCCAATGCTTACATATCAGACTAGGTTGGTGACCCGATAGCGGTGAGGGACCGACATCCTCCCATTACTGAAACTTCTCGGATACGGTTTACATTGCAAGCTAAGTAATAATAGTACATTAGCAACAGTGAATGTGAGCGGCGGTGAATGGCGAGAGCTGCGGTTCGCACGCTAGGGAAAGGGATCGATAGTGGCGAGCAGCATCCGGCACTCGGCAGTTGTAGTAGTGTTCACAAACCACGGATGAGGCTGTGGCAGGCAGGAAGCTGGACGCTACTATCAATAACTCCCCACTAAAGGAACTAGTACGAGATGGTGGGCGTCGGCCGTATTCATCAGATCGTCGAGTGAGAGGTGTCTGAGCCAGCATTCACCGTCACGTACTTATCGCTGACATTCAATGAGCTGTTGTTTTGATAGGTGTCTTACTGTCAGTTGTTATCGTGTCTCACTCACACTTCATCTACAAAATATATTATTGTTGAAGTGGAGTATAAATAATAAACCGTGTCTAACGATCACTCGCGACTTTAATATCATTAAGTGATAGAGCATCATTAAAACTAACAACCAAAATGGCTACCAACAAACATAATATTGTTATTTGTTCAGTACGGTTGGTTAAATATTGTTTATATAACAAAATGGCATGTACATTGTACTGGAGTAAATAATAATGAATGCGCTGATTCAACAATTAATAAACATGTCTTATGGTAATGACACGGATTTTAGCAAGGTACAATGATTAGTATTTATAATACAAAATATTTAAAAAAACGTATTTATTATTATTATTATTATAAAAAAAGGAAATTATAAAGTACTAGCTGGAAACCGCGGTTTCACCCGCGTTTAATTTAAAAGAAATTTAGAGTTCTTCGACATAGACACTTGAAATAGAATATATATCTTGAATTTAAAGAGTTTTTTTTTTTTTGCGTAGAACCCTAATTATTTTTCTCAAATAAAAGTAGCCTAAGTTATTCCTTATAACATCAGCTATCTGCCAGTGAAAGTTCCGTCAAAATCGGTCCAGCCGTTTCGGAGATTACCCGGAACAAACAGACAGACAAAAATAATTATAATCATTTTTTTGTTGTAGGTACCGTGTGTACTTTCATATGCGTTTAGTAAAAAGCTGTTATTTTAAAATTACAAACAGACAATTCAATTTTATTTATTTGTATAGATAAGGCTTGAATTGGCCCGACATAGGCAAAAGTATTGCAGCAAACGGTGTATGTAAGTATAGAAGCAGTTGGTAAACCAGTCGCAAATTATGGAGTAGTGGGCACTTAGCGTGATCTAGGGCACATGTACCTCCATGTCGCTACACGCCACGCATTACCGTTACCATTATACTCACAAGCGGCTCGCCATGCGGGCTGCCATAAAAAGAAATATCACAAAATGATGCGGCCAGTGGCAGACGTTCTATACACACTTTATCTGATCATACAATCACGCTGTAACGACGTCCATCGTCCATCTTAGTCGTTCAACAACATCCATTACCTTCTATGCGGTCGTAGAGTAGAGCTTGTTGTGCGCTGTGGCAACACATCTCTCGCCAGCTGCACTCTGTTAAAACTCCATTTGTCGCGCGGGTCATTAGGCGGTCGGTAATGCACGTTTTTATGTTAACTCCGCATCTGCATTGCGCGGAACATACAGAAGTAGACGCATGCTTGCAATATTTCTAGATGACTGACGGTAAAAAATGCTTACATTGTAATACATTTTTTACGTCCGAATGAGCATAACTCTAGTGACGTGACGGAATCCGATGCCGCGTGCCACGGACTAAATTGCTGCAGAGGGTCCACTCCGTACAATGCGCTGTAACAAGCATACGTACGCAGACGTGGCTAAATAAAAAGACGCGTATGATAGAACACTTTTTTTTAATTAAACATGGTTTCGAGACGAGCAAGTCATAGTACGCTCGTTACCTCGAGGCTTTAGTTACTTAGGCTCTTGCCCAGTAAATTGTCAGCTACAGTGCCCTTCAAACCGGAAAAACGGAACCTTTTCTTTTAAACGGATTACATTGCGTATATTATAAATTTGTTTTCCCTAACGTTTCGGACACTTTGCTGCGTTCCCGGTCGCAGGATGTCATTACTAAATGTCAACCATTACAAGCATAAGCGATGCTTGTAATGGTTGACATTGTTTCGTTTCGCCCGTACCGCAGTGGTTTGATGTATAGGCGTTGTCGGGTTGTTATGAGTGAAACTTCTGTGCGTTTACTATTCGGTGCCCACTACGGTCTCCGCCCGCCTCGGATCCTGTTCGCTCGCAATATATCTAAAAACTTTATTTTCCTCCGTGGCGCGGGCGCTTCGACTCGTACATTTCTACATACACATCGGAGATACTTGCAACTCGTACATTTCGGTACCTTATCACACGTGTCGCACATACGATTACAATGGACACGTACGGCGACCAATCTGTTAATAACGTTATCAAACGAATATCTAGATAAACCGTTCTTAAAAATACATTCTAAAATGTGTACCACATTACTAATATTTGTGGTGTCAAAGGGTTTATATAGAGCTATAAACACTACTTAAAGCCATAAAATGCCTTCTAGCAATACCAAGTCTTAAAATGCGATCACTCGTGCCTGACCCCTTCTTCATAAAACAAAGCGAGCTAAGTTTTGTGAAGCGCTATTAGTGTAATCTCTCTTAGGAAACACACAATATTACTTAAGTTTTTCCTTCGCTTGCCGTACCATCCACTTTATAAGCGACTTTATCTTACTTTATTAGGAGGCCGGGTCCGGCGCGCGGCCGCACGATAACTCGGTTACCGAGCGCGCTCTCCCGCTCCCCCGGGGATTATCCCCATAAGTCGGACAAGGACGAAGCGATAGTGCTTCACATAAATTACAGTAGTGATCATAAGGGAAGTACGTAGCTCGACGGGTGGCACCGCTATGGATCAAATCTGGTCGCAGTTTGCGCGCACTATAGTTGTCTCTATCGCTGCCTCGTATTATGTTCTTAACGTATCATAAACGTGTGGTAACTAATGACAGTATAAATATCTCATAAAGTTTTCCAAACACGAGAAATTGAGGTCAAACGATCACCGAACCTGTATTTAGTATGATAGGATAACGTCATCCACGTTGTTTTCTCATTAATCATCAGATACTAGTTTGTAGGCAACTAATGTAGGTGTGAAATACCGATGCTTACACAAATAGAATATCAATATCTAAAGATAGATGATCAATCATGATATCGCGGAACACTACTATATGTTGTACGACCGCGTGGAGTTGACACTTGCTGGAAATTAATCACGTACACTGACACTTCTATCTTTACAGATGACACGTCAAGTACGCTCAGGGTTACCGTCCTCAAGATTTCATCTCGCGTGTGACACTGTGGACTGGCTCTGATCACAAGGTTCCTGATGGTTTTCCTTATTCTTTTGAAACTTCGCTCCCATTTAGAATGACTGTATCGTTATCACGAATCTCACATGGACAGTAGAATATGACGAAGTATTTTCTTCCATTACTATCTCTATCACATTCGTTAAAACGATTTTTCAGCAACATTGCGCAGTGAGTCATAAAACCTATTACTAAAATTAAACATGTTTTTGAAGTGAAACTTCTTTTGGGACGGTGTGAATTGGCTTTTATGAAACGAAAATAAGTAACGAAAGAGAGACAACTAAACTAAATACAATTATAGTGTTTAAGTTGTGAGAGATTGAGATAAAACACGTTTCTATATAGTTTCCCTATTCCCTATTGTCGATCAATCGCTCTCTCTCTCTGTTTACCACCACCGTAGTGAATTCATCATAGTAGTGTTTTACAAATTAACCAAAATACTAAGTTCCACTTAAATTCTACTACTACTTCTAGAAGTATTTTTTTGTTTTTATAAAAATTATATTTCCTTAGTATGTGTATCTACAAATGGTACGTCAGCCCAGTCCATGTTGCGTGAGCTATGCAAATGTGTGTGGTCCGGTGCCAATTGCTCATCGTTCACAGCCACACGGAACCACGCTCCTGTGCAGACAGGCAACAGCGACAGATGGCATGTGTCCGCCCCACACGCCTCGCCAACACACGTACTTCCTGCCGCGGTACGTTGCTAAACGTTTGGCGGTTTGAACCTTGAATGTTAAGTACACTGACAGTTTTATTTGAACTGCCGATATGGAACTGCTAAAATACTGAGCAAATATTAATGTTAATGGCGTGTTGGTTGCACGTGTGTGTATGTCCCGCCCGCTGGCAGGAAGGTACAGAAGATCCACTCCATACAACGCGCGATCAGAAACTCGCCATAGATCATCGGATATTTACCACTGACGGATTTTATAAAAATAAAATCGAATTTTGTAGAATATCAATTCTGGAGCCATCTTGTCCGATGTGTGACTGTATGACTTGACCATGTCCTTACATCTTCACTGTCAGTGCGCAGGCGCGGGCTATGGCGCCGCACAGCGACGGACGTGGACGGTGAATATTTTAGAAACCGTAACATTTCGCTCTCCTGGTACCGATTTGCGGACGTTTTTCTTTTTATTTCCAAGCCCAAACGTTTGGTGGTGGCCGTCGGAACACGAAAGCTTCATCTTGTACGAAACCGGTTTGCTTTATCGCTGAAGTTTTGCGTTAGATTAATAGCTATGTTGACCTCAATATCACTCAAGTTGACCTAAGACCGCTTCGTAGAAGTTATTTCCCGCCCATCATGCGTGCATCATTCGTTTTGTTGTCAGTTAGCGTTGATTAGGGATGTTATGTTACAGAGTCGGTTTTATCGGAGGCGGAGTCGGCGGTTTCATAATGACCTCAGGTGATCACAAAAAATTGAAGATTCTAGAAATCAATATTTATTATTATATAATATAAATTATATCAATATTATTGCCGTGTGGTGCCGGCTCAGAATGCCACCACCCCATCTCCTCCCATGGGTGTCGTAAAAGTCGACTAAGGGATTATTCGGAGGATGGGCAGCAGCGTCCTTCGAGTACATTAACAACTCAACTGCGATCGCCAACCCGCCTGCCAAGCGTGGCGATTATGGCAAAACCCCCCAATGAGCTCAAAACACATCCATATCGGTGGTTGTGATGATCTTTGGGGGAGGCCTGTGTCCAACAGTGGACTTCATTAGGCCGAAATGAATATTTCTAAAATAACAAAAACGTAACATTTAGGTTCCTAATAAAAAACGAAACTAAATTTAATATTTGTAAGAGAACAAATTAATAAATATTTTAAAAAAGCTGCGCGTACTACGCTTGCTTAGGTCTTTCATATTTAACATCTCTTTTACTCACTTTAACCGGTGCTTTATATTGTTAATAAACAATCTTTCGCATTCGCAACTTGTCGCAACACGCATGACAACGACTTTGGTTTGATAACGACGATTGATACAGTGCTGATACAGTCGGCTGCTGCGCACCGGGTCGTGGGTTCGATTCCCGCACGGAAAAAATATTTGTATGATCTGCAGGTAGTTGTTCCGGGCCTGAGTGTATTGTATGTGGAATTCATGTCTGTAAACGCACCCACGACACAGGAGAAATCCTAGTGTGGGGCAACGTTTAAAAATAAAAAATCTGATTCGGAGGTAGGATTTGAACCGAAGGCTTTCGGTTTCGGAGTTAAAGTTCTGTAACAACCATAGCGTCGGTCTCAACGAGGCGCGCGAGGGCAGCTCGACCGCGGGCTACGCATTACCTAACAATAACGCTGCGCAGTAACAACTGCTGTTTTGCCGGAGCCCTGATTAATAGTCGCGGTCATCTCCTTGAGAGCACGTAACTGCCGGTGATAAGAGTGATTTGCTAAGCTATCAGCGGCCATAACATAAACTTAAGGGTCTCGGCCCGTGTCCGGCCACCCGCCCTCATTACTACCCTCCCCCCTCCTCTGCTCCCACTACCATACCCCGCTTTAAGATCACCCGTTACCCCATCAGCGACTGAGCGGCGATTTTGCGAAAAGCCTGGCAATTACTGACTTTAGTTTGTGTTAATTACGTATTCTGCCCGCGCCCGTTCACGTTAAATGCACCATTTTAACTACATAGTTATGTTAATATTTATGAGTGTGTGCTGTGGCGGCGCGTACTTAATAATATATGTAGTGGTCGATGATAAAATGTAGCCAGTTTGGCGTTCCGGTGAAAATTTATGCACACTAAAGTGGTTTAGGTACCGACTTGCATGTTGATTTTGGATTTAGCATGTGATATTTTTGGAGTAAGTACCTAGGTACTTATTTATAATATTGTACGCGAGTACAGCTGTGCAAAATACAAATATCCCATACAAAGTTTCTTAGCCCGCCTATGTTGCCTATGCTGGCACTCGGTGGATACGTAGATACTTTGATCTGTGTCACAAGGCGAGCAGGAAGCGCTGCACGGTTTGTCAATCGGCGCTGCAGCGGATGCGCTCGCGGCGCGGCGTCTCCCCCGCCCCCCCCCTCAGCACCCTCTGGATGATAATGATCCGCTTGGTTCGCTGGCAATGCACTTTAATCGCTACCGAACAAGATTTCCGCCTCTTCCTGTACACAAGGTAAATTCCGTTATGTCGGTCGAACAACGACGTCTCAGTGGGTACTTACCGACCTACATCGTACAAAGCTTAAGTAATTAATGCACGTTTGCCTCTGATAGTAATGTTTTCATCGCCTATGTCGATACGTTGTTCTCCGACCGCTGACAACGTTAACGTGTAGCTGACCCGATTCAGACGCGGCTTCGTTATTTGGAAAATCTAACGTTTTATGTTGAAGACATTCTGAGCGAATGTGTCTATTATGTAGATGTACGGGACCACGCCTCTTAAGACGTATGAATAATGTTCGCAATCGCACACATTAGTAGAGACGTATCACAGCCGAAAATAGACACAGCTAAAAACAACAAATAAAAACAATTTGATTGTTACAGCAAGTGCTCGCGGGCGTCGGGACCGAGCAGTATGTACACCGATGGTCTAAATGTTTATCAAATAATCTCCGCTGGCAGCTGACGTGTGTCAACACACAACACATATTTGAGTTGAATATCATGATAACAAAACTGTTCAAAAATATCACAATAAATGTTCCCACGCCTGGGACGGCGCCCACTGGCGTGTGCCTGGGACGTCACTCGACGAGCCCAAACAGCTGACCGCGTCGCCCGCGGCCGCGTTGGTCCGCAGGCGCGCATTAACCCACTTATAAGTATGTATTCAGTGACAACAAAACGATAACGACGTAGGTACCACTTAACTTTGAGAACAAACTATCTATTAGACCTCCAAAATTAATATCGTATTTCCAAACGCAATCATCATTTCGGCCGAGTGAAGTCCACTGCTGGACACAGGCCTCCCCCAAAGATCACCACAACCACCGATATGGATGTGTTCTCGCTCATTGGAGGGTTTTGCCATAATCGCCACGCTTGGCAGGCGGGTTGGCGATCGCAGTTGAGTTGTTAATGTACTCGAAGGACGCTGCTGCCCATCCTCCGGCTAATCCCTTAGTCGACTTTTACGACACCCATGGGAGGAGATGGGGTGGTGGCATTCTGAGCCGGCACCACACGGCAAACGCAATATTACGGAAGATTAACATGTTTATTATATTGAGCTACCGAGTTGGAGACGACTTTGGACACGACGACGTCACGGTTGCAGTTTGTGGAATAGCTGAGCGCTTTGCTTTAGCACCGCAGGCCGCGGGTTCGATCCCACTGGATTAGTATGGCCTATAGTTTCAAGTCTGGGTGTTTGTGCCTGTCATCAAACATGAATAAATCACTGCAGAAATCCTAGAACAGTTTTCTTCGTGTTCTTTAGAAAGCAATACTTATCTTTGTCGACCAGAAACGAAGTAGTGAAAGTTTTACACACAAAAAAGAACTTTAGAAATAAAGAAAAACAGTCCTCTCAGGAAAAATAAAAGCGAAGTAAGCCGAACTCATCAGTTTGGCAAAAGAACGCTCGCTTTGAAGCCGAGAGGTCGACATTGAATTGCATGGACGGATACTGCGCGCGCCAGGTGATGCCGCTACACGGCCCGGCTGTACTATTTGCGTACTTACTTGCCAAATCGTGACAAGGTTTTCAGTTTGATAGTAATTTATTTCAGAATCATGACATCGCTCGTTGAATCGTCATTGTTTATCACTATTATAACTTAGTATGACATGTATTAGCTACAGTGACTTGTGAAATAATTGAACAGACCTTGTCACTGTATTAATTCATATTCGGTTCCCTATATATAGGTATACTCGCGCCCGAGTATCGTGACTCCATTATGATAATTTTTCAGCGGTTCTGACTTTGACAACTTGTCTATAAATATTGGGTTGAAGTAAGTTCAGCTAAATTGAATTGTCACAAGTAAGCAAGACCCCCCAATGAGCCCACAACACATCCATATCGGTGGTTGTGGTGATCTTTGGGGGAGGCCTGTGTCCAGCAGTGGACTGCATTCGGCCGAAATGATGAAGTAAGCATGCAACATCTATGTAATTGTAAGCCGACACGCGCTACTTGAGCGTGGGCGTCTTAATTATCCTCAAAACAACAGTATTGATGTTTACTTGAAACAGCATTATTATTATCACATGAATAATACATACAGACGGGATTTATGAGTTGTTAGTAGTGTTTGTTTGCCGGAACGTATTAAGTGATTACAAAACACGTTGATTTCAACGTGTTTATTATATTTAACTAAATTTATAATTATCGCGCAGTTAATTAAAGCTATAAATAACAAGCATGGAAAATATCTTATTATACTTCAATGTTGCATCCGAAGAGATTTATTCAATTGTAGTCCAATTCTTTTGGTACTGCGTCTACACACATTTTAGAGCTATACAGATCCTAAAAAAAAAAGGATTTGTTATCTGTGGTTTTACTTGGTTTGACCACCCTTTTATATGTCACTTGCTGTCAAATCATTCAATATTTTGTGTACGCGTCTGCAACACTAATATATTTATTTTAAGTCTTTTCATTATAAAATTAGTGCTATTCTTTAACAAAAATGGGTAAAAAACGAAGCCGAAGCAAAGAAGAACACATTAGACGAAAAATTAGACGTTTAGAAAAGCGTCTTCGTAAAAATAATTCATCATCTGACGAAACTGAGGACATTGGTATGTACTTATACAATTTTTCAGATATATATTTCAAGGTACTTTCCCGTGAATGTATAAACTAAAATATTATATTATTCGAAAATATTGAGTTAATACAAAATATTGGGTAACCTACGATAATACGTAATTCTTTTTAATGTGGTGGTATGTAATACCATCCTAAAGAATAACAACACACTTCTTGATGTGGTGTCACGAGATGACATCCTGAAAGTGTTTTTTTTCTTAAATTACTTTCCTAAAGTGGTGTCACGCGATGGCATCCAGAAAGTATCCCACCTATGTGTAAATGTTTCATTTGGTCTACAGATGAAAATCAATCACCTGTCGAAGTCATAGATGTTACGTCTGAACCGCTGACAATACCTCAAATAAGTTATGAGGAATTAGAAGAAACAATGCATGTGAATTCTTCAACACCTCCTGCACAATTAGAAACCGCTGTCCCAGATGAGATTCTTGCAATACTTGGTGAGGCGAGGAAAGTAGAAACTACATATGGAGATAAAATCCCTGAGGAGATCTCTGAACGTTGGAGTAAAATACTAACACATGGTCTGGCAAAAGAACAAAAAGAAGCCCTTCTCACTCAGATGTTAATTCCAAAAAATTTTACTCTATCACAGGCACCAAAACTTAACCAGGAGGTATCTGCAGTTCTTTCAGAGCCTGCAAAGAATCGAGATAAACGTCTCGAAAAATCTCAAAACCAGTTAGGCTCTGGTATAGCTGGATTAGTTAATCTGACCAAAGATTTAATAACTGAGGACATAGATAAAATTGAAATTATAAAGAGATTGTCCAATACAATACAAATATTACTTGATCTTCATTATGAAGAAACTGTTAACAGAAGGAAGTTAGTCCTTCCACTGTTAGATAAAAACTTCTGGAATATTATTCAAAATGTAAAACGTGATAAGTACTTATTTGGTGATGAACTTGGGGAAAACATTAAGATTTCTAAGAATATAGAAAAATCCAGTCAACAAATCAAGAAACCTTTTTTAACACAAATTGCCAACACAAAGAGAAGTACACCTCAACAGGGAAACTCTCATCGTCCTCCTCGTCAACAAACCACAATAAAAAGAACACCAGCAGCTCGGTTCCAACGCAACAGTCAAACACTGAACTCTTCGAGGAGGACAACATTTCAACCACACCAACACAATCGACAAACAACATCAGCCAAGGTCTACGACCGACGAACTCAACAGTAAAGGTATTCCATGCTGGTCGTATCAGACATTTTCTTGCTGAATGGCAAGAAATTTGTAATGATGCCGTAGTACTTGATTATATTCAGGGTTATAAAATTCCATTTCATAAACCTATACACCAAAATAGAGAACCTATTAACCCTCCTTTCTCTAAGAAAGACATGTCCAAAGCAATATCAAAGCTTATAGACCTAGGAGCGATCACACAATGTATAGATTGCTTGGGACAATTTATTTCACCAATTTTTTTAGTACCTAAACCTAATGGTTCCTTCAGGTTCATTTTAAACCTTAAAATGCTTAACAAATTTGTTACTAATCAACATTTCAAGATGGAAGATATTAGAACTGCAACTAAGTTAATGCTACCTAGCTCCTTCATGGCCACAATAGACCTTAAGGAGGCTTATTTTTTAATAAACATCCATCCCTCACAAAGAAAATTCTTGCGATTTAGATATATGGGTAAATTGTATGAATTTACATGTCTTCCTTATGGCCTTTGCTCGGCACCATTAATTTTCACAAAAATTTTAAAACCAATCTTATCTTATCTTCGATCTCAAGATTGTCAATTGGTAGCTTATCTAGACGACATATTATGCATTGAAAACAGCCTTATAAAATGCAAACAGACTATTAATAAAGTTGTAAAAGCCCTTACAAAGCTAGGGTTTGTTATCAACTATAAAAAAAGTAATTTTATTCCAAACAATATATGTAAATTCCTTGGATTTAATTTGAACTCAATAGACATGACTTTAGAGTTACCAATAGATAAAAGAACCAAAATTTTTAATATGATAAACATGATTTTAAAAAAGGACCATCTAAGCGTCAGAGAATTTGCAAAATTTTTAGGTACACTTACCGCTGCATGTCCAGCGGTATCTTATGGTTGGGTTTACACTAAGTTATTTGAACGTGAGAAATATCTTACATTATTAAAATGTGATTGTTATGACTCAAATATGTTAATTATGAATAGAATTAAACCTGACTTAAATTGGTGGGCTTCAAATATCAAAATTACAAATAATCCTATTCGTAAGGGTCATTTTCAAATGGAAATATTCACAGATGCTTCCCTGTCTGGGTGGGGAGCTGCTTATATTGGAAAAATAGCTAGAGGTCTCTGGTCAACAGAGGAGTCCCTTTTTCATATAAATTATTTAGAATTATTAGCTGTTTTAATGGGGTTACAGTCCTTTTGTAAAAATGTTCAGAACTGTGAAATTTTATTAAGAATAGATAATACAACGGCCATTGCATATATTAATAAAATGGGCGGGGTTCAATTTCCACATTTAAATGAAATAACACGTAAAATCTGGCAATGGTGTGAACAAAGACAACTTTACATATTTGCCTCATACATAAAATCAAAAGATAATGCTGAAGCAGATGAGGCCTCTAGATATAGCAACACTGATACTGAATGGAGCTTAGATCAGACTAAATTTCAAGAAATTATTGACATATTTGGTTTACCTGAAGTAGATTTGTTTGCTACACGGTTAAATTATAAGTGTGAAAAGTACATTTCCTGGAAATGTGACCCCGGGGCATTTAATATTGATGCTTTCACCTTACAGTGGAATACCTTTTTTTATGCCTTTCCACCATTCTCAATAATACTAAAAAGTTTAAGAAAAATAATTGATGACAAGGCAACAGGTATATTTATTGTCCCTTTCTGGCCTAGCCAGGTCTGGTTTCCACTATTTAAATCTTTAATATGCTCAGAAATAATTTATTTCAAACCCAATAAAAATCTTTTATTATCTCCTTCCAGAGAACAACATCCTTTATGGCCCAAACTTACCCTGGCGTGTGCAGTGTTATCCGGGAAGCATATGTGAGAAGTAATATACCTGAAAATACTGTAAACGTTATGGTTAAGTCCTTATCACAAAATACTTTGAATCAGTATAATGTTACTTACAAACAGTGGTTCCATTTTTGTAAATCACATAAAGTCGATTGTTTTAGCAAATCTGTTATATTAGTATTAAAGTTCCTTACTGACTTGTTAGAAAAGGGGTCCAGCTACACTACACTTAATTCAGCTAGAAGTGCATTATCTTTAATTTTGGGGAAAGAATTGTGCAATGATGACTTAATTGCTAGATTTCTTAAAGGGGCTTTTAGGATTAAACCAAATTTTCCTAAATATCATTCAACATGGGACCCCAATATAGTTTTAGATTTTTTATCAACATATTTTCCTAATGATGATTTGTCAATTGAAAAAATTACTTATAAACTTGTAATGTTACTTGCATTATGCACTGCACAACGTGTGCAGACATTATCATTGATTAATTTAAGAGATATTAAGATAAGTGAAACTTGTATTACCATTGAAATTAGTGATATACTGAAAACATCTGCCCCTAATAGGGCAAATCCAAGACTGATAATACCATTCTTTAGACAAAAAGAATCAATATGCCCAGCAAAAACACTATGCTGTTATATTAAAACAACAGAAAACCTTAGGTCTTTACCTAATACTGAAAAACTTTTCCTAACAATGCGTAAACCTATACATAATGCGACCCCTCAGACTATCAGCCGCTGGATTAAACAAACTTTAAGTAATAGTGGCATCGATATTAATATATTTAGCTCGCATAGCACCCGGCATGCATCTACTTCTGCAGCAAGTAGAAACGGGGTTTCTATTGACTTAATTAAGAAAGCAGCAGGTTGGACGGGTAATTCTGAATGTTTTGCAAAATTTTATAACAGACCACTTCTAAATGATACAGTAGTCACATCCTTTGCTGAGGCATTATTTGATTAAATCTATACTGTCAGATATCTATAATATTATTAAATCGTCTTTTATTTTGATCTAATTTTATTTTTTAAGTATCAGTATTTATAGTTACCTATAAGAAATAATATTGTGATGTGTAGCTCAATAAAACTACAAATGATTATTCACATTTTTTTTTTTCTTATTGTAATAATCTGCAACAAGCTCTAAACATCTACAATTGAATAAATCTCTTCGGATGCAACATTGAAGTATAATTAATGGTTGATTGAACTTACCTAGTGAAGTTCAACCATAATTATGCGAGATGTTGCATCCGAAGAGATTTATCACCCCCCCTCCCGATAACTACCCAGTTTTTTGTTGCAGCTTACAAATATACTCTGAACTAAATGATTTGACAGCAAGTGACATATAAAAGGGTGGTCAAACCAAGTAAAACCACAGATAACAAATCCTTTTTTTTTTAGGATCTGTATAGCTCTAAAATGTGTGTAGACGCAGTACCAAAAGAATTGGACTACAATTGAATAAATCTCTTCGGATGCAACATCTCGCATAATTATGGTTGAACTTCACTAGGTAAGTTCAATCAACCATTAATTATAAATGTTTGTGTTAAATTGCACGGCGGCGGCAGTGAGGACGGATTTCATTAATTGGCTCGACCGGTGCAATTTATTTTAATAAGTATATTATTAATATTTTCATGTCTCACTCTTGACGGGTTCATCCTCTGAAAGGACCCCGGTATTTTGATAGGCCTACACGGAGACATGGATCAGGACTCAGAGGCGCATCCCAGAATTTAAATCTAAAACTTAATGGGACATTAACCCTCTCCATAGCATCTCCAAGGACTTTCCACGGCTGCACTATAGAAATACAGTCACCAATTGTCCCCGGTGATGCAAGATATTGTACGAAATGGAAGCTATAATGATTAAGTTATATTGCAATTGGTGTTATATGGACTGAAAACTTTACGGAAATAACGGCGTCTGCCATTCAACATTTTAATGAAACTTTGTGGTAGACGGTGACTCGCCGCTCAAAACATGGGCCTCCTAAATGGCCAGCACTACAGGCGACAGGGAGCAACGCCGGCGCGAGCGGATCGGGATGTCGAGAGGTGCGGCACCGGTTTCACCATCGCGCGTTTCGAAGACTCGGAGCGGGTTTCCTCGTTATTACGTCACTAGACACTTCCAGCCCCGAGCATACAGCTCCGATCGGCCAACTAAGAATTGAGAAGCCTGCGGGCACTCATGGGGCCACTCACATACAGCTCGCCCTGCGTTTTGAGGATTATTATTTTAATTGTAGTATCACCTAGTGCCGGCTAAGAATACCACCACCCCATCTCCTCCCGTGGGTGTCGTAAAAGTCGATCAAGGGATTAGCCAGAGGATGGGCAGCAGCGTCCTTCGAGTACATTAACAACTCAACTGCGATCGCCAACCCGTCTGCCAAGCGTGCCAACCCCCCAATGAGCCCACAACACACCCATATCGGTCGTTGTGGTGCTCTTTGGGGTAGGCCTGTGTCCAGCAGTGGACTTCATTCGGCCGAAATGATGATGATCACCTATGCCGTGTGCGGGAGGTAGGTCTATAGTTACAATACCTTAGTATGACGCAATTCAAATGAATTAAGCACACGTCACGCGCTACACACATCTCGCTCGCATCTTTAATGAGTCAGACTTATATTCCAACTGTCAGTAATATAATGCGGTGCTTGCGCAACCGCACAATAATATTTTTGCAATCTAAGTGGATCCAACTCATATGCGGGCCCATCCCACTAGACGAGACGCCGCTAACCGCAAACATTAATTTAAAAAGAAATAACTACCTAGCTAACTTGTTTTCTCTTTTATTATCAACTAGTGTTGGAATATCTATTATTATAATATCATAAAAAATAATACATGTTATCGAAGCGAGTTTATTGTTTATGGCATGGACGTATGGTGCCGCAAGATATCGCCGTCTGGAGTCTCGGCCGCGGAACACGTGTGTTATCTGTGGCTCGTGTTAGGCGTGTCCGGTATTTATTTAATACAATTTGCTAGACTTCAGACGACGAAGACATCTTCGTGAGACCATCAACAAATCACGCCTACTACGTACATCGTTAATCACTCGACACTATCACTGACAATCAATTAAATCTCCGTCCTCCCTCCTATAGTAAATATGACGCGTCGGAGAGATGCTGATGTTCACTCAACTAATATTAATCATCGCTTGCAAGCACTTTTCACAGGAGTGTTGAAACTCGCAATATCTGCGAGCGAATGCATTTGAATCGTATTAATAAATATGGACGAGCCGAGAGCTCACTAACGGTGAGTGAGATTATTCTGTTCACACTGTTACGAGTTACGACAAGCCGTTGGTATACTCGTGGGGGACGAGAAATGTTAATACGGAGGAAGTCCTACATTGGAGACAGTAAGTTGGAGGACAGGCTGCAGCGCCGACATTCGACAACAAAGAAAACCGCAGGAGAATCTGGTTTAACAGTAAACACAAAAAATATGTTTGGCGTAGAAGGAAGCGAGAGAGATAAGCGAAGAATCAACAGAAAAAATAAGACCGAAAGAGAAACAAGAAATAGAAAACGAGTAGAACTCGACGCTGTTATTTGACAACTTTCACATCTTCATATATCTAGTGTTACCCTGCCAAGCGTTGCTGTGGATAAATGCACGTAATTACAACATGATTTTGATTCTGAATATATTTTTTAAATAAAAATGGCCGGGCGGGGCCAGGTATAAAATATAACTTCTCGTTGGTCTGCATGAACCATGGTTGGGGCATACCTGGCCCCGCCCGACTTCATAAATGAAGATTTTTTTTCCTTTTCAGTGGTTTTAACGTTTAAAGTTTTATTTGTTTCTTTTTAGTGTAAATATATGTAAGAACTTTTTCCAATTTGATATCAGTATTTAACACTAAAAATAAGAATGACTGAAGTCGATTCTTTGAACAGAGAAGACTCGAAACTATTAAGACATCATTTAGATAAGCGCAGTCAAAGTAACCTGTTTATTGAAGCTGGTTATAAAACTACTCAATCAAATGTAATGAAATTTATATGGGACCAACTCGAAAGCATTTTGCACCATATATACATATTATGCTGGTTTCAAAATATATATATATAATTTTAATCTAAACGTCAGAAGTAAATCAGTTGACGTTCGCTACTTGTAATGTTATCGTTACATCTTCGTGCGTGCCGACTCTACATTACATTTTATTATTGTAAATGAATACAATTCATATGATTAACTACATGTTTACTGAAAGAACAGCAAAATTGTGTACAGTAATATTCCACTGTCTTCATAAAATACGTCAAATAGTGTCACTGTCCCGGTAATGCTTTTTAAATAGTTTTATTCTTATTTATTTATTAATTATACTCTTTATTGTACACCAATCGTTAAAGGTCATAAAAACAGTAGTGCTTATAAGTATATTTTAGAGTACAATGGGCGGCCTTATCGCACTCGGCGATTTCTTCCAGGCAACCTTAGGATGGAGAAATCCTTAACTGGATAATATATGCGGCAGTTGATGGTGCACACAGATACATAATGAAATAACTAAATTACTTAATTAATATCGAAAAGCAGTTACTTCAGATGTGATACTTAGTAAATTCTAAGCAAAAATAATCACAGTGACAAGTAATGTTCCCTCACTAGTCTTTTGAACACTGATATTGACTGAGCTCGTCTTATTAAAACTGGTAATGCATTCCACAAACGAGCGGCCTGAACCCGTAAAGGAGTTATCAATAAATTTTGTGGAATGCATTGGCATTTTAAGTTTTAGGTCTTCTGATGATCTTAGAAACCTTGTATGAGTGTCACCGATGAACTCGAAGCGTTTTTTAAGGTAAGAGGGAGTGGAAGGAATGAATAATTCTTGTTTGATAACAACGTGCGCTTGTCAGATTGAGTTCACGATATCTTGAAAGTTGTTAAATACCTTTACATGGCTTTTAAATAAATATCGAAAGCGTATTACTTTCCAATTATAAGTAAATGCATACTTAATTGGATCTCGTTCGCGATGGCGTAATATGAATTAAGCGAGTGTACCGGGAGTAGGTGTTCAATTAAAAAACTGACTTCGACTTGCTTTTACGGTAATAGCGCGCACCGGTACACGGTGGTCTGCTAATGAGCGGAACAAGTTTCGAGGTTATATCCTAAATGTAAGTAGAACTGGAAAGTAAGTGAATGTATTGAGAATGTGAAGGACCGAGTGTTCGTGATTACTCGCCGCAGTTACCGCTTCGAAAGTCGATACAGATGTAGACAGGTACTCTCCGTAATATAGTATTTAGCAGTTACATCAATAGCTCCACTCGGTCGTAGCTCCCTAGACACATACCTAAGGGCATTATGTACAATGCTGTTTGGGTGTATTTTGCTGCCTGCTGCATGATGCAAAACACGCAGCGCATCCAAAACATTTCCAAGCGTGGTGAGTACTGGCAAAATCCCCTAAAAATGAGGACACAATTGTGAAAATCTATGGTGGACGCCTTTGTTCAGCAGTGGACGTTTTTTAGCTGATATGATGGTAATCCAAAAGATTAATATTAATAGTTTGGTCACCAGTACATTCCCAAATTAGCTATGATAGTTGGAATTATACAGGTACGGTACAGTTCTTTAGCACTACCATGTTGCGTGGAACAGTATAGTAGAGCTCTGTTGAAATTATGTTTGTACTATGTATACTGTAATAAATAAACATTCATTTCTCATAATATGGTTTCCAATTTCTATTGTAAATTCAGACACAAAAATATTGTTTGTATATTGTTTTGTCTACCCATTTGGGTGGAGCTCCTGAAAGGCACCCGCGACACATTGTACAATTGAATAGTTACTTTGAGTTATTCGACATCGACATTGCAAAAGGTTTTTCAAAGCTATCATAAACACAATGCGTAGAACCCAGTAAGATGTAGCGTTCGATATGAAAAGACTAGCGTTTCTTTGGTAAAATGTATGTTTGTGAGAGTTACAATTCGGCGCGTTATCGCATTCGCTTCCGTCGCGCGTTTACAAACACGCGCGGTCCGAGCCCGAGATGCCGCGCCGCGTCCGCCTCAACTTCCGCAGAACAAAAGAAACGTTTGCTACGCACACACACACACACACGCGTGCACACACACACACACACGCTAATGAAACTTTTCGTGCGGATGCCACGCCGTGTTTGTAACAAATCGGAAATCGGAATCCATAACATGCCGCTTGGGCTCGCTCTGTGCTCATAGCTAAGCACGTAATTGGATTATATGTTCAATTGTGAGGAGCTAATAACGGACATCCTTCGCCATTGCCTCACAACTAATTCATACTAAGTTTGTGTCGCGGGTATCGTTTCCTAACTGAGAATATAAAATGCCAGAAGTGCTCATACTTACCTACCATTACTTACTAATAAAGTTTATTGTAGGTAGTTGTTTAAATATTAGGTACTAGCTGGGACCCGCGGTTTCACCCGCCGTTTTAAATTAAAAGAAAGTGGATTATTTATATATAATTTAGAGTACTTCGGCATAGACACTAGACATAGAGTATATATATATATATATATATATTGGATTTCATGGGTTTTAATTTTTGCACAGAACCCTAATTATTTTTCTAAAATAAAAGTAGCCTAAGTTATTCCTTATAACATAAGCTATCTTCCAGTGAAAGTCCCGTAGAAAACGGTCAAGCCTTTTCGGAGATTTGCGGGAACAAACAGACAGACAGACAAAAAAATTATGTGGTGTCATGGGACACCAGGTAGGAACGAAGTTCCTTCGGCTAATGTAGAATCGACACTTATACACTACTCGCTTGTGTATGCGACTGTCGCGCCTGCGCACGTCTCATTTAACGGTTTTATTCCACGCACTTTTTTCCATGGATTTTTTCTTACGGTTTTACTATCACATTTTTTTCAGTTCGGTCGCGCATCAAAATCCCTATCCCCTCCAAGCCTGCCGTAAGGAACTTCGTTCCAAAAATTACAAATAGCTTTTTTGGTGTAGGTACCGTATATACTCGTACTTTCATATGCATTTAATAAAAAGCTGTTCTTTTGACATTACAAACAGACACTTAAATTTTAATTATTTGTATAGACTAGGCATGGAATGGACTCAGATATTTAAATTATTTCCTAATCAACCTTTGTCCTATTCCACGCTCACGACTCACGGTCACCAATAAACTAATATCTGCTTGTTAACCAGTTGACAGTAATGGGCGAGTTATGAATAAAAATAAATCGCCCTTGTGGCCATTTTCTTGTGTTATTTTAATTACCAAGTTATGTATCTATCAGGATATTACCGTAATATATCCGGATCGTAAATGTTAACACTTACGGTGAAGTGTTATTTTATTTTAGTGTAGTGTAGATTACTTAGTGCTCGCCAGTGACAGGCGAGCTTACCAACAACAAATAAACAACAGCACCACTTAGCTTTAAAGTGAACGCACGTATTTGTTAACCGCGAGCAGTGATCCAATCTCCGAAACGTTGACACGCCGTAAACATTCACAATTATTGTTATTTAGAGGCAGTGAACTAATTAATGTTTGTTGAATCAGTGTCGTACCATTCAAACTGGCCCTAACCATTGATTTGTGCTGACGGGCAGCCGCAGAGTATAACAATCTGTAAAATTGTATAACAGTTTCTGTGAACGGTACTTTTCGAATCGTAAATTGTAGGAGGAAAGCGGCACGGCATCTATACGGAGCGGAGCGACTGAATACTTGAAAGCAGCATCCCTTAATTACGTAAAGCGACGTCACGTCAGCGCTGTGACGGTGTACGGCGGGCGGCCGATATCACGAGCGCTGTCAGCTGTTGTGGAGCTGCGCCAGTGTGCGAGCCGCGCCCCCTCCCCCTCCCCGCCCCCGCCCCGCTCGCTCGCGATCCAATCAGCTGATCGCCGCAGGTCGCGGCGCGGCGCCACGCTGACACGCCGATCACACTATATAGACACCATGCAACGCGCTATTTACTACTATCAACACACGTTGTGCTTCGGTGCTAAAAACTATAAATATTTTGATAAGGAATTATACACAATCGTTTCATAGCCCCAAACGATATCTTCCCAACATATGTTTTCTAGCGATACTCACTTTTACCAAGTTTTTACAGCGCGGTTCAGTTGATGAGGCGGATATTTATAAAATAACGCCAGACCGTGCAGAACGCTCGTTCCGGAGCGGGTACATGAAAGAGTTCTGCTCCCGTTGTTGTCCCGGTGTTGCTGTTTCGGTCGCACTCGTGCCTAACACGAGTGTGAGCAGGATGAACAGCGATACCCGCCTGTCAAGTTCGGTGCTTAAAATGGCCGATACTTGCTTAGTTTCGTGATCGCCTAGGGAGGGGGCCGATGTCGATAATATTATGTTTTATGACAGCGGGTGGATGGCGGACGTACATAAATTGGGTTTTCGTTTTACGAGAGATAATACCGACGATAAATTATACTCACAATTCGGGAATCGAATTTCACCCGAAGTGAGTTCACGCGGTTTAATTGTAACTGCCGGTGTAATGCGCTTCGAGGAAGTCGGCAATTATGGAATTGCTGTTCTGGCCGCGAAGCGTAGTTATCAGACCGTGACGAGGGAGCTCGTTATAATTCGCGATCGTTATTACGAGGTCTCTTATCTTAACCGTCTCGCTACAGAACGAATCTTGGCGATAACTGTTACTGCCAGTTTTAGTGCCAGCAATATATGAGATTACTGAGCACGTATTACTTTGAAAGCTTTTATGCTTATCAATAAGATAGTTGTCTGAATCGCCTGATGGCATGGCAGTAAATTAATCGGTGTAGGGCTAATAAATACTCGGCACGCGAATAAACAGCCGGTAATAAAGCGATACCTTAATGTCTCGGTGTTCGCTACGCGGTCATAAAACCACTAAAAGAATGTGGCACAAAATCCAGCACCATTAAATTATTATATTTAACTACTATTATAGCTAAATACGAGTGTAGTTACCCTATGCGAGATAACGGCGACGCACGAATCTGAGCGGACACAATATCACAACCATAAAAAGTAACAATAAACTTTTTATCATCGCTGTGAAGATAAAATAAATAAGTATAGCTTTAACTCGGCTCGCCGGCTTGTTGGTGCGTCCGTCTCGAGTGGAGCGCAGCGCGCGGCCCGTGGCCCATCGTGCCGCCCCAATCATCCATTAGTCTCGATGTTTATTTCGTGTTTATTACGTGGATGCTAATTTAACGCCGTCGCTCGCTGTGATGTCGGATAATGGAGTAGGTACAGTCTCACAAGAGCCCGGGGCCACGTGCGTGCTGCCGTAATGGATGATTTGCTCGCTGGCTCGCTTCGCGACTACGTTTCTCACTAAACCCGCTGCGTGCACTTTAAATCCATTCGACTGCATCTAATTAGACTCGCCACGGCTAATTGCTGTGCCGAGATGTTCGCATGAATGTAACGAATCACAATAATCCAGTTTTATTATAATGGTATTTCTAGTGTTATTTTCCTGAATGGCGATTCAGTATGAATAGTTTCTTTCCCGACAACTATTGTAGATTATTCACGACTCATTGTGTATAAGTGCCTTTCAAACAGAAAATAAAATGTCTAATGAATAGCGTCCGTGCGCGCTAGGCTTTTGTTTAGCGGATATTTTGGAAGTGTTGTCATTGAGAGCGAAACAATGGCAGAATGAGTTGAGTTGGCCGCAGCCGCTAGCCGTGAGCCGCAGCGCAGCGCCGAAAAGTTCAATCGCTTCACACTTGTGTGTAATTATAATTATGTATATGAAGTCTAGAATACTATTGTTCTGTTTAATGTTCTAAACATAATGAAACTATTGTTTGATATTTTTAGCTTGCTAGGAAAAATAACAATGAGAAGTGGAACGCATAAGTCTCACAAAAATCTACGAAGAACGGGAGCCGGGGATTTATTCATTTCCAACACCAAAGTGCTTTACATTTTAGTTCGTTCCCTGGAACAACATGTAAGGCAATTTCCATAACATAAATAGGTACCTACCCACGTGCTACATTTCACACGAAATTTACTACAATCATCCAGTACACAGTGATTTAATTAACAAAGTGTAGGTAAATTTCATCAGTTCATAGTATATGTATTATAGTCACACTTCGGAACTGAATATATTAACATCCGTGACAATTTTTGGTTACAACATCACTCGACGCTTCTTAATTTTCATGTCACAGACGACATGCTTTCACCATCTACATGGGCATGCTAAACATAGCACTAGCCTTGTAGGTTTATTTTAACATGTTTCATGGGTACAGAAGAATGTTTCTATTTAAACAATACAAAATATAAGTCTTATATTAGAATAGTAAATTGCTGCTGAGCTCTAGTGAAAAATTTGCCTCTCCTCCCACTATCCATCATGTAATCTAGTTATGGTAATTAATTCACGATAAAGAATGTACTATACGAATGTACCGTACGTTAGCATCACCCATTTGTGCATCTAGATTAATTACTTGACCAATAACCAGTGCACAGCAGGACATTCACATATCGTAGTAGGCAGCCTGCAGTTACACGACATAAATGCCAACTTGATACACAGCCATTACGTTTAAAAGCCCAAATCTAATCAATCGAACCTAAATTTTGGATTTGGGATTAAGAGTTTGTCTGTTTTTTGTGTTAAATGTCATCCTAACACAAAAACGAAAGAATTTCAAAATCTTAAATCTAGATTTTAGATTAGATAGGAATGTTATTAATTTCAGCCGTAAAGCGATATTAATGTTACCAATCGACTGTAAATACCGATTTATGTCAACTCCAAACACGTTCTTCTCTTATATTTAAGTAGGTATATGTTTTTTTCAATAATCCGAGGCTGATTTATTCTAAATCAGAGACATTACGGTTATAGAGCTTCTGACGTACCTATTCAACTGATATTAATGAAGGTGATTAGTTTTGACATTTGGAATGTAAAGAATGCAATGTCTTACTTTAATTTTACAAAATTTGATTCATGTCGTGTTTATTTACACCCGTAAACAGCTTTATAATCGCTGTGCTTATAGAATTAAGACATTCAAGACAAGATTCGATAGAACTAGGTAACTCTAAATTCCAACTGACGATATTTCATAATCGAGATGAGACCCTAATATAAAAATAACAGCTTCTTGTAGCGCTTCGGTGTGGGTTTCAACGTATGCAAAATATTTCGGTATGTGAAAGACTTAATCTGAAAAATGAGTGGGCATTTGAGGACACATGAGATAAGTCATTAGTGTTAAGTTCCAGACGTTGGTGAGCGTATACTTACACGTGCCCTGCGCACCGACACTGCGTCCTGGAGGCTTCCGGTAACGAGCACTGAGCACACGCACTGGCCGACAGCCGTACACTACACAAGGACCGCACGCGTCCGCCGTCGGACGAGCCGCATGGAGGTAAATAAAACGATGTTTTAGGGATTTTTGTAAAAAGATAGTTATATTTTTGGCATTGGACTATGACACAATATAATACTATGATATGCTAAGTAAGCGTTTTATAAAGACTTTTACATGCCGAATATTCGTTAATCAGACTATTCATCAGAGGACTCTTTATATATAATTTTAACAAACATAACCGCTTACAAAATGAGAGTAGAGATACGATTCTAATTTACCGTTCGGGACTGCTCTAGAACTCATCACCTATTCGAAAACATAACTATGTCTAGTTTTATTCTTAATATTTCTCACTTTCATTTTTTACTCTATAGGTACATATTTATTATAATACAATTTTTGAACATATAATTATCGATATGATATCTTATACAGAAAAACGCAACGAATCGGCGACGGTACAATAATTTAATCGTGAAGCGTCGGTTACTGCGTTTGCGAATAAATATTTTCGTTGGTGGGTATGCACTAGCGTCGACGCGCCGGCGAGCGGTCGGCCGGTCCGTGCCGCGCCATCGGGCCGTCCGGCCGGTCCGTACCGCGCCATCCGGCCGTCCGGCCGGTCCGCGCCGCGCCATCCGGCCGTCCGGCGACCGACCGCGCGACCGCGCAGCGAGCGAAACGATAATACGAAACGTTCAGGTCCTCGGCGAAACAACACATCAAAATCGTCCGGTACAACAACACATAAATCAACGTTTAAACAATATCAACGTACATAGGTACTATTTGGTATTAGGTTCGTTCGCGAACGAGCCGACGCGGGGGCGCGCGTCGCCCGAACGCGGCCGACACTTATCACTAACTAGTTACGACGAAACATCACAGAGAGCGGCTACATGTAGATCGGCAGCTGCTGCAGCCGCTGCAGCGCGCGCTTGTCGAAGCGCTCGAAGTGCGCGGCGGGCGGCAGCGCGCGCGCGGTATCACAGTCCAGCGCCTCGGGCAGGTAGGGGTGCGGCCGCAGGCGCCGCGCCGGCGCCTCCGCGCGGCAGCACGCCGCGGCCGGCTGCGGCGCCGGCGCCGGCGGGGCGGGCGCGGCGCGGCAGCAGCGGCGAGGCGCGCGCGCGCGGCCCGGCGCCACCGCGGCCGCGTCGCCGCGCGGCAGGTTGTTCACGAACGGCACGCGCCGCAGGCTCTCGAGCCTGCGGAAGTGCGACGGGTGGATCATGAGCAGCGGCTCGATCTTGACGCCCTGCGGCGGCTTGGCACAGTCGGGAAGCTCGTATTCAATACTGCAGTCTACGTGTAAAGGCACCGAGTAGTCCTTGGGGGCGAGCGAGGCGGGCCGCGCGTCCCGCCGAAAGCGGTCGGCGGCGGCGAAGTCGGCTTCGCCGCGGGCGTAGCCCGTCATGACGGCGGACGCGGCCTCACGGCATGTGCGCCGCGGGGCGCGCGCCGATCAGCTGATTGCGGTGGCCGAACTTAGCGCGCACACGTGCGCGCAGGACAGCGGCGGCCGCGAGACTGGCACCCGACCCCGCGCGCCTGCGCCGCTTGCGCCCCTCCCCGCCGCCCCGCGCCCGCCGGGAGCCGTTCATCCCGGCCTGCCCCCCGCGGCCCCGGGCGCTCGGCGGCGGCCGCGACTTAGCGACGTTGGCGGGTGTCGGGGGGCACAGCGCGGCGGCGACCTGCCGACGAAATTCATCGACAGATCGATAAAAATGGCGATGGTTACTAGGGATGCGAATGTTGCGCGGAGATGCACTACGCACGTCAGCTTAAGAGCGGGGAAGCGGGTGCGGGGCAGCCCACGAGGCCGGGAGGGGGATGCAATTGTCAAACAGCTGACTACAGAGAAGTTCAAAATATTAAACAACGGAGAGAACGCTGTTGCACCACTCGGAGAGTTTGTAAGAATACTGCACAATTTACGCTAATGTGATTTATCTTACTGTACACAATGTGAAAGAAAAAATCTCTTTCCCTATTTACCCACTTAGCGCCCCGAAGAGTTGAAAATTAACTTAGAACGCAATAGATAACAACTACCTATATAAGTTATTAAACTGATATGGTCGCTAACACTAGGTAGGTATTATTGAAACTGAAAACGGGACATTTACCATAATGTTTTCATTTGAGATCCCGATATATCGGCACTATTTCAACGGCTTTACGGATAAACTAATATATAGAAATATGATAAACATCCAGTTTTCAGTTCTAAAAATAAAAACTAAGCCAAAACAGGTATATATTGAGTGCCGTACGCTTGTACAGACAGTCACTAGCTCACCTACAGTACACAAAATATCTTTGACCGTGTTTAGACAATTTTAAGTGACGTCAGCCATATTTTTAATTGAGGAATAATAATGGAACTTCAAAAATCTTGTAAACCATGTGACAGATACAAGATTTTTGAATATTTCCGACTACAAACCAAATGAAAATATGACAGATATGATTAGGAAATGGTTTTCAAGGGTTCCTTCAGTGTTAAAATATTTTAATATTATATTTATGCCACAAGTTTTATGAGTATATCACAGATACCTTGCAAACCCAACTATCCCACGAAGCGAGACGCGACGAGCAAGAAGTCTGGAACTCCGTCAGTAATATTCGCTGGAGGTCGATTCTCGTTTTATTTGCAATGTTGTTCTATGCGACTATGTATATGTATGTGGTACGTCTAAATTGTACTACAAAATACAGCCGCATTTTGGACCTCATGTGACAATGAATTCAAAACTGTAAAATACCTAATGAAATTTTAGTTAAATATGTATGTAATGTTAATGTCTACATTCCAATAATATTTCTTATGTAAATGTTGGCTAGTACCTACATAATTTAAATTGTGATTAAAATTGTTTTGTATATCAAATTGTTGATAAATTAATCTAACTGAACCTAATTGACAAATATATTTTGGGTCTGTCGCTTAATTGGGTTTGTTTTTGTTGAAGTTTAGATTGGCGTTTGCCTGATTGAGCTGATTTGGTGTCGAAGTATTATAGGCATGTCGCCAGGGTATATAAAGCCTAAATTTAAGTACAGCCTTTTATTTTATTTTTATTTTGATTCATAATGTATTGAATTTAGTCTAGTTATTTGATTTTGTTGAAATTTTATATTATTATTTTGAGATAAACGTGTACTAAATTTTTCTGTGATTTTAAATGAATAGCGATGTTGATTAATGATATCAGATGTTAATTGCAAATTTTAATTTACATTAATTTTTATGTATTTTTACGATGTAATATGGGTTTATCCTGAAATAAATCAATTTTAATTTTTTAATTTTTAATTTAATTACCTAAAAATTTTATAAATGGAAAATCCAAATACATATTAGAATAATATAATCCATAGGTAGATTCAACAATGTTCATTAGGTCTCTAACAAAATGTTTTGAATGATTTTAAATAAATCAGCATCGCTCATATCCTTTGCTCAACCAACACTCCACGCTGTACGGCACCTAGATGTAGGGACATTAAGGTGCCATGCAGTGCAAATGTAGAGTTTGGGAGCAGAGGCTCGTGTCCAAAACTTTATAAAATTGACGCCTGCGACCATGTGAGAATACGTGAAGCTTATGCGACATAACTATCGATTTGTACGAATATATAACATCTAAGCTTTCAGTGCGATAATTGCCCCCCGGTTTGACGATGCCACTGGCCGCTAGCCGAGAGCAAATATTGACCGTGCGGCGAATTAACCAGCCTTGCCAGGCCCGCGCTAGCCCGACAGTCCCGACACGCCACTACACCATACCAATTACTTCCTATGTACATGACCAAGGGGCGGACACGTAGCCACATACGCTCGGATTTCGCACGCTTTCGTGATTGTAACTTGTCTGTAGCTAGTGTGCATAAATACTGTTAGATGCTCTTAATCAAGTAGAAACCAAGTGAACAACATACCACCAGAAATGTTCAGTTCAACGTCGAAATGAGCTTGGTAGTCTTATTGACTTGCCGCGAGATCGCCAGTATGTATAACCCATAACTTAAGTATGGTGAAGTTGGCATTAGCGGATAGTGTAGACTGTATAGTAAAATGATAGCCACGCACTTTACTTGAGATTAGCAGACAAGCAAACGTTTTGCTGTACGGTAAAAATTGCATTCTGATGAATTTTCCTATAAACTTGAAGTGCGATCGCTTTGTGTGGTCTTGAGGCACATACCTCATAACTGCAGCAACCGCAAGTGTCGTAACACGTGACTCAGCGATGATGAGCTGCAACCCGAGGGCTGACAACCTTATACTGCGATTGCCAATCTACAAAACATGCCTTGTTAAGCAATGTGGTAATGAGATGTGGACATGGGATACCATTTTATAATTTAATACAATACAATCATTTATTTATTTATACACTGGAGGGCATTTCGCTACATGACAACCTAATTAATGCCAAAAGAACCTCAGGGCCAGGCATTTTTATCTTTTTGTTCATACGTATTTTTACGAATCAAGGGCAACTAATTCTTTAAAACTTTATACATTAAAAACATTTTGCAGCTATACAATACTAACTAACTGAAGTGCAGGAAGCCACATGTGCAGAAAAGTATTAACGCCACACGTCCCTGTCTACAACGACCCGATACACAACGCCGCCACCAGCAAGACAGTTTATTGAGTGTGACAGATCGATAGTACCAGCCAAAAGACACAAACAATACAAGTAAAAACACCAATGGCTGCATGATGTTCACACATTCACTGTTGTGTATCAATATTGTGAACAATATTAAGAAATTCATCAGCCAGGTTGTGTGGTGCCGGCTACGAATAGCGCCAATCCATCTCATAATGTATCGTCAACAACACATGACAACCCCATGTTATTGCTATCATCACTACGCTAGACAGGCATACTGGTCATGCTACTACATGTCCTCTGGATAGACGCTACATCACCTTTTATGATATCCACAGATAGAGGGCGGGGCCTATTCTTCAATAATAAGATAAAGATTTAAAACCATCCGGTGGACTCGAAGATACGGATAACCAGAACATACAGAAAGGTACCGTTCTACAGAAGACAGATTCAGGTAACTGTTTGGAAAATATACTACCGTGAGCTGTCCGCAACCCAGCGAAATGCGAAACTTCGATAGTGCTTTATCATTGAGTTTTGATAATAATCACTCCGAGCCGTAGAGAAATGTTAATCTTTAGTAACGGACACCTCGCGGCACGCACGTACTGCCACATGATGCGACAGTCGGAGAGAAAATATTGAATGTAAGCATTACCGGTTATCATACTGTGGGAGAAGTAGACTTTGGGGAGAGGCCCAATGTTGCACTGGTTTGGTACTTGCCACTGCAGCGTGCAATTACGTGCGAAACGTGTTTTATAATGTTTCTGCACTAATTAAATCTAACTCACCCGTTTTGGATATTCCATGTATAACGATCACTGGGTAGGTTGCCTCTCAATGTGGTAACAGAATCCCTACATACTAAAGGAATGTCCAGCAGAGTTGGTTGCCGATGGGTTATCGATACGGTGCGGTGCGAGTGGCTGCATCCGATCTGATGAAACGAGAGCCGGGCGCGGCAGGCCGTGCGCGCACACTGCAGATCAAGTGACACACATACGCACACAGACGAAGCAGAGCTATGTACATACACTCACCAGATCAAATGTCACACGTATACACGTACGCGAGGGACGTTCAATCATGTTTTTTTGCATTTATTTGTTTAGTACCGGAGTTAACATTGATAGAAAGCCGTAACATGAGGGGGCTATGAGAAATTATAGAAAACGTATGTACATATAGTGTATGTAACTTCAACGCTCACATCGGTCTCTATGTTTACAAATCCGTTATCTTTTCTCACAGGGAGGATTTTTTGAAGTAACCCAAGTCTTTTCGCTTCAATGAACGTGTAAGGTGCGCGTCTAATGTCTCTACCTTAGTTAGTTACCTATCTTAGTTTTAACGAAGTCAGGATTTGTAAATAACTACGAGGGCGGCACTGAAAATTTCGGGAATCAAGGAAGTGACACAACATTACTATTTAAAAATGTATTTATTGCTTTTCGAAGTATTCTCCGCGAAATTTGACACATTTTTCCATACAATGGAACCAATCATTGAGGCAACCATTCCATTCGGAAGTTGGAGTCTCCAAAATGGCCGTTTTGTAGGCGTCCACAGCTTCTTTAGGTGATGAAAATCTCTGTCCACGCAATTTATTCTTTATTTTAGGGAAAGTATAGAAATCACTAGGGCTTAGGTCGGGGCTGTACGGCGGATGGTCTAATAATTCCATGTTTTCTTGTTCTAAAAACTCTTTTGTTCTGTGCGCGGTGTGAGAACTCGCATTGTCGTGATGGAGGATGATGCGGCGGTTGCAGTTCTCTCTACGGAGTTCAGAAACGACCTGTGGTAAACAAATGCTAGCATACCATTCTGCATTAACCATTCTTTGTCCCTCAAGAGGAATAGTCGTAACATGGCCGGTTTTGGAGACAAACGTGGCCACCATTGTTTTTGCAACACTCCGTTAACGAACAATTTTTGTTGGCTTTAACTCATTTTCGAACACCCAAACTCGTGACTGGTTTTTTGTTTCGGGTTCGCACGCATATATCCAGGATTCGTCACCTGATACGATGTTGTATACAGCATTTGAGGATCCTGCGTGGAATCTTTCGAGAGTTCTGACGCACCAAGTAACGCGAGCCGCTTTTTGCTCTTCACATAGCAAATGCGGTATCCATCGGGAAAACAACTTTTTTACACCTAATTGTTCATGCAAGATTATTTGTATTTGACTCATGCCAATGTCTAAAGTTGCCTAAATTTCGCGGTATGTCACATGTCGATCTTCCTCAATCAGCTTACGCACAGCATCAACGTTTTCTTGGGTGACTGCAGTTTTTGGACGACCTTGACCAGGATCATCACTGAGCTTGACACGTCCACGTTGAAATTCAGCAAACCAGCGATAAATTGTGGTTTTGGATGGGGCTTCATCACCAAATGCAGAAATCATCCGGTCAACACACTGTTTTTGTGTTAAACCACTTCGAAAGTCATAATAAATCATCGCTCTTGAATTTTCTCGAGTCAATTCCATTTTCTCAACGACTAAACAAGTTTGACAAAACCTTGTGACAAGACCGTGAATCTTTTTTAAAATAAATAAATGGTATTCGATTTGTAAAACCAAGGAGTTTTCAATTAAAAAGATTTTAATATGACAGGAACAGTGGAAATATTCCATTCCCGATACTTTTAGTGCAGCCTATGTAGTAGTGATTCAGGTTCCTTATTATTTTCCTGCGACGTGTCAACATCGCGTGTCACCACCTCGCTACGTGTTTACCCGTAAAAAGTAGTGGGATATCATGCAGAGCACAGTCTTTTCTTTCATCTACAAAAATAAGCTTTCTACTATCAGAACGAATAGTGACTTGGCTGTTTCGTTATTTTCTATAGTAGTTCTTGATTCTGACAAAATCGTGATATAAGGTGAAAATAATTCTTTTACAAAGGAATAAAAAGTTGCAGTTGCCAGAAAATAGACACGAACCCCCAATCCGAATCTATTCACAAAAGTTAAATCAATAGACAAGTCACACGCTGTGCGAAGTCCTGCTATCTCTACGTTCCGTCCCAATATATAATATCCTGTTCGAAACACTGAAAAATGAGAATCTATTTTTTCCCGTAAATAATCTGCAACAAGCAATTTACTATTGAGTTAAATCTACCGAACTCATTGGGAATAAAGCTCAGCGGGGAATTTTCTATTTAATGTGAAAAAAAGCTAACAAAGGGCCTCGACCCGCCACAATGGCGGCATCACCCATGATTTGGAGAAATAAATCTACACAGCTTATCTTTCTCTAAGGCTTTTTGTACTACAATATATACAAAAGTGTACAAAGGCAGAGATTTTCTGGTACCTTTTATGTATGGTCAATAAGATACATAAAGTTACAAATTTCCCTGTACAAACCGGGACCGATTGTATGTGCGAGTATTATTCAGTGTCGGAAACGTTTTTTTGGTTTCTGCCTCTAGATAGATATTGCTAATTCAATAGAGAGAAGGAATTCGAAAGTATTGATTTAAATGAATATTTGTGTAAAGGTGCGTCCTTGGATTTGTTATGACGATGACGTCGAGCGTCTCGAAAGGCAAACACTTGGAAATTCTGTGACGGATGTAACAATTGTAAGAACTAACAATCGTGAGTCGTGACTTTTCGTTTTTATAATGGTTTCTCGTTACAGTTGAAGCCGCGAGCAAGTTTATGGTAAACTTAGTGATGCCATAAAACAGCGAGCGAGTTAAACATGTAGGCTGCATTCGCATGGGTGTGTCTGCGCAGGCCGGAGGCGGCGCGCGCTCTTCTCATACTAATGCAAATTCGCCCACAGCCGAGTTATTCGAGCGTTTTGAACCATTGTGTTTAGCGATCGGCTAATACCTTCATTGTGAATGTTAAATGTTTGCTGGAGCGATTAGCGCGCGTCCGTTCCGTGGCTGATTTTCAAATTTGGCTGATTCGAACAATTATCGAATCATGTTTAGCAATTTTAAATCTACCAAGCGAAGAATTTTGTGCAGGTTTATATGCGTGAGATATCGAATAAATTAAAACTTCAACAATCATAATTTTGTACAGTTTTTGTAGGCACAGTGTTGATCATTAGTTTGCCTTAACGTTATGAGTATGCTGTGCAGCGTCAGCCGTCATCCGCATCACAACACCCGACACCCGAGGCTGCACAGCCGATCTCAGGCTTTCAAACCGTCGCACCGAGCGACCCACGAGAAGACGGTAGCACGCATGTGGTCACGCGCTGCCGTGGGGCGCTTTGGGGGATCCTTTACAATCTCCCTGGGGGGGTGACCGCTTTACAGTCACCCTCTCAGAGATGTGCCTATAGGCTTGGCACCAGTGGGCGGCTTTAGTGTGATTCTACGAGGACCTGGAGCCTCCCTAAAGTGCCGACGATGACCGCTCCAGTGGTTTTAGCCGGTACGTTAATGAAGAATTTCCACTGGGCACCAATAAAAAAAAGGCTTTCAAACCGTGAAATTCCGCTTAATAAGTTTCGCGTGATGCCGGAACAATTTTGTAATGGGCGATATGTAAGAAACGTTCTCACGCATTCCGTTTGGTAATGGTTCTTATAGGTACAAAAAGAAATAGTTCTACCGCATACAATACAGAAACTCTCAAGTGGCTTGAGTACACAGTGTAGTTCCTTATTGATTGGCTGACTCCTGGCGGGGTGTCCCTGGGGTTGCCGAGATCAGATTGACCCTTTTCATTTCCGCTCCCACTTATATTTATTTATTTTTTCGAGGATGGCGAAACTGCCTCGACGCAGGGGGCATGGGGGCAGGTGAAGGGGAGGGGGTGACAACAGTGCGTACTCTTGTTTACGACACTGCACTAAGTAGGTAACCCCTTTGTGGTCTGACAATACATTGCTTTACTCCTTTGTTGTTGTTGTTTCTCATGTCGCGGTATAATGGTATACCTACGTACGAATTATTATGGAGTTTAGTTTTAACTGAACGTTTTAAATTGTTGGTAGAGCAGCCTATTCTCGTGGACAAGAAGTCCTTACAGGGTTTCCGTGGCCCTGCTGTTATTAACTCTATTGTAGTCTTAACAAAGTGACGCTGCTTGTATAATTTAATTTTGGAAAACGTATAAAATCATTTATTAGAAATTCTATATAGTAAATCTGGAAGACGATGATGATTAGAAACAGTATGACAAACAAATTTCCATTAACTACATAATTACTAATTAAAAAACTTATTAATATCAAAAAATCTAAAATCCAATCCAGGTCATATCTCAAATTCCCCAAGAATTGGGTTTGAACAAATAAATAAATAACGATTTGTAATTGTTTTATGTTCTCCATTTCAGAAATATTTATCAATGTCATTGTAGAATTCCATTGAATAAAAATTCCATGGTACCCATATTCTATGGAAATCCGGTATAAAGAGCCGTCACTTTGATAATAAAATAAACATAACAGTTATAATGGTAAAATACATTTTGAACTATTATTTTTGATAGGCATATAGTCTAAGTATTCAGTATGTCATCGATTTCGTAGATTTATGCATTTGTTAAGCACACAGAGGACTTCGAAGATTGCTACATAAATATCGACCTTCGAAAGTAAAGTCTGAGCGAAGTCTAAGGGTGAGTGAGATTCAGATATATGGACATAAGACGGGCGAAGAATGCTCTAAGCAAAGTAGTGGCTAAGCGCATCTTCAAAATTCGTATTCAGACACACAGTCCCTCTCAAACTTACGTCGGTCTTGGCTAAGTTTGAACTCTATTCTCTATGGCCATTTTTAATACGAGAATGCATATGGGTGAGATACGGGTTTTACAAAACTGTGTAGTCAGGCATAAATAAAAATAAAATGGATAGCAATATATACAAAATGCCATTGGAGTGAGCGAAACAAAATATCTGACACAAATCTGACAATTCATACTTCCCGGCGCACCTATGCCGGGGGCTTAGTGGCGCTAAATTCGCCCAAAGTAGTCGAATCTTCACTACTTGGCTTAGCTTAGTTTACGCTAAGCTTAAGTCGTGTTCCGATCGCCTGTGAATATAATTACGAGCGTAAGTAGTGCATTTTGACAGATAGAAGCGTAAGTTCACGCTTAGACTGGTTTCTGAATCACCCTTAGTACGCTTTATAGATCTCAGCCTTAGCGTAGTTTCTTCATACCAAATCTAACGCTATACATAATAGTCACACGACTGAAACATTGTCCATGTTAAAGTACCCTTAACGATTTATAATGTTATTGAGTAATTAGGTACAATAGAACTTTCTTGAACAATAACATTGTGTCTGCTCCAGCAGGCCCCGCGGGAGGCGCAGGCTCCGAACTGAATGTTTGCCAGTCCTCTGTAAATAGCCCCATCGGTTCTTTTAAGTATTTGGGAATTCCAAAACAACTCTTTATGCCCATAAACTGGCTATGGGACACATATGGGACCTACTAGGTACCGTCACGAGCAGTACCTGACCTCTGTACCCTACTTAGCCTAGAACGGAAATATTATGCGTCACTACTAATTACGAATAATTTTTATTAGGTTCTATTCGCGGACTGTAACGGCTGGAAATTAGAATACCTAGTGTCTGGTAAATGGAGCTGAGTCGTGTTATTTTCAGGTGGAATTATTATTTCGGCCTCTTACGAAATAATAATATAAAATATATTCTAAGAATGTTTGTTGGCCCGTACTTGGCGCATGTGTCTAGTCTAGTACTTGTATATAATTAATTATATATTATTGACATAGGCTGTAGAAAGACCATAACAAACAAATCATTTACCTAATTTTCTTAATTGCATTGGAACAAAATATTGTTACGACTTTATTTTGTTCGTTCATAAACATATTCTGTTTATTTTTATTTTAGATCTGTTTTGTTTATCACTTATGTATATTCACCCGAAACATTTTTTATCTTGTAACTTTATAAGTATTTATCGAAAGTCATAATAACTCTATATCACAAGATATGGGGCCTTTGACCGCGTTATAGTTAGAACAGAAAGAAATAAGTTTTTATTCTCGCTCAAAATGACGGCACTCAATTTAAAACAATACAAATACGAGATTATAAAATATCTCTATCAATTGAGCTGGCAACCGTGATGATTCTGTCAACCAAAAACAGATCAGAGGGCCAATTCTCGCAATTTTAAAATGTTCAAAATATAGTTCCGATCTAGAAATGTCACAAATGGTATTCTCCTAAACTAACAAACAACGTCAAACGTGAACTTACACTGTGATGAGATCGAAAATGGATCGAAAGTTGATCGTTGTCGAAACGGTATTCTGCCAACATTTCGAACAGTCTCTTGTACTTACTAAATTGTTCATTATATAAACGGCAAAATTGAGATTGAAATAAGACTAGATCCAGATTATACCGAAATCCAACTGAACTTTAACGGCCAAATACTCAAACGCCATTTAACGTTAAGTCCCCGCTTAAACAATTTGAGCTGCCCGGTTTTGTACCAAAAACAGGTTTCTCGAATAGTTAAACTTTGGACTTAACGTTAAATGGCGTTTGAGTATTCGGCCGTAAGAGTAGCAAAATATCATTTTTTCGGTCAATTCTTAATTTAATCTCAGTTCGGTCAAGTTTCAATCACCGTGTGAATTAATTACGAGAATTGGCCCTCAGGTACCAGCTTCAAACAAGTACAATTTGGTACTAGCGTTGTTGTGGTCACAGCTCTAACCTGGCCCACTTTAATGTCATGTCACATTATTCCACAAAACGTATTAAGTATGTGCGTACATTGTCTTACTTCTGTTCAATCGAATTAACATTCTTCATAGCAAAGCGACCAAACCTAACATCGTAGTCACGGTAAATCGGCCGAAGACCCTTAGGGCGTTTCTCCACTACGCCGTTCCGACGTCGGTTGTCGGAAGATTCTATCAGAAACAGTCAAAATGATCAGACGAGCGAACGACGCTTCTCCAGTTACTCCATAATAATCTTTCATGCCGTGTGGTGCCGGCTCAGAATACCACCGCCCCATCTCCTCCCGTGGGTGTCGTAACAGTCGACTAAGGGATTAGCCGGAGGATGGGCAGCAGCGTCCTGTGATTACATTAACAACTCAACTGCGATCGCCAACCCGTCTGCCAAGCGTGGCGATTATGGCAAAACCCCCCAATGAGCCCACAACACACCCATATCAGCAGTGGACTTCATTCGGTCGAAATGATGAAAAAAAATGATGAATCTTTCATACCATCGCAATAAAAGTCATTTGGTATGTACAATCGTTCTTTATGTACAACTTTTCAAAAAAGTTTAGCGTATCCATAAAAACTGGTTATCGGAGTAATAGACAAACGCATATACTAAACTACGAATTTCTACATCGGATCGATAATGATCGGGGGTCGGATGGGAGCAGTGGACAAACGCCCTTATGATGGGACAGTTTTTTGGGCAAATGACTTTTCTGTAAACTGTTATGTCGGATTAAAACAATTCTGGCGACGATGTTAGGATTCCTGAAAATGGTATAAGGTTCCGAAACAGGCATTTCATGTTTTTACTCTTATTTTGGACAAAAGACGAGATGATGAGTTTGAGGACACAGCTATCACACCGCTACGGGGTATACGGATAACTTAAAATATCTCCAGCCAGCGCACGGACGCGCCCTTCTTCAGATCTATATCAGAATTAATTTGTGATGTCTATTGTTATTAGTGGGCCCACAGGCTACAATGGCCGCTCCAGACAAAGCTCCCGGAATCTGAATATTTCCGACACAATGGCGGGCAGGGTGTGCAAGCGGGTCACAGGTAATTAATTCAAGGTGACGTGAAATTCATTGTTTTCTGCTTTTTGTTCAACACATGTGTTGTACTGACGTCTTCCTGTCCCGACATAAACATAACTACGTAGATACGAACGTTTAACATTCAAGCGTCGACGGCCACACTTACTAATGCATCGTGGAGTTTTGTCACGGCGACTAAATAGACCGAATGGAAATATGTGTTACACAAGGGAATCGAAATAACAATGACATTGTGTGATTCAATTTATTAATATTCTTGGTATCCTTTCACATAAGCTTTACGAGAAATGGTTCAACAATACAACGAGTCAGATTTAAACTCGCGACCTTACGTTCGGGAGCCAGCCCCGCCATCCGAGTATTGTCCCTCGTGTTTACACGAACGTAATCAGTTTTTTGTAAAAATAATTTCCCCTCAGTCACACACGTATGGCGATATCAGTCATTCATAACGCGAAATTTATTACACGGAGTTAGATGGGATTTATGTTGAATAGCTGAGTTGTGAGTACGTCAGGGACATGCATCGGTAAGCTATTGTGATGGAGAACGTAAAAACCATTTGAACAAACTGGATAGAAATATCTATCGCTAAATAAATTCTGAGCTACGCTGAATGATACAATTCCGCTCTGAGTTACCGAATCAGGGATCGGTTTTATTTTATACTAGTTGGGACCCGCGATTTCACCCGCGTTTAATCTATACAAATAAATAAAATTGAAGTGTCTGTTTGTAATGTCAAAATAACAGCTTTTTACTAAATGCATATTCAAGTATATACGGTACAAATAAAAAAAAAACAATTTAATTTTTTTGTCTGTCTGTTTGTCTGTCTGTTTGTTCCGGGTAATCTCCGAAACGGCTGGGCCGATTTTGACGGGACTTTCACTAGCAGATAGCTGATGTTATAAGGAATAACTTAGGCTACTTTTATTTTAGAAAAGTAATTAGGGTTCCGCGCAAAAAAAAAACCTTGAAATCCAATATATATATTCTATGTCAAGTGTCTATGTCGAAATACTCCAAATTAGTTTTAAATTAAACGCGGGTTAAACCGCGGGTTCCAGCTAGTTTAAAATAAATTTAGAGTACTTCGACATAGACACTTGACATAGAATATATATTGGATTTCAAGGGTTTTATTTTTTACGCGGAACCCTTATTATTTTTCTAAAATAAAAGTAGCCTATGTTATTCCTTATAATATCAGCTATCTGCCAGTGGAGGTCCCGTCAAAATCGGTCCAGCCGTTTCGGAGATTACCCGGAACAAACAGACAGACAGACAGACGGACGGACAGACAGACAGACAAAAAATTTAAAATAGTGTTTTTGTTGTATGTAACGCACATACTTTCCTATGCATTTAATAAAAAGCTGTTATTTTGACATTACAAACAGACACTTCAATTTTATTTATTTGTATAGATTGATTCCTTCGCAATGGAAGCGCATTACATTTTATATACATAGTTGATATATTTTCACCACCTAGGCAACGATGGCTCGAGCATGACGCTTTCAGAAATTATTGGTCTAAACTAACACCAGACTGAAAAGAGTGGAGAAGTAAAGGGAGGCAGCTGCCAAGCAGTGGGAACAATATATTAACTTTGAATGTCCGCTGTGGTTGCGTCATACTTCTCATCAAATTTTGATACTGTTAGCAGTGATACCATATTGGTTAGACGTAGTGACGTCAGCGTATAAGACAGCATTTTATGTAGAAGTTCGATGATGTACCCAGCCAAACTATTTCACGGTAGCCTGAACAATGATTAGATCCGACACATTGTTGTGTGACGTCACCGTCGCGGCAGGTCTAGATTTGGCAAGTGGAGACACATATAATAACTCTACAGACTAATTCCGAGTATAACTGTCATAAATGAAAAATTTCTACATCATTCTCATGCTGGATGTGAGCAGCGCAAGAACGATCGTTGTGGCAATATCGGGAGTGGAAGTCCAGCAGAGGAATTAGCTAAAAGGATGATGCGTTCTGAGGTTCAGAATACAAAGTTTTAAAATTGTACTAACTACAAAATTATAATAGAATAGAATGTAACTTTATTGTACACCAAAACAATATGAAGGATTATTTAGGTACAATAGTTAGCGTGGCACAATGGGCGGTCTTATCGCTAAAAGCGATCTTTTAAAAACACCGTTTGGATGGATTTAAAAGTAGGGAAATAAAGAAATTCAGGTAGTCTGTGGTGTACTCAATAATGATATATATAATTATATCGAATGTAAAATTAATACACGTAAAATTAGGTAAATGAGTTTATCTGTCACTTATAATCACGGCCACCGGCCCATTTTTCCAACTGTGGACTGCGATAGGGAAAGCACCAAGCGCAAACGTTCGATGTTGAACATACAAAGAACATGACTTCCGCTACAGCTCGCCACCTGAACAACGGAGATATCGCTCTGATCAAATATGATTGCCGATCCTACTGCAGAGTAGGGATTAATTAGAGAGCCTGTGACGTGTTCATCTGTATAAGTAATCTGTGTTATAATGTTATTAGTAGGTACGTACAGAGGCGGTCGCGGCCCGACCTCATTGAAGACATGCATGTGCCCGCTGTACGTTACAAAGTAGTTAGTTACGCGTGTACTGTTGCTGCCAAGATGATCACGTGAGCTAGCGAAGAGCATACGAGTCACTAATAGAAAAGGCTTGGATTGTACTTATAGCATTGTCCTGGTGGTGAATCTATTATTGCAAGATTCCAGCTAGGTGGTACCAGCGCAGTGCAAGATATTCCACTGACAAGCTGTGTTTAAACATTACTGTATTCAGGTTTAAAGGGCACTGTAGCTAATGAAATTACTGCGCATAATGGACTAAATAACTTAATGTGTCGGAGTGAGCACAGTGTGGTTACGTAAGAGTACTCTCGGACCGAGGGCCGACCCCCTCGAAGAAAAAGGACACGGCGCCGGGGTAACAACCGCCCTGGCACCTAGTTCCTGAAACCCCTGCCGTCGCTATTAATAAGGGATGGACTGAAAACCGGCGTAGACCAGTGCATGGTTTAATCACTGCGGAGTCCGTTCCTTTAATCATACTACACAAAAAATTGTATCTACTCCTACCTATTTGCATTTTTTTTCTATATGGGGTATTTATCTATATGGGGGGCCCCCACCTATGGGGTCGCGGGTGCGCAGATTGAGGAATCTGCGTGCTCGCATCGAGCGATCACCAAGAAGACGGCGGCGCGTATTTGGTCACGTGCTGCCGTGTGCGCAGTACAGCACAGGGCACAGTGCGGCTTCAGGAGGATACTTTATAATCCCCCCAGAGGATATATAGATAGGCTGGACACCATTGGGCTACTCTATTCTGATCGTATGAGGATTGGAGCCCTTCTTCGGTGCCGAAGATGACTGTGCACCTGGGTTAAGCTTTTTAAAATCGCGCCTCCGATCGAGTCCTGAAGACTCGATTCGACGAGGGAACTATAAATGCCTGGATTTTAGAATTGAGCTCAGAAAGTTGCACGGGACGAGCAGATAAATAAATGAACAATAGTCCGCTCTGCCGAACCTTTTAGGAAAAAATGTTACAATAATTAGGAGATTTATGATCATCCATATAATAGTTTTCTTTATCGACCGTTACGCGAAATTACACAGCATAATGATAAAACGGCTACCGTAAATAGTTCCGTGTGGTCTTTCAGGTTTATATGCATGCACGCAATGATCGATCACACATCTTTGAAAGATAAGCAGAACAATAGAAGGCACGAAGAAAGCCTATTGAATATGTATTGTGTTGTGTGGGGACCGACAGAGCCAGGAAGTGCCGCCACCAACTTGAGTTAAACGTTCACTCGGCGGGCGCTGGGAGCCGCCAGCTGTTGAACAGATTTGCAACAACGAAGTATGAAACCATTAATTATAGTTTACGTGTGATGCAAAAAGGGTGAATTATATGAATGTATGTCGTGCGAAGAATACCATCACCCCGTCTCATCGTAAAAGGCGACTATGGGATTAGCCGGAGAATGGGATGAGAACATTTGTAACTCAACTGCGATCGTCAACCCCTCTGGCAATCGTGGAGGGCAAAACCACCTAATAAGCACACAACGCAAACCTATACCCGTCGTTGTGGCGATCTTCGGGGGAAGATTCTGTCCAGACGGACGTTGTTCAGCTGAAATGATAATGATGATGATATAAATGTTTCTCGAGGGCTAATTTGTGGATGACCACGTTCAGATAATCAAAAATAGAATCGGTAGTGGTACCGGTGACTTCATCGGTAAAGGGGTCTGATTGAAATCCTTAAAGGAACGTTCAGCTGTTCAGCAGTTGAAGCTCTTTGGCTGATAGGATGTCATAGGTTCAAATCATGGTAATTATACCTCGTACCGTCGTTTTAGGGTAGCGTATGTCCGAAAGAAAAAACGATGGAACCCTTATAGGAGCACTCGTTTGTCTGTCTGTCTGACGGTCCGTCGGTCTGTCACAGTCAATTTGCTCGGAATCTACTGGACCGATTAAGTTGGAATTTGGTACAATAAGAACTTACGCGACCCAAATACGGATGTGTAATGTAAATAAATGAATTTCGAGTATGGGGATCACTTATGGGTGAAAAATGAGGGTGTGAAAGGCTCAAATTTTTATTTTTTATTTTAACATAAATATTTATAAAGTTATTTTAAGAAAACAGATGAATATTCACTACTCGGAGATAAGGGTATCCCTTGTCTACGAAACTACTGAGGCCGACATTTTTAGACGAATACAATAAATAGTTCTTTACTTATAGATTACAAGAAAACCTATAAGAATTCTATGGTCTTAAAATAATATGGTTAATTTTCATATATTTGCAGTTGTAATGTCCCATAAATGTTTTTCAACTGCAATGTTAAGTTTGTTCTTGAGATAAATTATTGGTACAGGACAGAATTCAACAACAGACAATATATTTAGCAATTTCAGGAACTTGCGGATTTATCTTCCAATCAATAACTTACCCACGGGACGCGGCAAATATATTAAATTACATGATCTCCCTGTGAACGCCTGGTTTCCGTGTCTGTCTGTACCGACACGTATACATGGACGCTATATTGTGTCGTCACGGCGTATTCACTTACACAGGCAGGATTTCACGTTGCGTCGTGAAGCCATATTTCATTTCAGTATTATACAACCAAGTTAAGTTCCTGACCTATTCTATGTGTTAGCATATTCGAGCTATTCTAGAACGCGGCTGGATGAATTTTGGCACGCAAAACATTAAACCATTAGATCTTTTTGAACAAGGAGGGGTTTTGTGTGAAACCGCTGGCGGGCCTGCTATAGCTTAGTATCCACTTGCCGGGATTCGCTCGATTACAACCGGTTTCCCATTCGCTGCCAAACATTTTTGAGCCGGAGCCATGATTAGGCTGGAACTAAACGATCGTTACGTCATCGTCATCGTATCAGCCATTTATAAGTCCACTGCGGAACAAAGGTCTCCCCCATCGATTTCCACAATTGTGTCGTAATTTTGGGGGGTATTTGGCAGTACTCACCACGCTTGGCAGGCCGGTTGGGGAGCGCAGTATGGCTACTTTTGCACTGAAGGGACGCTGCTGCCCATTCCTCTGGTTAAGAGTATCGTAGTCACCTTTTACGGCATCCATGGGAGGAGATGGGGTAGTGCTGTATTCTTAATCCGGACACCACACGGAACACGGGTCCTTTACTCCCATATAATTAAATTGGTAGGATTGCATATTTAGTCAAAATAATGTAAGTATACCGCTAAGTTGGTGAACAAGCTTACGGCAGCTTTGAGGTAAGCTGCGGTAACCCTAACTTATGGATGCTGGCAACACGAGCGGTATCAGAAGTTCGGACTCCCTGACACGAATAATCTGCCTGTTCATTTCCTTTAATAAACATTACGGAGACTACTAGTGGTTATGTCAGATAAGTGGCAGGTAATATACAAGCGAACATACATCATCCTGCAATTATAAACTGTTTTTTTGCCCCACTCTAGCATTTCTTCTGTGTCGTGGGTGCGTTTACAGACATGAATTCCACACACAATACACCCAGACCCGGAACAACTATTTGCAGATCATACATATATTTGTACTTGTTATAATGACGACACGGTTGGTGCACTGGCTGATACAGTCGGCTGCTGCGCTCCGGGTCGCGGGTTCGATTCCCGCACGGAACAAATGTTTGTATGATCTGCAGATAGTTGTTCCGGGTCTGGGTGTATTGTGTGTGGAATGTATGTCTAGTAAACGCACCCACGACACAGGAGAAATCCCGGGGTAGGGCAAAGTTTAAAAAAAAATTGCTCTCCGGGAGTGCTGACAGAAGTGAAAACTTATTTTGGCGCGTTAGGAGATTTTATCTCATCTAAAAATCTGCGTACCGCGCTAAAAGTAGTTTTCACTTCAAGCGTCTCGTGACGGTGTCGCGAGTCCAGAGATTTTATCTCATCTAAAAATATGCGTACCACGCTAAAATAAGTTTTCACTTCAAGCGTTTCGTAACGGTGTCACGAGTCCAGAGATCTTAACTCATCTAAAAATATGCGTACCGCGCTAAAAGAAGTTTTCACTTAAAGCGTCTCGTAACGGTGTCGCGAGTCCAGAGATCTTAACTCATCTAAAAATATGCGTACCGCGCTAAAAGACGTTTTCACTTAAAGCGTCTTGTAACGGTGTCGCGAGTCCAGAGATCTTAACTCATCTAAAAATATGCGTACCGCGCTAAAAGACGTTTTCACTTAAAGCGTCTTGTAACGGTGTCGCGAGTCCAGAGATCTTAACTCATCTAAAAATATGCGTACCGCGCTAAAAGACGTTTTCACTTTTAAAAAAAAGGTTAATATGTTTCCTTTCAGTGTTTTGGCGAGACGAGCTCATCATTATCCTGGTGGTAAGCGCTTCGCCTTCCTATCGATTGGAACGCCACCCAGGACTAGACCCGCGTGACTCCATACTCCGCTCGTTACTTTTATGGCCAATAATTTCACTAACTACAGTGACCTTCTAACCGAAATACAGTAATGTTTGGAGTTTAAACACTGCACCACTGCTTGGCGGCGAATATCTGGCACTACGGTGGTACCAACCTAGGCGGACTCTTTCAATAAGAGACCGCTATCAGTAAGTCTTACCATATGAGACTGAATTTTACACGAATGGAGCTAGCTAACCTCCTTCAAGATAGAAGGGGATCCTGGGGTGCAATTCCTTAAGCTCAAACATCCATACATCCTTGAATACAGAATTGAAATAAAGGTGATAACCCAATTTGGTATTCGCTAAGCCTGGTCCTCATGGCTTACCTTCTGCAACGTGTCCTTGAATAGCTTCAATCATAACTTAGCGAAAACCGAAATTGGTTTTACACTGTTAATTTGATTCTGTATTTGACGTTGTATGGATGTTTGAGCTTAATGAATTGCACCCTTAGTCAGCCTTCCTCCTTCTCGCTTCATCATCATCATCATCATTTCGGCCGAATGAAGTCCGCTGCTGGACACAGGCGTCCCCCAAAGATCACCACAACGATCAATATGGTGTGTCGTGGGCTCATTGGGGGTTTTGCCATAATCGCCACGCTTGGCAGACGGGTTGGCGATCGCAGTTGAGTTGTTAATGTCCTCGAAGGACGCTGCTGCCCATCCTCCGGCTAATCCCTTAGTCGACTTTTACGACACCCATGGGAGGAAATGGGGTGGTGGTACTCTGAGCCGGCACCAAACGGCCTTCTCGATTGCCTTTAAGTTATTGTTAAATCAATATAATAAACTTCGTGCGTCGTGGTCACGTTCTTATTTTGCTATGATACTCAATACATGTTATTTTCCAACGAACACGTAAACTCGTTGTCGTTATATTTCATTACATTCATTGTTTACAATATTGTACAGCTCATTGCGTTTTTATTTCCAGAAAGAAAAAATAAAGGAAAAAGCTCCGCCATTGTTGCTGTCTGTTTAACAATTTGAAAATTATTATCTGTATTGTCAGTACCCAAGTCAATGTCAATGTTGTTTTGTCATTCATTACAAGTATTTATTCTTATAACAGGGTAAACAGTGCCATTTCCACATACAATAAAATGAAATTGCGCTGAATGTTGAGATCATCCGATCTTTCATTAAATCCGCTTGTTATTTATATCTGCTTTATTTACATACTAACAATAAATCTCGCGCGAAACACATACTGCAGAATTAATTATCTTGTAATACACATGAACTCTCTGTATCCCCCATTACGGGAACGCTTCATCTTGTCAGTGCCACGGCGAGGCACTGTGTCGACTCTCATTTGGAACTTGAAATGTTCCTTTTTGTGATGACACGGTGTGTCGTGTAATGGAAAGCGTTTGGCGGCTCTGCTTTGGTCCCCGGGCTTCGGTTTGATGCGGAACGAATCTGCGAGTGTCGGTGACGGCGCAATTACTGCAGATTTGTGATATTAGAGCCTGCGGCTGGGGCGCGACGCGAGGGGCGCGAGGGGCGCGAGGGGCGCGGGGGGCGCGGGAGGCACGGGGCAGCCGCGGTTCGCGCCTCACGCGCCTGCAGCGGCAGCGCGGGTTGGGACTACAGCGAAATTGTGAAAAAATATAAACAAGAAGAAGCACATATCATAGCTTCAAGCTTGTTGTCTCACCATTCTGCAAATGTTCAACACCGGACTGTGAATATAAACAGTCTGCACATCATATTCTGTGGGAGTGTGTTCTTTGGCAAGATGAACGCAATGTTATGTTTGACAGCTTGCAAGTTACATCCGGGGTTGTTTACTATACAGACCTTGTTGCAACTAGGACGAATTTCCGTGCGTTCAGGCGTTTTTGCGATACCTACTATTGGAATCAGTCACAATAGCTCACAATATAGGACCCATAATTAAATATTTATAAACATTTTTGTACCCGTGGTGCTTGGCAACTAGGGTTATCCTAGTTGTACACTCCCAATTATTGTGCCTATGGCCAAGTGTTTTCTCTGTCTCCTGCTTGCTATGGAGGGAAGTGGAACGTATATTCTTTCTTACTCCTCATTTTTCTTTTTTGATTAATTTCGTTGCGGGTTCCAAGACAGTTCTTCATTTCTCTGGAATACACCGACCTTCATTGGTCGGTGTTCTTTTCGGTGGTCGGCATTGTAGATCCTGGCTTACAGGAGTAGCAGTGGTTGGGAAAGTGAGGCGGGCTTGTTCCATTAATAAAAAAAGCACATATCCACAAGGCACGTGTACATCACTCCAAAAGTTCGAAGTTATATAAATAGTCGCTGCGGTGCAGATAAGACGCGACAGTTTCAGATGGCAACCTCGTTTACGATATTATTGTTTGATTATGAAATGATCTCGATATTTTGATCTTTATTTTAGCAAGTAGGTTACAAGATACACTTTGACTCGCCAATAAATTTGGTTGAAACCGGCATTTTCTATTGACTGCTTCAGAGAAGAAATGTTTGAAGTCCAGTCACATTTCGAGAGTGATAAGTGCAGGGCAATGCCTGGAATGGCCCTTTGAAGATAGATCCATAGCCATTTTGCACCTATCTTGATAGACGGCAAGCATGAATCTCAACGACTCGTCGCACAACAATGCCATCAGCAATCTTTTGTGTAGACCACATGAATACCAAAACCAACATACAGATGTTAATTGTAAATGTGTACAACCCACATAGTAGGTATGCGCATTCAAAAATATTTTATCATTATTAGATCAATGTTATGAAAATATTAAAACGTCATCAAATTATTCATTAGCCTGTCATGTAAATAATGTGTGGGGGAAAACAGAGTAATGGGAGTCAGCCAGCAATGGCGGTCAATACAATAATAGCAAAATTATTATTATATCTTGACGGCACGGATGGTGCAGAGACTAATTCAGTCGACTGCTGCGTTCTAGGTCGCGGGTTCGATTCCCGCACGGAACAAATATTTGTACGATCTGCAGGTAGTTGTTCCAGGTCTGGGTGTATTGGTGAGTACTGGTAAATTCCCCCCAGAATGATGACACAAAACACAAAACCGGACAAATTGGCGAATAAGTATGTACCTATATCGAATAGCAAGACCAAGAGAGTCAACGGCTCGCGGGCACTCCGCACACAGCCGGGAATCCGTAGTATTGTATTGTGGTGCGGGTCCTTAAACACCGCAATATATCACGAATGCTTGCGACAACGTTTGTTTGGTACCGAATATGATCTAGTACCTATACAGTACCTACAACAAAAAAGCTTTTTGTAATTTTTTTGTCTGTTTGTTTGTTCCCGTTAATCTCCAAAACGGCTGGACCGATTTCTACGGGACTTTCACTGGAAGATAGCTGATGTTATAAGGAATAACTTAGGCTACTTTTATTTAAGAAAAATAAGTAGAGTTCCGTGCAAAAACATAAAACTCATGAAATCCAATATATATGTACATACTCTATGTCAGGTGTCTATGCCGAAGTACTCTAAGTTATATCTAAATATAATCCACTTTCTTGTAAATTAAACGGCGGGTGAAACCACGGGTCCCAGCTAGTTTATAATAAAATGATTATATTAATTCATGTAATGACATTTCACTATACTATATTTGTTATGACGTTAACTACTTGTTTAATATTTATTTTTGTATTCATTTTATGTATTTAGATTTGATACTGTAATGGTGCGAGTACCATGTGGTTATTCAATTATTTTGTTTTATTAACGTGATATTTGTCGGGCAGTTTAAGTATGTCATGCTCATTCAAGTGTCCTGCCGATGGTGGCGTCGTAAATTGGGTCGCGGAGATCCCTACAATATGGTTGAGCTGAGCGTCACGTGTGGTGCCAGCTCAGAATACCGCCACCCCATATCCTCCAATGGGTGTCGTAAAAGTCAACTAAGGATTTAACCGGAGGATGGGCAGCAGCGTCCTTCGAGTACATTAACAACTCAACTGCGATCGCCAACCCGCCTGCCCAGCGTGGCGATTATGGCAAATCCCCCCAATGAGCCCACAACACACCCATATTGATCGTTGTGGTGAACTTTGGGGGAGGCCTGTGTCCAGCAGTGGACTTCATTCGGCCGAAATGATGAGCGTCACTGATGCATGCGTCATGCTCGTGAACGAGTGTCGTCTGTTGGGATTCATAAAGCTGCCATGACAATTGAATCATAAACTTGAATAAATACAGCAATCAGGCTTGTTTAGTGTAGACTCTTTAAGAAGCTTAGACAATTTTCTACTACATTGCCCTCACATTACATTCATTTCGAAAACAGTGTAGTCAAAAATATTGTACCATTATGATTTAAAAAGAGTAACCATTGAATTTCTTGCCCGTTCTTGTCCATAGGAAATCTACACCTCGGAACGCGGCAACTAAAGTCTTGCCTATTCATAAGTGTCAGTAAATGGTTTGACGGGAATAAAAAATATTTTTATCTTTATCTTATCTTTTATGTGACTACGAATAACCCGTGCCTTTTTGTAACCCATTCTTATCTCCACGATACGAGAACAGATATCCATAACCTAACTTGTGTCCTGTCAGTATTTTAACACAACGCACGGTTGGTGTAGTGGTTGATACAGTCGACTGCTGCGCTTTGGGTCGCGGGTTCCATTCCCGCACGGAACAAATATTTGTATGATCTGCAGGCAGTTGTTCCGGGTCTGGGTGTATTGTGTGTGAAATGTATGTCTGTAAACGCACCCACGACACAGGAGAAATCCTAGTGTGGGGCTACGTCTAAAAAAAAAACAAATGTTAACTTATGAATGGTTGTTCGATCGCAATAATGCCAACACTACACGGACGTCTCAATCAATCAATTTGACCTGAATAATTGTACATAGCGACCAATCTTCAGAATACATGGCACGTTTATCCGAACCCACTCAGAGCCCACATTGCGCGTGTACTGTGGTCTCAAGTAACCACCAGTCCAAGTGACGCACGGCGACCACGCGAGTGTACCACAAGAATGTGGGCAGTGCAACGCAAGGTAAGAAGCTGCAGAAGTTCCAGTTCATACGACGCGCACTCACACAGCCGCAGTATAGTCGCGCTCGCGCGTCTATACAGGGTGTCCAGTAAATAGCACGACATACTGCAGGGGGTGAGAGCTTGGGTCAATACCTACCAAAAAACACAATATATGTTCAGCAAAATCTTACGGATTTACAGTAGTACAACACTTTCCGAAATATCGGAAAATCTCTACCTTGACACAGATTTTTAAGCATCTCGTAATGAAAAATTCCTTTTCTAGTTTTTTTTTTACCTCAAATTATTTGTGAATAGTTACTTTACTCATTGATAAGTCTTTATTCTATTAAAAACTAAAATGTGTTCAAGAAATACAATTTTTATTTAAATTTTCACAGTACAATTTTCTTATCGCTTAACTTTAACCTACAGTGGTGAAAAAAAAAATCCGTAAGATTTTGCGGAACATATATTGTGTTTTTTTTGGTAGGTATTGACCCAAGCTGTCATCCCCTGAAGTATGTCGTGCTATTTACACAGACACCCTGTATAAAGCCATCGTTATTATGCGCGAGAAAATGCAGCACTGGTCAGACTCACCTTCTGAGCTTTCTTATGTTGTGGTTCCACCCGTAGTTCTCTTTTTTACCGTCATGCGGTCGCGTGCGTCCGTGTGAGTTAATTCCTCAATTCACATGACAGGCGACGATATAATGGAACCTAGTTAGATGCGGGTTCGATGCCTGCTCAGATACGGATCGATAAATATGTCTAGACTTATATAGAACTTGAATCAAATCATGCATGAAATATGTAGTGAGCGACACTTGCGACATTTTTTATGAGATTTCTTTAGAAAAGGTATTACGTTCACCTCGGTACGTTCAATACCTAGTCTTTTTTACCGGTCCCGTCCCTGTGGGGAGGTGTTTGAAGGCGCATTTAACAATTCCTGGCAATAATCGCTTTACTGGTGTTCCATGAATCGATATTTCATTTCTTTGTGGCTGGCGAAATGAATGCGTGTGTGAATTATGGGTGCTACACAATGGGCGAGCCGCAGACAATCGCGGCGAGATGTTCGCGTGACGTCGCCGTCGTGGCCGGCTGCGCACACTGGTGATGCGATCTCAGATACGAGGGATAACGTGCGCCTCCATCGTATTAGCAGAACTTATCGCGACCATCACATACATATAAAGACGGTGAAATTGTGCTATGTACAAACGGTCATATATCAAGCTATACATTTCCAGTAGGCTTTCAGTACAATGAGAGATTACCTTATACCGAAAATGTATACCTATAGCCGTGTGTACGTACTCGTAGCGATCGAGTGTTAGAAGCTTTGGTTTCTATTCCCGGGTCGGCAAAAGTGTAACTGAGGCAACCTACAAAAAATCTCGGCATCAATCCCAGATTTGTATTGTCTGGCAAAAAGGCTGAATGAAGAGTAACGCCCTCGGCGATTATATACAAGCCTGCCGAGGTTACAGTTCTGCCGTACCCTCCAGGAATAACAGTAATGATACCGTATATCTACAATGGTATACAACCTTCACATTTCATACTCAAATATTTCCCTTACAGCGCAAATACTGTGCCAAATAGCACGAGGTGTGTTGGCTCGCAGACTGCAATATTGCCCGGCGGGAGTATGCCAGGCTTGCAGCTATTAAGTGGGCTGCAGTCTGCAGATGTGCTTATGTGTAGTTATATCGCCGGATGTATGTGGGATACTCCATAAGCATGAGTTGTTACTACGTTTATTTTTGGTTATATCTTTAAAGAAGTACTTAAAACACTTTTAAACGGATTACATCGCGTATGTTATAGATTTCTGATTTTCCTAACGATTCGAACACTTTGCAGCATTCGTGGTCGCAGGATGACTAAGGTGACAGGCGTCGTCACAGTTTTTTTTTTTCAATCATTTTTCATTTCATTCAGTCCAATTCTAATCAATCTCTAGTCGATGCGCGTAGTAATCAGTCAGTGTGTTGATGTTTTTAGTGTGGTATGAAGTTTGGGATTTGATTATTTTAATAACAGAATTACAAACTGGTGATACCTGTCAACCATCGTCTCTATTGAAATTAGGATATTTTTAGGGTTCCAAACGTCGGAAGGAAAAAACAGCGGAACCCTTATAGGATCACTCGTGTGTCTGTCTATCTGTCCATCTATCACAGCCGATTTGCGCCGAATCTATTGGATCTATATTTTTTTTTTTAAACGTTGCCTTACACTAGGATTTCTCCTGTGTCGTAGGTCGTTTACATACATAAATTCCACACACAATACACCCAGACCCGGAACAACTACCGGCAGATCATACAAATATTTGTTACGTGCAGGAATCGAACCCGCGACCCGGAGCGCAGCAGCCGACTGTGTCAGCCACTGCACTAACCATGCCGTCATTAAGTTGAAATTAGGTACACATATGGATATCTGCGATCCAAACACGTACGTGTAGCATAAATTAATATGCAATGGAAGGACTTGTTGTGAGGGTCTCCAATGTATTAATTTTATAATTTTAAAATATGTAGTTGAAAAGTTATTTAAGAAAATATACAAAAATTTACCATTTCACCACCTTATTTCCAAAACTACTGCGCCTAAAATTCTGAAAAAAATATTGGTTATAGCTCCTTACCTATAGATTACAGGAAAACCTATAAGAAGTCTATGGTCTTAAAAACATGGTAAATTTTACAATATTATGTGTACAAACTTAGGCACTAACTTGACTTTTCATAAGAGCCTATTAGGGCCTATATGAAATAAAAAAGTTGAGTTTGACGTTTACGGTTGGAATGTATGGGAAAATATGTTTTTCAACTACGATGTTAAGTTTGCTCTTGGGATAAGTACCAATAACTAACTAACAAAACCGAATCGAACAATAGACAATATATTCAGCAATTTCGGAACCCTCTTCACGCGAGTTCAAATCGCACTTGACCGGTTTTTTTGTTTTTTCCTGTCGGTGATTCTATTAATGAATGGTAAAACAGCAGGTCATCAATCAACACTGGACGAAGTCCGCGACGGGGATGTGGTACTTCCTTGACATGCCGTGTGCTCTCTTTGGCCACGGTAGCTAACGGACAATCGTGATGGTGAGGTGCACCGTCCTGTACCTGTCTGTACGGGTAGGCTTTCTATACACGGTGTGACTAACAGAATGATCAGGATTATGGATGACAAGAATGTCGAGAAAGGCGAAGGATATTTTATCTTTCAATTCCATAGTAAATTTTTTCCTAGGATTTCTCCTGTGTCGTGGGTGCGTTTAAGTTAACACACCTAGACCCGGAACAACTACCTTTTAAAAATGCAGAAAACCTCAATAAGTTGATCTTACATCGCAATCGATGTAAGATAGTTAAAGTGTCATCTAAGTACCGGTTGAACGTCTTAAGTATAGTCGGGGTTGACATCAGTGCTCTCTCCTCAATGTTCTGGATGAAAATATCGGTGACTACGGGAGAAATCGATGTACCCATGGCCACAGTATCATCAAAATCAATAATATACGCGATCTAATCCGATTAACAGTATTTTATTATAATGAGTAATAATCGCGATACCCTATAAGACATTACTAAGTACTTAAAATGTAGCTCTCCAGCTTTAGTCATATCAAAAGCTTATAGTTTGCGCCCAGGTGTCTGTGGGAACTTAGTCAAATGCCTGAATGGATGCTAGCTAAGTCTTTGATATTACAAAACGACATCAGATACCTATCTACAATAGCTGCACGAACATTACCATTTTAATATCGGACGTGTTTCGTATAGATCTTTATCAGTTTACGACGAAGGAGAGAGTCGGTCGCATATTTTAATATCGCATTGCACGCTAACTATACTCGTTCTAAAACTGAAAATGTATCGATATGCATATCGAGTGGCAACTTGGCGAGTCACCGTCTCCCACAGTACTTTAATTAAAAGGTCGAAAGGCAGAAGCCGATATTTCCGTTTATTACTTTTAAGTTTCAGTCCATATAACACCCATTGCAATGTCCTTATCGTTGTAGCTTCCATCTCAAGATCTCATACAATAGTCCTACACCGCTGGGGACAATCCGTAATATTACTGTTACAGTGCATTCCTTGCAGAGTCCGCTGTTAAACTCTCTAAAGCACTACGGTCGGCCCCCAGTCTTACAAAATATTGAACATAAATATTCCAGCGAGTGAGACGGAAGTAATTTCGAAATGCATCATCTGGTAGAAGTTATTACTTGAACTTGCGTAGGATGCAAGATTGAGGGTCCACTAGTAAATAAGATCAGGTCATTGCTGACCTACTACTTGTGAACTGCTGACCTTATTCTATATCTCTGTGTATCTCAGATACTCTGTTTAATTTGGGCTTTATAAATAATGTTTATAACAGATGACCGAATTATCGGTGCGGGGTCCGATAGCACCACTCCATCTCCTCCCGTGGATGTCGTAAAGGGCGACTAAATGACTTTAAACCAGAGGGATTGGCAGCCTCCCTCCCTCCTGTGGAACAGCAGCCATGCTGTGCTCACAGTTACGGAAATCTATGGGAGAGGCCTTTGTTCAGCAGTGGGCCTCCTTTGGCTGATATGATGAATAGATGATCGGCCGCGAATTCATACCTACTAGCTAACAGAGATGACATTTTTTGAATATCTTAAAAGACCTTTTGCCTTACAAAGGAAGAAAACAAAATCTACTCAATCATTATCTGATTTTTAGGGTAGAATAGAATTACAAGTTATAATTATAACGATGGAGGGCATTTCGCTGTATGAAACCCCTGAGAAGAATTTTTGATAGTCATACATATCATCAAATTTTTTGCTGATTTAATATTCATAAGCGTGGGTCGCTCTACCTAGTCATATGACTGGCTCTAAAACCAATTTATAAGTAACGCCCCACGCTTTTAACTTCTACTTAGTTACAAGTGAAGCTAATAAAAGGGTTTTAAAAATAGAGGGGAGCCAATCATTTAGATTTTTGTTGCGATAAAAAATTTAAAGGTAAAAAAATGGTTATTACCAAAAAAGTTTTTTGCAAACAGGTTTCTTATTAGTAGCAGCGAGTGAATTCATTTTCGCATGGCCTTGATATTCCATAGTACTCGAACGTATTTTAACAAGGGGTACAAACGAATGCTCCTTTTTGACAATGAATGGCAAGAGCTGGCTTGTTCCCGGGAAGAAAGGTGGCCGGCCGTAAATAATAATATTTACGACACGCTCGGCAGGGTCCCGTCGATTCGGTCCACGTCGGGATTAACGACAACCTGAACTAAACCACGCGCCTACTCTCCCGTGACGTGCACTAACTGACAGAATGCTGTATTTACTGAGAATGTATGGATTCATAATCAGCCCATTACTGTCCCACTGCTGGGCACGGGTCTCTTCTCACGATGAGAAAGGTTAGGCTTAGTCCACCACGCTGGCCTAATGCGGGTTGGCTTAAACTGTTGGAATGCCTTATGTTCTGGATATTTAAGTATTCCAAGTATAGTTTATTTTTTTATTCAACCCATGTACATTCCTCTGCCCGCGGGATGGACGGAGGGACATGCCGGACTCCTTTTTTTATTATTTTATTGGTGCCCAGTGGAAATTCTTCATGAACTTCCTTCACCCCGGGGAAGGACGAAGGGGTATGCCGAAAGGATACTCTTACCGGCTAAAACCACTGGAGCGGTCATCTTCGGCACCTAAGGGAGGCTCCAGGTACTCGTATGATCACAGTAGAGCCGCCCACTGGTGCCACGCCTATAGGCACATCCCTGAGAAGGTGACTGTAAAGCGGTCACCCCCTCAGGGGGATTGTAAAGGATCCCCCAAAGCGTCCCACGGCAGCGCGTGACCACATGCGTGCTACCATCTTCTCTTGGGTCGCTCGGTGTGGGCACGCAGATTCCCCAATCTACGCACCCGCAAACCCAGAGGTCCCTGCCTCACAGCAACGGCAGGGGGTTTCAGGCGTGTGGGAATTAGGCGCCAGGGCGGTTGTTACCCCGGCGCCGTCTCCTCCTTCTTCGAGCGGGGTCGGCCCTCTCCCGATCCCGCTCTGCGGTCTCCTTCTGGAGCATGACGCTCTCACAGAAGGAGACCACTGTATTCCAGTTTTCGTGCTCTGCCAACATAGCCGACACTACTGCTGGAAGAGAGAGATCTTGCCCGATCCGATCGACCAGGATCCGCCGCTCGGCGGCCCACGCAGGGCACGCCTCGAGCGTGTGCTGTGCGGTGTCCTGGTCGCTTTCACAATGGTGGCATTGTGCCGTGACCTCACGTCCTATCCTGTGCAGGTATGCACCGAAACAACCGTGCCCGGTGAGCACCTGCGTCAGACGGTAGGTGACGCGCTCGCTCCTTCTGAGCCAGGCTCCGAAGAGCGGCAGGATGGCCTCCACGACGCACTTGGTCACGTACTGCATCTGCAGGCGATGACGCCACTTTCCAAGTGCGCGCCGCCGAGCTAGCCGCCGCAGCCTGTCCAACGCCCCTGGAGGCGCGCCTTCGCCGCTCTGGCGGAGGGAGTGTGTCTGATCGTAGACCCACGCATCCATCTCCGCCAGTATGTCGAATGGCGGAAAACGCGCCAGAAGAGTTGCCGCCTCGTAGGACACTGTTCGGTATCCTCGTGCGATCCGGATAGCCACTATGCGCTGCAGACCGTGAATTTTGGTTCTGCAGCGCTGGGCACCTGACAGTCGAGCTGACCATACAGGCGCCCCGTAGAGGGCCACGGATCGCACGACCCCCCCGTAGAGACGGCATGCTGGACTCCTACGGGCTACCAGATCGGTCGTCTTTGGCACAGTAGGGGGGGTCCAGGTAGATCGATATAATCAATTGGTGCCACGCCTTTAGGCACATCTCGGAGGGAGGACAATAAAGCGATCACTTCTAGCGGTAGGGAGGCATCACTTATTGTTCCTTCCTTTCTCATAACTACGTTCATACGCAGTTGTTATGGCGGATCAAATAGGTAACTGCAGTACCGCCTCCCCTAGTCGAGCTCTCAGTCACAATCTAGAGCTCTACTTACACAAAATGTCTACTACTGTTACAATACAGCGAGTTCAGATATATATAGAGGAAAACCAACTTTTGTTGCACCGTTTGGGTGAAAGAAAGAAAACATATATATTTGGCACTGAGGCTTATGTCCAGCAGTGAACTTCAATAGGCAAAAAATCTTAAACAGTGCAGTATTTCTATTAACCCTTAGATAGTCTACAATTCATTGACACTGAAAAACGAGTTCCATGTGATTCCCGGCAAAGTATAGACCACTCGTCTTCACCGACAGTTGCCTTCAAGGCAACTAAGGGTGATATCATAAGGATGAACAGCAGCACCCTCCCGCATGAACAATATACTGCGATCACCAATCCGCCTGCCAAGCGTGGTGATTAGGGCTATATCTCTCTGACCGCTCATTGGGAGGCCCGTGTTCAACAGTGGACGGGTACGAGCTCATGTGTATTCGTGTGTGTGAAAACCGAACTTGTATGGCAAGCGTTGCAAATATACCAACCAGTCTGTGGTTAATTAAATAAAGCCGATGAATCAATACAAGTGTTGGCTAACAATTTAAAATAACAAACAAAGCTGTCGCCATGGCAGCTATGAGATTTTCCTTACATTATATTATAACTACATAATGTATTACTAATGATTGGTGTTGGTATTTGCACAAGTATCCACCTGCATTAACAAAGTGCTCCTTTCTTAATACATAAACGTCAAGAATGGAGTCATTACGGTCGTACACCATTAAAACGGAGTGACAAAGCGAAATAGGCAGTAGGAAGTATTTGTTATGAGTCGGTCGGATATTGAGTAATATCAACATTAGTCATCCGTCTCCCGAAAGGAGGGGGGGGGGGGGTGTCGCGGAAGGCCTCGTCCGGGTACGTACTTCCTAAACCGTCCACGTTTCTGGGTCAACAACTAAATCACCGCGCTGTTCCGAGAAATTAACGAAAACCAGTTTAATTGGCGACCGAGCACACACGACGGACACATACATTATTACTGATTATTTTTATCGTCATATCATCATATATCATATCGGCCATTTATACGTCCGCTAACAAAGGGCTCCCCCATAAATTCCACAACTGTGTTATTTTGGGGGGTATTTGCCAATAATCACCACGCTTGGCAGGCGGGTTAGTGGGCGCAGTATGGCTACCGCTTCACAAAAGGGACGCTGCTGCCCATCCCTCTGGTTTAGATTCCCTTAGTCGCCTTTTAGGACATCCACGGGAGGAAATGGAGTGGTGCTATATTCTTAATCCAGACGCCACACGGATAACTTTTTAAGACCTTACATCATAGGATCATTTTTATCGTAATTGTATATTTTATATTTTACGAGTACCGAACACAAGTTCCCGATCCCGACCGACGGCCGCACAAGCCTCGCAGTACCAGCCCCGTGTAACCCGATGACCGCTATCGAACCTTATCCGGTTACTTCGAAATTTTCGTAAAGCTTCAGGATACTTTATAACTTTATCGTGCTTGTTTGCGACAACTAACTAACGACAATAAGCGTGGAAAATTCAAAGAATCTTCGCTAAAAATCTTCGAAAACATTTTTATGCTCGCTCGAAGTTAGGTCGTTAGCCGACATTTTAATTGTCAATCGTAAAAGAAAAGTCGTAAAGTTGTTTAGGCTGAGTGTAATGTCGCGGCCGCGCTGGCTGGGCTGGCCGGGCTGGCGGCAGGCACCATTGTGCGCCGCGCCGGAGCCGCCAACATTTTCGCACAAAAAACAACCAATTTACTTCCAGGACCGCGCAGTGCCGAATTGGGGTGCGCTTTTGTTCCCGTTTAGTGCTCGAGCACTTCGGGGACCCATTACAATTACCGTTTTTGTGCCACGCCGGGAAGCGAAAGATGAATATGAGATTGCCGCCGATTGTAGAGTTTTTTTCTAATAATATGATAATAAATAACTGCAGCGATGCAGTGCGACGATATATCAGCGAATATGAAACGTAGCGGTACGCAGCCGGCGGCGGTGACTTGGTTCACGTGGGGCGAGGAGAAGTGGGGCGCTCGATACCAGCATTGCAAACTTTATGAAGAAGCTATAAACGGAATGGAAAAATAGACTCTTCATACATTAGGTGGCCGGTATACGCGGCTGCATAAAAACACCATAAAACGCAGTAATGGCGCTTTATATCCTCCATAACTCGCTTTATTTCATAACATCCCACTCAAGTACATACTTATTTTATTCGTATTGCATAACCGATATCGTTCCGTTGGAAGATTTTCACAAAAATATTGATATGCCCGTTTACTTGCCGGTATTAGGACGCCGGCGCCGAGGCCCGAAGAGCGGCGTGAGTTTGAATAAGCTACATTATGCTTTACATCGTACTGATATCAATATTTCGTCAGAATTTTATAAGTGATCCATTATTCTGTTTGTGACAACAATGGACGCTGAATCAACACAATGTTCGACTGAGAACAACAAACAGGGGTCGGCCATTTTGATGACAGTCGGGATGTTTTTATCGTTACCAATTAAAACTCATAGAAGTCATTAACAGCTACGAACCCCTGTGCGGGGTGAGCAGTCACCCGGCTTATAGCCAGTTCTAAACATGCCCGAGGACGTCCGGCCCAAACGCCGCGCCGAGCCGCTGAGAAAGTTTTGAATTTTAAAAATGGACGCTCATGAATGAAACATTGCACGAACTTGGTCGTGATCAATCAAACGAAAACTTCATTTCAAGATAGATAGCTTAGTGCGGGCAATAAATTGAAACAGACAGGCCTTTTGAACGCCGAGCGAGGCGAGCGAGGCAGACGAGGCAGACGAGGCACGAGGCAGGAGGTTGGCGGTGGACGCATATGTTTGTAACTTGAGAGTTAAATCGCGTTGTGAAACCAACGCCATGACACAAAAAATCAAGACGCGAAAGGCACACTCCAAATTCGCTATGCGGTGTGTATAGCTATGTAACCCATTTTTCCAATTCGATCGTATACTAGTGAATGGTTCCATAAAATATGGACTAAGCGTACCGTAATCGCTTCAAGGCAGAAGAATAAAACATAGAGCAGCCGTCAGGTGTGTGAGGTTTTTTTAAACGCGCGACGAGAGTCTTACACAGAAATCACTACGGTACGTATCGTTAATATATTCACCGCAGGCGCAGACTGCACACACGTTTTGAAACCCCGCAAGTGCACATCGCATGCTCTTCAGCAATTATTGAGTTCAGATAAGTGTTGGTGTCCATGTGTTCCCGATTATTCATTCATTTTCTATTCCTTGTTCCTGCTGGTGTCCGCCTAGGACGTCTTTGTTTGATGGACCTTCTGTTCTATCTATTTAGTTGAGTAGATATTGCGACGCTTGTTCCGCTGAGCGTGCAATATTACGCTGGCAGCAACATCGATTGGTTTCACACTGCACACTGCATTTCACTTCAGGGATCACAGAGATTGTACAAGTTTCTACGCTGATATTCGCCATTCTCTATGTTAGATGTACACGTACCTTTAGATTATTTGCTTTCAATTCATCATCATCATCATCATTTCGGCCGAATAAAGTCCACTGCTGGACAAAGGCCTCCCCCAAAGATCAAACCTGCCAAACGAGGCGATTGTGGGTTTTGCCATAATCGCCTCGTTTGGCAGGCTTTCGTTGGGTTGGCGATCGCAGTTGAGTTGTTAATGTACTCGAAGGACGCTGCTGCCCATCCTCCGGTGAATTCCTTAGTCGCCTTTTACGACACCCACGGGTCGAGATGGGGTGGTGCTATTTTTAGCCGGCACCACACAGCACTGCTTTCAATTGCATATTGGTATTTTCGTCAGAACACTGGGCTTTATTCATCTTAACAAAGTTCATCATCATATCGGCCATTTATACGTCCATTGCTGAACAAAGGCCTCCCTCATTGATTTTCACAACTGTGTCATCATTTTGGGGGGTATTTGCCAATATTCACCACGTTTGGCAGGCGGGTTGGTGAGCGCAGTATGGCTACCGTGTCACAGAAGGGACGCTGCTGCCCATCCCTCTGGTTTAGATTCCCTTAGTCGCCTTTTACGACATCCACGGGAGGAGATGGAGTGGTGCTATATTCTTAATCCGGACACCACACAAGTTATCGACGAGAAACTCTAAAATATTCTACACATTACCCTTGTGGGTTTCGTTAATGAGTACATAAATAGTGTTCAAACGTCGGACATGACGTTATAGTTATTAGTGTGAAAAAAAAAGTTAACACTCCTATATTTCGACTACTCACCCACCCACTACATGTGTAGCGCAGAGTGACATCAGTTGATCGAACATAACAGGAAATACTAATAATGGAATAAATTACGTTAACATATTAATAAACCCGATTAAATTGACGTTTTCGGACGTATGTCTAAATGTCCATTCTGAGAACACCGAATATGGAATATAACATAATGTGAAGGTTTTAGGTTTCAACAGAAAGCCGATGAGTCAGCGAACTAATTGATATTAAACAGAAATGTCATGATAACTAATTCACAACGAAATCAGAGCCTCGCCTCAACATAGTTGTTTTGAAAACACCAATTAATCGAGCTCATTACCGAATCAGGGACAATGAAATGCTTCTAACGAAACGATTTAATTGTTTGTTCCGAGTGACATGTCACATGTGGGCCGGCGGGCGAGGCGGCGAGGCGGTGATAAGAACGAGCCATTATGCCGGCGCCATTGTCCCCATTCGAGTACTCGCTACACAGCACAAAAACTGCGTTCACGGTAAAAGCCATTAATTGGTAAATATGCCTTTGTCAACGTTACGTATGATTTCATTTCTATTATTCTTAGAAGCTACTGTCATTTGCATTGTGTATTCAGACCAACGACGAACCCGACTCCAAGCTTCTCAATACAAATCTTCATACTTCTGCCATTTAAGTGGCCGTATTGTAGAGCTGTATTTACATAAGTATACAGTTTCGAAGGATTACTGCAGCCCGGCTGGTGAGCCCTTCAGAAATGATGGATTTAATCTGAGATTAGAAACGTCGCGTCGCGGCGCCAACTAGCGCGGACAGCGCAGCTGGGGCCACAGCTTCAAGTATTGACTGTGAATAGTTGCCGAACTGATGTTATATAACAACACGATGCACTGGGGGCCTAAAAGGCCGCTTTAGCAGAATCATAATATGAATTACATTAGAAATCACAAAATGGTCACGTTAATGGTCAGTTATGATTAAGTGACCATTTTGTGATTTATATTGTGCATCGTATTGAGATCATTATTATGCCTTATAAATAAAACCTAATACGGTCTTTTTAGGCCTTCTGGACCATTTGGTGATATTTAATGTGATTCATATTATGATTCTGCTAAAGCGGCCTTTTTAGGCCCCCAGATCTTCATTATTCATACTGCAACATGCTAGCTTAATGAAATTGGGTACGGTGTGTCACTGTTCGGGTAAAGCTTAATGGAAAAGTATCAAGTTCTCGCGGAACATTATTGAGATTGAAAGTAAAAGTATATGATGTAGACTTTGTGTAATAAGAGAAGCAGGGCGAGTCTCACCGTCTGCGTCCAGCTCTGTGCACAATGAGCGTCTCTAACTGTTCACTACAAGATGTTATAATGACTCGGCCGTGTGACAGCTCCACCTTTATCCCGCCGATTTATAAATAACAAGTAACTTATAATAACAGGCTCCCATCAAAAGCTGTGCGACGTCAATCCCAGATGAAAGAAGTTTTTTATTTATTTATTGTTCAACTAAGGCTTTGTGGATGGGGAATCGAGCTCTAGCCGTCTCTGTACCACGACGTAGTACAAGAACTATCGTGAAAGTTATTTCGAAGTCCATTTCGGACTTTACTCAGAATACTTATTCAGTAGAGAAAAAAATCAGTGATGGAATGTGAACTACCTTGGTTTTTCTGTTTCGTAGGCTCGGGGTAGGCTTTCAGCGGTGCGCATTGTCGAACCCTATTCGGTGTCAACATTTCGTGATAAATTAAAGTGGAATTGTGAGAGCTGTTTGAACGTCTCTCGCCGGCTTAGTTATGTAAAGCAGTATACTTTCAATTAAACTAGACTTAGTCCCAAATAATAATGGCCGAGTTTTAATCCCCAAATTCTTATAACAACAGACCCAACTAATGCAGGACCCTCTTTAATTTAATTCAAATATTGTATGAAATAATTTGAAGAGATGCGTTTTGTATTTCTATGTGTAGTTAGTAATATATGTTAGACAAACAGTGTGGTAACAATCTGAATATGTTGTGTACATTAAACGGCGGCATTCAGTTTAACGAGTCTGTTTCGTTAGTCGATGTCGATGGTTATCATCGCTCGTAGAGATAATGAGGAATCGATCTAATGTCGATGCTCCGCACTAGCCGAAAGTTACCGTCGAAGTCTCGATGTTACCACCCTAGCGTTCATTGTTCGCTGCATATAATAAGGGTACTTGTAAGTTCTTTGAACTTTTTCACCAAGCAGTGACGCCAGCATTATTCTAATTTCAGCTATGTGGGTGCGGAAGTGCGTTCACCGTGTCATGGCGGGTCGATGGCGTGGAGTTGAACTCGCAACCTTTTGAAGTTGTTAAAATTTTATAGAAAGAAAGGCTACCTATATATACACAGCTCTTTGGTTAACTGCTGGCTTTTCCGCGAAGGGAGGTCTAATTAAAATTATCTCACTTCAGCAAGTCGCTGTCGCACTCTGACCTCTGGGGCTTAGAATATATCTACGATAGGCAGCACAGTAAGACTACTGACGCCTTAAAACTTTCTAAATTGGACAATTTGGAAACCATTTCGTCTGTTAACTACTAATTAAATCGTCAACAAAATACAGCAATTTAGTAGTCGTTTGCCAAGAAACACAAATTACCGTGTTCATAACTGCCAACCTGCTTGTTTCCTAATGGAAGCAGGTAACTTGTTATTTGCAAACAAGCCTTGAAACAACAGCATTCATAAATAATATGTAGAGGTCCGTGTGTGGCGTCTGTGGTGACGATCAAAGCGCTACACTTGCGTGGCGCCCCCTGGCGGCCGCTCTGCGTCAGCTGCGACTGACGGCGCCTAATAGAAAAACGAAATGAATCGATACATAGACTCGGTGCCATTAATGTTTGCGTTCGTCTGCTCCCTGACCCCCCGACCCCCACGACTCGCTGCGCCCCCCGTTCCGTTTCATTTCATAACGCGCATAGCCATTGCTTTGTTATTTTTTCGTGGGCATTCCCGATAATAGGCTATTTCACATGAAACGTTTCGGCGCTCGACAATAGCAGTAGTAATCTCGACGAGGTTTTTAATTACGTCCGATTTTCCACTCACTCGGCTCTCGGCGCTCGGCGCTCGGCAGTCGGCCCCACGTGCACGCCCGACAACTTTAATGTTATTGTGTTGTGAGGATAATTTGAGCCGTTCTCTCACAGAATGCACAGGCTCTCCCCCCGGCACATAAAATGTAATATTATCGCCTGTTCTGCTTAATAATAAAAATTAAGGGGTATTTGTAAGGGATTTGGAGTTTTTTAATAACAAAAAGGATCGTAGATTCACTAATGCTTTTTATCCTCGTCTTTGTAGTTTTCGTAAAAATACTGTTATGTGTGACGATAAATGCTTTTATTATTTTGGGGATCGTTCATATAGCCGTATGTTTCATTACGTACTATAAGTAGTAATTTATTACCGTATGTTGCCGAGGGCATGCTTGTCTCTATTTTCTCGTGGGTACGTAGAACACGTCATCAGGTGGGCAGCGTGTTAACCTGCCTGTTTCTTCTTAGATGTTTTGAAGAGTTAAATTAAAGTGCTGGTACGATAGAAAATTATAAAATCTTTATTTTTACTATATTAATTTTAAGGTATGACAGACAATGGTTGCAATTAAAATATACGTGTTCTCTACTTCAGGTCGTTGAGGCCAGTGACCTTTTAATTCAAAAGTTAAACTCATGATCAAAAATAACCAACGTCGCGTTCACAAAACGTTTTGTTACGGATGCATTCGTAACACTGCCAATTAAGAACATCATCATACTATAGCGTGTAGAGACCGTGCGTAGAGACTGTAGCGCTTGTCAATATTTTAGTAATATAATTTAGAATTATTGAACTCAAATCTTTTTTATAACACTCCCCACTCTCGGATTTCTGCTGTGTCGTAAGTGCGTTTCCAGATATAAAGTCCACACACAATATACCCAGACCCGGAAAAACTACCTGTAGATCATACAAATATTAGTTCCGTGCAAGAATATAATCCACGACCCGGAGCCCAGCAGCTGAATGTATCAGCCACTGATCCAACTGTGCCGCCGAAACTAACAACTAGAAACTTGCAGATAGTAGAGCTATTCAAGTTTCTCAATTTTTGTGTCGAATAGAAGAACGTAAACAGATTTAATCGACAGACTATAACTGAGACTACACTTGCTTCAGTTTGTTACGTAATTGTAAAAAGTTTAATCCAACAAACTTGCAAACATTGAGTATTTCACAACAATGTAGAGCCCGGAGCGCTCCTCTGTGAAGCCACAAATAATGAAATTGTAATATATTTATGTGCATATATTTAAGCGGGCATAATATTTTCTCACAAAGTAGACCCAAATGTGCATTAATAAAGTATATAACATAACGACTTCTTTCAATGTATACAATAAACCTCACCCTTTGAGTTTGTTCCAGTTTGGATGACATTTATTCTTTCCCATCAAGATGAAGTTCACGTTAGAACACGTTATAAGCATTCTGATGTTAATGCCGCCAGTGTCAGTCAGTGCGTCAGTGCGGTCCACTGGGCAACAGATATCGGGTCGCGATAACAGCCTTCACTTTATGGACCCGCTAACGTTTTAAATTACAATTTGTAAAATATCAGTTACGAAAGCGTTGGTAGTGGGTGACGCCGGGAGGCTACACTTTACGAAAGGGCTGCTTTGTGTCGGCCACATTGTAGCCGGCAGCCGAGCGGCCACAAAGGACGGCTCGGGTTTATGCGCCAGTGGGTAAAGGGTAACTGGGGTTTGTTGCAGTGTTCAGGAAGTTATGGCGCCATCAATAATTTTACGCTTTGTGTTACAATGAATCCGCGCAGCTGAGGGAAATGGCTCTACACTATGTAGTATTAGGTGATAGCCTAACCTTTTAGTATTAATAATCACTACAATGAGCAGTAATGATAGGGAATATTACCATAATCAATTATCAGGGTTAATATCAGCACCTATTTTGTTACTAGCTCACAGCAGGATGCTGCAGCCCATCCTCTTGATATTACCCCGACTGTTACAACATCCACAGGTAAAGAGGGGTGGTCTGTTTTTTGGTGGGGTCCCACAGAAGAGTTTTTATCTTCTTCCTGTCCTGTAGGACCAGTTACTTGGGGTCGGCCGTCGGTGCTCTAGTTAATCGTATTGCAAAGCACTATGCCTCCTTAGGTATTCTGGTGTTAGTTGCTTACCCGTCACCTGCGGGTAACCCAACCACCGAGTTCTAAACTCCCTTAGTCGCCTTCTACGACACCCACGGGATGAGATGGGGCAGCCCTATTCATGACCAGAGCTATACGGTGAGTTACAAATGTATAAATACAGTGTCCATAACCACGTTATCATACTTGCCCTTTTTTTCATTGATCCGGTGGAAATACATCATGTACTTCCTCCACCCCGGGGCATGCCATGCCACCGAAGGAGGCTCCAGGAACTCGGATAATCTCCATCAAGAGCTACCTATTGGTGCCACGCCTTTAGGCAAATCTCGGAAGGGATGACTATAAAACAGTCACACCCTCTAGCAGAAGGAAGGCGACTGTAAAGAGCCCACCTCCCAGGCACCTCTCGGGGAATAGTAAAGGTTTCCCCCGAATCATACAGGTATGGTACACCACCCTAAGCTTATGTTTTGTATGCCATTTTATCTACTATTATAATGTATGCTGCAGCACTTACCATATTAGCCAAAATACGTCCACTGCTGAACCAGCAGGCTCCCCCATAGCTTTTCACAGTTCTCTCTCACCACGCTGCTTGGCGGGCGGATTGGTGAGCGCAGAATGGCTGCCTTTCCACATAATGAACGCTGTTGCCCATCCCTCTGACCTCTCGCTTTTTACGACATCCACGGGAGGAGATGGAGTGGTGCTATATTTTTAATACAGAGCAAGTATACTGCAGCACTTAGTGTTAATGTTAAAAAAGATTTTCACTTCTCTCAAGCTCTGCACTGAAAGCGGATATTTTATAATTAAAAATAATGATTCAGGGAGACTCCCCCCTCGCCTACGGCCGGGCTTCGGCGATAAATAAATCAATGGAATCGAAAGGTTAACAAAATGAGTCCCGCCGCCCCTCCCCGCCAGGTACCCGCCCCCCGGTGTTAGTACAGGCGACGAGCCATTTGATACTTATTAATATTATCAGCAATCGACGCGAATCCATCTATCAGGTCGAGGCACGAAGCTGTACCACATAAATAAAACAGAAGCGAACATACAAATGTCTGAACGAAGTGACGTTAAATAAAACAACCATACGAATAATCGGCTGTCTACAATATAAAACATAGTTTAGTGCACATTTCATTAATTTGATGTATATACAATAACTAGCTGGGACCCGCGGTTTCACCCGCATTTAATTTAAAAGAAATTTAGAGTACTTCGACATAGACACTTGACATAGAGTATATATGTTGGATTTCAAGGGTTTTATTGTTTTCGCGCGGAACCCTAATTATTTTTCTAAAATCAAAGTTATTCCTTATAACGTCAGCTATCTGCCAGTGAAAGTCCCGTCAAAATCGGTCCAGCCGTTTCGAAGATTACCCGGAACAAACAGACAGACAGGCAGACAGACAGACAGACAGACAGACAGACAGACCGACAGACCGACAGACAGACAGACATTTTTTTTTTTTATTGTTATTTTGTTATGGGTACCGTATATACTTTCATATGCATTTAGTAAAAAGCTGTTATTTTGACATTACAAACAGACTCTTCAATTGTATTTATTTGTATAGATAAAACACTTTTAAACGGATTCTATCACGTAAATTTTAGATTTTTGTTTTTCCTGACGTTTCGAACACTTTGCAGGGTTCGTGGTCGCAGGATGACTAAGGTGACAGGCGTCGTTACAGATTTTAAAAAGTTTAATTAATGCTGAAACTAGTGACGGTAGATTCAGTGACAGTGCAATTAATTTAAATATCGATGGCAAACTAGTTTCAGATAAGTCTGTAGTCGCAAATTTCCTCGAAAGCTTTTTCACTAATATTCCAATACAGAATCTCCCTTAGCAGCTGAGGCATTCTTAAAGCAAAATGTCGATTTACCTGTCTTTGAATTTAGTTTTGTGACGGACAGTAATATAATAAAAACATTTAAAACTATAGTAGTTAAAAAAACTGAGGACTTATGGGGATTAACGAAAGCCGTCGAATCTGTTATAACTAATATTGCGCCAATTTTGGCTTTAATATTTAATGCCTGCATCGCAGAGGGCACTTTTCCCGATCTCATGAAATCCAGCAAAATTGTACACATTTTTAAAGCTGGTTACCTAAATAATGCATCAAATTATAGGCCAATATCTGTGCTACCAACCATAAGCAAATTTTTTGAAAAACTGGTTTTCAATCAAATGGCAACACACTTGGCAACGTATCAGCGATTTTATAAATACAGCATTTACAGTGAGTGCTGCCTGTGTTATTTTATATACTGAGTCAGCCATTGTTTCATGTAAAAACCCGTTTCGCTTGAATCAGGCTGTAAATAATCTGATTAAAGTTTTATCGCGACATGTTCTCCCGAAACGAAGCCGGTACTGGGAATCCTGACTATCGGACTTTCCACTGCTTGTACTACTTAGAATAGAACTACACGTCACAACCATACATATTGATATATACAAAATGTCTTAAAAACTAAAATAAAAATAAAAAATTAAAAAAATATTTTTCCTTTTTTCAATACATACTCTATGCAAACAAGCATATTATATATACATTAGATTATGTTAGAGATATAAATAAATAATAAACTTTATTTAATAAAAGGTGCTGCAGTACAACGTTATAGTTAATTAAGCAGAAATGAAAAAGTTACAAACACTTATAACACAAGTATACGACACAGACATGTCTTAGGTAGAGTGCTGGTCCAGCTGCGCGACACTACAAATACACGTGATTATAGCTTCATAATGTTGACACCTCGACGGCATTGTTTTGTGACGTCAATTATCAATAAAAAACAATAATAACTAAGATTCATATTATTGACATTTGTGTAATTAGTCTTTCTTTTTGGCATTTGTATTATTGGAATTTTTTTTGACATTATTAACGATTAGATCTTGTTATTCATTATTATTTAACTTTATTTATTAATATTGTAAATGAGTGTAATTTAGCTATTTGAGTCAGATATTAGCCATTTGGCACTAACCCGTTAGTTATATATTGTTTTTATCTACGCCACTCACACATATTGTTTGCCATAAACACAATAAATATTCATTAAGATTATTAAATCATATACAAAATTTAAAATAGACCGAAACCTGAGTACATGTCGGCATAGCCTCTCAGATGCTGTTAAGTAGTGAAATGCTCTCTGTCGTTTCAATATGACGTGTAAAAATGTATATTCTATTCCGTCCCAAAAGTTGACAAAGGATAAGACAAAAGATATAGATAAGTGGTTTTATTCATGCATACCACTTACAGGCACTTAGGAATAGTCGCCGTGTGGTGCCGGCTCAGAATGCCACCACCCCATCTCTTCCCATGGGTGTCGTAAGAGTCGACTAATGGTTTAGCCGGCGGATGGGCAGCAGCGTCCTTCGAGTACATTAACAACTCAACTGCGATCGCCAACCCGCCTGCCAAGCGTGGCGATTATGGCAAAACCCCCCAATGAGCCCACAACACATCCATAACGGTGGTTGTGGTGATCTTTGGGGGAGGCCTGTGTCCAGCAGTGGACTTCATTCGGCCGAAATGATGAATAGTCGTAGTTTAGTTGACGCGTTTCTAGATGTAGATTTCCTATGGAGAAGAACGGGCCAGAAACTCCATGGTTACTCCTTTTAAATAGTAGTATTATGTTAAAATATTTATGATCACATTGTTCTCGAAATTAACAGCATTTGACGAAACTGTAGGAGAGAAAAAACTTCTTAAATGTCTACACTAAACAACTCATAAATCACTCTAGATGAACCAAGATTAGGATCTGATATCACTTTAGTGCAGCTACATAGTTTTCATCTATCACATCTAATCAAATATGTCGTTCACTCTACTTAGGCTGATATTCTGCCTGTCTAAGCCTTGTTGAAAATACGCAGTTGTCTAAATAAAAACAAGTCACTACAATTATAATGTTTAGTAAAACTAATCTAGTTTAATTTTACTTGTTTTTTCATTATTCGGTTCGGTCGGTTCCATGTTTAATTCTAATAGTTAAAGTTAAAACTGAATGTGTAGCTGTTTTATGTCCCAACTAGCTTATGCTATCGTAGCTTGTAGATTTTGTGCGTGCGAAGCCACGGACGCACGAAATCTACAATCACACAATTATTGAAAACATGCAATAATATAATCATTTCGGCCGAATGAAGTCCACTGCTGGACACAGGCCTCCCCCAAAGATCACCACAACCACCGATATGGATGTGTTGTGGGCTCATTGGGGGGATTTGCCATAATCGCCACGCTTGGCAGGCGGGTTGGCGATCGCAGTTGAGTTGTTAATGTACTCGAAGGGCGCTGCTGCCCATCCTCCGGCTAATCCCTTAGTCGACTTTTACGACACCCATGGGAGGAGATGGGGTGGTGGCATTCTGAGCCGGCACCACACGGCATAATAATATAATAATGATAATAAATTCTTTATTTTCAGGCTACTTTGGCCCATAGATATTTACCTTACCAACTAACATATATATTGTAACAATACTGATTATATAAGTTTTTAAACTGACATGGTCACTGACACTATTATTAGAACTGGAAACGACCCGCGCTTTATTTAGGCACGTGTAGAGGGATCATGATATATCTCGGAATGACACGACCCATAGGCCTGTCGCATATTGCATTCAGCCCGGCCAGCGGAGTGCCCTATCAAGATATCCCTTTCAAAGCGAGTTTCACGATGCCTATCAATAGCCACAAGGTTAAACTTTTACGTTCGCGGGAGTTGACTTGAGACGAGACTATTTCTCCCGTGTTCAGTTTATGTGATGTGTTGAAACGTTAAGCTCACTCCGTCATCTGATTATTCTGGTGCGTAATGAAATGGTAAAAAATGCGGTGGGTACTTATACAAGATTATACTTATACAAGATACATCATCACTTCACAATTTGGTAATCCTTATGTATATGCATGTCGAGTTTCATGTTAGCGTCTTAGCGTTGGGTACCCGACATATTTTTCGCTGATGCTGTAATCCGTCTCATGTAATACATATCTACTTATATCTGTGGGCCACTTCCAAATTCCGGGCTGTTACTGATAATTTTCTTACAGAAAACCGTCTTTATGGCTGCCCGACCAGGAAATCGAACTTCGGATCTCACGTTGGGCAATTGTGCTGAAACATTGGATTTGCTCATCTATATTAATATTATAAAGAGATATTGTTTTAATTTTTTTCTATGTAACCTCTGGAATTACTGAACCGACTCAAAAATTTCTTACACTAATGAAAAGCTACACTATCGCCAAGTGATATAAGCTAATTTTAAATAGATATTGATAAAAATGAATCATATCATATCTCATCGGTCATTTATACGTCCACTGCCGAACAAAGGCCTCCCCCATACATTTTCACAACTGTGTCATCATTTTGGGAGGTATTTGCCAATACTCACTACGCTTGGCAGGCGGGTTGGTGAGCGCAGTATGGCTACTGTTTCACAGAAGGGACGCTGCTGCCCATCCCTCTGGCTTAGATTCCCTTAGTCGCCTTCTACGACATCCACGGGAGGAGATGGAGTGGTGCTATATACTTAATCCGGACAACACACATAATGAAAAAAATGAATGCGCGGGTGAAACCGCAGGCAACAGCTAGTATTGAATGTAGAAAATTCTTATCAAGAAAAAAAATGTAAACATAATCCAATAAGTAAGATTTAGTGCTAGGTTTGATCCCGAGAACAAAACAAACAATCACAACCCGCGTGTAGGCTTAGCAGGCTACGTAACCAATTGCGAAAGTATACGAAATAAACGTTCTTATTTTTAAAATCTGACATTTAGTTCCCTTTAGATTAGATATAGTGTGATGGCATTTTTTTAAATAATTCTTATCACGTACTGATAACGAATGTGTTCACTTGTCTGAATTTTATTCATATTATTAGCTGTAAAACAAACCTTTGTAGACATATTGTTATACTACTCACCTCCCATGTACAAAAGCGTGATGATTTGTATTCTATATCCATCCTTGGACAATAACGGATATTTTTGCCAAATTTCAACTAATTCTATACTGTAGTTTTAGCGTTATCGTCAAACATAGAAACAGACAAACAGAAATAAAATTTAAAAAACAGTTTTTGCGTCAGTCACGTTCCTGGAATACGCGGCAGTGATTGTTTCCAAAAAATATTCAATGTATAGTGTTTGTCTCTACGATTTTATTATAGTATAGTTAAAAAAAAGCATTTCATTAAAGTGTTATGGTAGCACTCTTGGCTGACCAATCCCGACAGACGACTGTCGTCACGTTCACAAGAATGACCAAGACGTTACATGAAGAGGATAAGCAGCAGCATCCTTATCTCGTAACAGCATACAGCAATTACCAAAATTTACCAAAAGTGGTGTTTATGGCAATATTCTCTTAAAAATGTATCATTGCAGCGATCTATTGGCAGGTCCATGACCAGCAGTAAATGTTTAGGGGCTGATGTTTGGATATCTGTGGCTGATGTGATGATAATATCAAGCTTGTTGCCGCTAACTAGCTAAGTAGAGGAATAATTGGTAGCATTACGTCAAACAGCTTTGGCTCTGATGAGGTATGTTAGAAGTTCATTTAATGGCTCTATATTATTATAATAAACGACAATAAAATTTATTTAGTTTCGCAAATTGACAGCGACAGGTCACCACAAGTCGCAACCACGTTGTCAACCCGACGCCACCCATCGCCACTACGTCGCCACCACGTTGCCACCACGTCGCCACCTCGTCGCCACCACGTCGCCACCACGTCGCCACCACGTCGCCACCACGTCGCCACCACGTCGCCACCACGTCGCCACCACGTCGCCACCACGTCGCCACCACGTCGCCACCACGTCGCCACCACGTCGCCACCACGTCGCTCCGCTTATCTAAGTATTCGTGCTTCGGTATCTACTTTCATTTTAAGACGTTTTTGTTATTTTCAGATCAATATGGAAGATTACTTGAACCAGTTCCCAAATCAATTAAATATCGATTACAATTTGTGAGAACGTATCTCCGACGAAGATTTATATACACGTGCTTGGATGGTAAAACATAAACCCTAGTAAATATAAATAACACTGTGGAATGTTAAACAGTACCACAATAAAGTACTTACTGACGGTCCTGTACTGTCACTGACAATAGTATGGAGAATGAAGGGCTTTAGCTAAGACTTTGTTGATTAGCATTTACTTTATAATGGATTTTTCCTTTCCGTGTGGTGTCCGGATTAAGAATATAGCACCACTCCATCTCCTCCCGTGGAGGTCGTAAAAGTCGACTAAGGGACTCTTAACCAGAGGGATGGGCAGCAGCGTCCCTTTTGCTGAGCAGTAGCAACTCTGCGCTCACCAACCCGCTTGCCAAGCGTGGTGAGTATCGGCAAATTCCCCCCAAAATGACAACACAACATAAGCACCGGCCCCCAGTTCCCGGCAGCCCCGCCATTCCTGGTCATGGTAGCGGCCACGGAAACGGCGGGGCAGGGGGTGCTAAGAATCTCCGGATGGGATCCGGCTACCACCCAAACCGAAAACTGGCCCTGGTGACATATAACACACGCACACTGAGGGCAGACGAAAAGATTGTTGAGCTGGAAGAAGAAATAGATACGTTGCACTGGGATATCATGGGTCTATCAGAAGTCCGAAGAGAGGGGGAGGACACGATAACCCTGAAATCCGGCAACTTATTCTACTACCGGGAAGGCGAACATCTGTCTCAAGGTGGTGTCGGGTTTCTCGTCCGCAGGTCCCTCATTAACAGTATAGTGGCCATCAAAGTCAAATCAAAGTCAAATATTTTTATTTCAAATAAACCAAATATTGGCACTTATGAAACGTCAGAATCTAAGTTGCACGGTTCCAAATAGTTGATCTATGGAGAAGAGCCGGCAAGAAACTCCACAGATACTCTTTTAAAATAATTGAGATTACAATGTTGATTGATACAAATTATGGTAAAACATATAACGAGCATGATGTAGGCAAATGTATATATAAAAATTAAAAATACATACTAATGCAATATAACTATTATTCGCCATGGCAGTTAATGGCTGACCAGTCCCAACAGACGGCACCCGTTCACGAGCACGACGCATGCATCAGCATCGCTTAGCTCAACCATATTGTAGGGAACCGAACGATCCGATACACAACGCCACCGCCAGCAAGACATTTTAGTGAGCATGACAGACCGCTACTACCAGGCAAAAGGCAAAGTATAGGTACTAAATATATAACATTAACGGCAACATCATGCTAACAGTAACGGCTACTTGATGCTCGCACATTTACAATGTATGAATAATTAATTTAATAATGTCAAAATATTAAGAAAATATTAGAATGTAAATTGCTATAATGGCTATTATATTTAAACATAGGCAAATAATTTATATCATAATTATAGAATACAATTTTAAATAAGTCAAATTAAATGTCAAGATGTCAATAAAAAGATAAATAATAAGTCAAGTAAAATGTCAGGATGTCAACAAAAAAATTCACTACAATCGAAAGTGTGTCGAGCAGGGTAGCGTACCTTATACTCAGAATATCCAAGAGATATTCGTTGAAGGTCATACAGGTCTACGCACCGACCTCGACACACCCAGATGATGAAGTAGAGAGTATGTATGAGGACGTAAGTAGGGCCATACATACCTCGAAGACACATTTCACTGTTGTGATGGGGGACTTCAACGCAAAACTGGGCACTCGATGCGATGGTGAGTTGAGAGTGGGGCAATTTGGATATGGGCAACGGAACCCCAGGGGACAGAGGCTGGCCGACTTTTTGGAAAAGGAGGGACTCTTTATGATGAACTCCTTTTTCCAAAAGCCGCCTCACAGGAAGTGGACCTGGATGAGTCCCGATGGTTCCACGAGGAATGAGATTGACTTCATCATGACCAATAAAAGACAAATATTCAATGATGTCTCTGTGATCCACAGGGTGAAAACCGGTAGTGATCACCGAATGGTAAGAGGCACATTGAATATTAATCTCAAAGTTGAGAGGTCTCGTCTGATGAGGTCTACGCTCCGGCCCTCTAGTGCTCATATCCAAAACCCCGAGAGCTTTCAACTCGAACTCCAAAACCGCTTCGAGTGCCTGGAACATTGCGTATCTGTGGACGATTTAAATGGTAGGTTTGTAGAAACTGTCCAAACGGTTGGGTCTAAGTTCTTTAAAGCCCACCGTAAAGGTAGACCAAAAAAGTTCTCCGATCACACTCTCGACCTTATGGCAGAAAGACGCGCCATGACGCTGCAGTCTTCCGATGATGCTGAAGCATACCGACTGCTCAATAGACGGATATGGAAGTCCTTGCGGCACGATATCCGCACCTTTAACACTAACGGTGTTAAAGAGGCGATTGAGCGGAATCAAGGCTCCAAAGTGTTCGCAAGAGACAAGTCTATTGGGCAAAGTCGTATTATGAAGCTGAAGACCGAGGACGGCAGTGTAGCGTCGACTAAGCCAGAGGTTTTGAGAGAGATTGAGAACTTCTACCGGCAGTTATACACCTCGGTTACTATACCTACCATTGGCTCTGACAAAGACCCGCGAGCCAAACTAACCCGACACTATACCGAGGATATCCCGGACATCAGCCTGTACGAGATTAGGATGGCCTTGAAACAGCTTAAAAATAACAAGGCGCCGGGTGGAGACGGAATTACGACAGAGCTTCTGAAAGCGGGTGGAACACCGGTACTTAAAGTCCTTCAGAAGCTATTCAATTCCGTCTTACTCGAGGGCACAACGCCGGAAGCGTGGAACAGAGGTGAGGTGGTGCTCTTCTTCAAAAAGGGTGATAACACCCTATTGAAGAATTATAGACCCATCTCACTTCTGAGCCATGTTTATAAGCTGTTTTCAAGGGTCATCACGAATCGTCTCGAGCGCAGGTTTGATGACTTCCAGCCTCCCGAACAAGCCGGTTTCCGAAAAGGTTTCAGTACCATAGACCACATCCATACGCTGCGGCAGGTTATACAGAAGACCGAGGAGTATAATCTGCCACTATGCTTGGCGTTTGTGGACTATGAGAAAGCCTTCGATTCGATCGAAACCTGGGCAGTGCTGCAATCTCTGCAGCGGTGCCAGATTGACTATCGGTACATTGAAGTGTTGAAGTGCTTATACAGAAACGCCACCATGTCGGTCCGAGTACATGAACAGAGCACGGGGGCAATTCCATTGCAGAGAGGTGTGAGACAGGGGGACGTCATTTCCCCGAAACTGTTCACCGCTGCAATGGAGGATGCCTTCAAGCTACTGGAGTGGAAAGGATTCGGCATTAACATCAATGGCGAGTATATCACTCACCTTCGATTTGCCGATGACATCGTAGTCATGGCAGAATCGCTGCAAGAGCTCAGCACAATGCTCGATGATCTCAACAGAGTTTCCCAACAGGTGGGCCTTAAAATGAACATGGGCAAGACAAAAGTCATGTCAAATGTCCATGTCGTGCCCACCCCAATATCCGTTGGGAGCTCAGTTCTCGAAGTTGTTGACGAGTATGTCTACCTAGGACAAACTGTCCAGTTAGGTAGGTCCAACTTCGAGAAAGAGGTCAATCGTCGAATCCGACTCGGCTGGGCAGCGTTCGGGAAACTTCGCAACGTCTTTTCGTCAACAATACCGCAATGCCTCAAGACGCAAGTCTTTAACCAGTGTGTGTTACCAGTGATGACATATGGAACAGAGACGTGGTCACTCACAATGGGCCTCATAAGAAAGCTCAAGGTCACTCAACGAGCTATGGAGAGAGCTATGCTTGGTATTTCTCTACGAGATCGAATCAGAAATGAGGAGATCCGTAGAAGAACTAAAGTTGTCGACATAGCTGAAAGGATTAGTAAACTGAAGTGGCAATGGGCAGGGCACATTGCTCGTAGAACTGATGGCCGTTGGGGCACAAAGGTTCTCGAATGGAGACCGCGCACCGGAAAACGCAGCGTGGGACGACCTCCAACGAGGTGGACAGACGATCTGGTGAAGGTCGCTGGGAGTCGTTGGATGAGAGCGGCATGTGACCGCTCGTTGTGGAAATCTAAGGGGGAGGCCTTTGTTCAGCAGTGGACGTCCTGTGGCTGATATGATGATGATGATTATGATTATAATGGATTAAAGACAAGCACTTGGACCGACACAACTCAATCACACACCATCATGCATTTCTTTGAGTTTACTAATTTCATGAAGCAAGGAGAATATGATTCTGATATCGGAAAACCTTGGAATTATAAGCGAGTTGTCGATAGCACCAGATATTTTTCGTTATTTCGTCTAGTTTCGTGACGTCGTTACGATGGTTGTCAGGCGATTTGAAACCGATTACCATTAATGATTTGGGCTACCCGCAGGTGGCGGGTAAAAATTGGAATGCAGTGGTCTCCTTCTGTGAGAGCGTCATGCTCCAGAAGGAGACCGCAGAGCGGGATCGGGAGAGGGCCGATCCCGCTCGAAGAAGGAGGAGACGGCGCCGGGGTAACAACCGCCCTGGCGGCTAATTCCCATACGCCTGAAACCCCCTGCCGTTGCTATAAGGCGCGCCTTTGGGTTCGCGGGTGCGTAGATTAGGGAATCTGCGTGCTCACCAAGCGACCCAAGAGAAGACGGTAGTACGCATGTGGTCACGCGCTGCCGTGGAACGCTTTGGGGGATCCTTTACAATCCCCCTGGGGGGTGGCCACTTTACAGTCACCCTCACCGAGATGTGCCTATAGGCTTGGCACCAATGGGCGGCTCTAGTGTGATCATACGAGGACCTGGAGCCTCCTTTAGATGCCGAAGATGACCACCCCAGTGGTTTTAGCTGGTAGGAGTCCGGCATACCCCTTCGCCCTTCCCCAGGGCGAAGGAAGTTCATGAAGAATTTCCACTGGGCACCAATAAAAACAAGTTGGCGGGCACCTACACTAGCATATCCAAGGAAGGTTGGTGTCAACCCTTTGGCCTAAACCACAATTAACTCAAGACCAGAGTAGGAAATAGAACGAGTGCGAGTCTACGTCACTATTTCGGAAAATTAAAATCAATCAGATTGAAAATAATACTTAAGAACTTGTCCTCGTGCACAATATAAGTAGCAGGTTGCTTAATACTTATGTAGATAGAAATGTAAGTTTGCCTTTCACGTGCACACGATTACATCCTTTGTGTGAGTTGGTGTTCAGTCCGTGGCTGTATCTAAAGCCTCCAGGTACAGAGTATTTAAAATATCTCATTAGGATCGATCGTGGCGGAGTGGCGGGTACGGACACAACATAGGCGACTACAAAAGGTGCACTCTGTAGCACGTAACCAAGATAAACCACCGAAGCGGTTAGCGGTAAACTTATTCGGCTTTACCACTATCTGGTTTCTTTGTATGCTTGGGTTATTTTTCAGGGTTTGGGCCGGCCCTTTACAGTCTCCATGACCAGCTTGTTGAGGGCGATGCTTTACAATATCCAACCAGTTCCATTTTCGGCCGTCACGCATAGACTGAACAAAAGCACAGTGAGCATTTACGAGGGTACACAATTTGTAAGGATTAGCTTGGCCTTCTGTGCCTTTTCTATTTGATGCCGAGGTGCGGTAGCTATACCGGGGCCTTTACAACTTCCATAAAACTTACGCCGGATTTTTTTGAAGCCAGTAATTAAGAACAGAGAGATCAAAGCGGCTAGGGGCGGGCCGGGGGAGGAGCGAGGCGCGCAGGCACGAGGGTACACGTGACGACAGCTCACCCCAACGAGAAACGTTTCGAAGATAGTGTGTGCTGCCCTTAGGCATGTTATGGATAATTTGATAGTTTCTGCACGAAATAGATAGGCATTGTTATTATGAATAATAGATACCGCAAAATATAATAAGGTACCTTTGATCAGTAACAGATCGTCCGCCATCTGTGCTGAGGCGGGTTTAATTTCCTCAATTTTCTTCGGTTTGAATTTATAGTTGGTCGCGGAGCTGAGTGGGGCTGGATGTAGACGATAGTAGACGGCTGTACAAACGATTCGTGTATGTAATAGTATCCACAATAATAAATGGTGAAGGCCTCATCTCGTTCTTTTCTTTTACAAGTCTCGATCTCACCTTGTGTGAAGCGATGGATGGGTCTACGATGGAACGAGCGCACCCACAGGACGCCTATTCACTCTTATTTTAAAGAATACGGGTTATAGGTAGCAGGGAAAACAGATGCTGGCAAAGAGTTACACAGCCAAGGCTGTGGGTTGAGAAGAAAGTTGAGGAGAAGCTCTGAGTACGACATCGAGATATCAGCCAAGTGCGGACGGTAACCTGCAGCGCGTCCGGAAGTCCGATCGTAGAAGGGAGATAGTGCGATCAGTTCATAGCTCCCGCGCACACTCCTCGTAGTACAATCTGTAGAAAACTGACAGGCAAGCAACATTTCGCCGATGTACTGAGGTGTGAAGCTTCCAGCCACCAGAGCTTCGGCGCCTATGAGTCCTTTCAGCTCTGCATTCTACCGAATCTCGTGCAGCAAGCTGGTACTCTGTTGATCCGTCCCATAAATGGCTGCAATGCCCATAGTAGACCGGACGTGTAGTTCGTAAATTTAAAGAAGCGGTCCAGGTGTGAAGTGTCGTTTCACTTTATTAAGGCCACCCATATTTTTGGCTGCAGTTTTTACTTTTAACTTCGATGGTAGCGCCAAAGCTCCAAATGAACAGTAACAGAGACAGATGCACTTCGGAAAGCAGGAGTCAATTAAAACGGACTCCTTTTTGCCCTGAAAAGACAAGCCTGAGTGTTCGAACTGTTAAATTGACCAAATAGTCATCATCCCGCTGGCAAACGAAATTTAATTTGAATATAGAGAAGGAACGGCCTAGACTTGCTCACTTGGCGATTTCAGAGCAATTGATCCCGGTTTCATCCCCATGATTTCTTTACTGTTAATGTCAATGGTGCTTTCGATTTAACTAAGAACGTGCATATGCCATTAGAAATCCTACACTAGTATTTTTATAACTGGAAGCAATTGCTTAATTTGCGAGTCCTTAAACCTCCGGACGACAGTCCGTCAGTGTATCCACGATACAGACTACATCTGTGTATCCTAGTGTTACAGGAGAGTGAGCGTGCTATTCGAGACATGGAGTGGTTTGGATGTCAATGGTCACCCATTAAAATATGGATAACTATTATGAATGATCGTAAAGCGCGATGACCATTAATTCAGCCTTTTCTTTGTCGTGGGAAAATCCTCATGTATCCACCTTGGATAGGGCGGAGGGGTATGCCGGACCCTTACCGACTAAAACCCCATGGTGTCCTTTCTCTTACCCCTGGCTGGGGGGTGGTGCACGCTTTGTCTGCATTAGACCGCACCCCAACCATTTCATGCCTCAGAAACGTTATATTTGTATATAAGTTTATTACATAATATTATTAATGTTGCACTCAGTTTAATGTAATGAGTTCTTTTATCGATACGCTGAGATATGGAGGAGTTATTTGGTTCGCGGGTAGGTACTTTCTGTTCCGTGTGGTAACCGGAAAAGTTGTTTTTAAACGTTTCACCACACTAGAGTTTCTCCTGTGTCGTGGGTGCATTTACAGACAAAAATTTCTGTTTCAATATATGACTGTAGAGCGGTCACCCTCTCTAGTAGAGGGGAAGCGATTGTAAAGAGGCCACCCCCCAGGAATATCTTGATTGCAAAGGATTCTCCAGGAGCTTGGCTGTGCGCTGTGCTACGCACACGGTGGCACGTGGCCACATGCGTGCCTAGCATGCAATATCGGCCTATAGCCGCTCATTTTAATGATCTGGGAGGCCGATGTTCAGCGAGGTTACGAGCTGATATGTACTTTCTGTAATTTCATTAGCAGGTAAGAAACGTGCGCTTGTCGTCCAAATAATTGCATAATTTATTTCCACGTCATTACATGTTTATAAAGAAAGCTGCTGTTGCGAAAATTGTAAAGGTCACGAAGCCGCAGAACTTAATAGGTAAGCAGTGTAACGTGCTGCAGTAACAACAGGTACTTCCGTTAAACTTTCCGATTTGTTAAGGTTGTGCGAACATTTCACGATCTTTCCATGGTAACTGTGTCGCGGGTTCTGATTCGCGGCCTTCCAACCAAGGTTTCGCAACTTTGAAACTAAATTTCGCTAAGTATCGATTGATTGAACATTAAAATTGTGTATCGATCTATATAAGTTTTTTGTTCGACGTTATGAGCCTTACAAAAGAAGTCGGTGAGGTAACAAACAAATCGTTTTTCATTCCGACCGTTACAAATGGAGTAATAGACAATGACATGAACTTTTTATTTTCAGGTAAAAAAGCGTAGTTAATTATCAGGAAAGGTTGCGGAGTACCTACACAATTCCTTTTGGCCTATTTATTTCATTAAAACCAGAATCCAGGTATAACACAGTTATGTCTATTGACGGATACATGGACTCTACAAGGACACTGTTTCATTTCGACTGTTGCCTTCATTTTAACTTTAATGATAGCTACCATTCCTTTTCCAGGTTTCTTTCTATATTACTCGTACGAGGACATTTACTTTATCGTAAGAACAGTTTACGATCGGACGTTTAAGATCTATTTCACAAGTACAAACATCAAGATGCGGAACAGCTATCTGTAGACGGCACAGATGCTGCAGTAGCTGATACAGTCGACTGCTGCATTATGGACCGCGAGAACTGCGTAAATACTACTTTCGCGGCCCATCGGCTGTTGGCTCACGTATGCGCCTACCTGCACATACAGCGATATCTAAAGTATCGCCGCAACTCCAAAGCCGTGCGATGCGGGTGGCAGGTTCCCCGATCTGCCACCCGCTGGCTACCGTTAGGGCGGCATCAAGCGGGCGTTATGCCGCCTACGCCGACCTGTCCGCCTGCGGCGGATTGGGTCAGCCAGGGCGTCGTCCTCCCTGACCCGCTCCGCCGCTTCCTTCCGCAATATAACGTCCTCGCAGAAGGATGCGACCACCCCCCAAGCCCTCTCACTGCCAACCATAGCTTTTAACAAAGCTGGCAGTGAGAGGTCTCCCCCAGTAATTGCCATGAGCTCACGGCGCTGCGGCACCCAGGCAGGGCACTGCTCGAGAGTGTGCTGCGCCGTGTCCTCACTGCAGCCGCACTGATGGCAAACGGGAGTCGCCTCCCGCCTCCCCACTGTGTGCAGGTACTTGCCGAAGCAGCCATGCCCCGACAACACCTGCACAAGACGGAAGGACAACATGCCGTGCCTTCTCCGCACCCACTCTTCCAATATCGGCTGTACAGCCGCCACGGTCCTATAACCGGCGCTAGGCGTCTCCAGTCTACTCTTCCACTGACCCATGACGGCTCTTTGGGCCTCTCTGCGCCAACTTAGGATGGATTCAGGTGGAGGGCGAATACCACTCTCAGCCCGAACAGTCGCTCCTCGCCAATAGACCTCAGCGAGCACCTGTGCCTCCAGGTCCCACGGGGGGGTCCCCGCAAGTGCGCATGCGGCCTCGGCAGATACCGTGCGATATGCGCGTATCACCCTGACTGCCATGACTCTTTGCGGTCTCCGCAACAGAACCTTGTTCTGGGCAGTCAGGGACTCCACCCACACTGGAGCGCCGTAAAGTGCCATTGAGCGGACCACCCCCGTGTAAAGTCGTCGGCAGCCCGCGCTGGGTCCGCCCAGGTTTGGCAGCAGCCGGCTAAGGGCAGACGCCGTGCCAAGCAGCTTCGGGGCAAGCTGTTTGCAACTGTTTCGGCAAGGAACTGAGGCTGGAGGGTTTCCGTCAACGGAGGGCCTTGGGTGCGGAGTTTATTCTGTACAGAGCGATATGGGCGCGCCCAAGGATTACGGTTAAGACCATCCAGCATTTCGCCCCATGCCTGTTCTTTCGCTCGACGAATTGCCAACTGAAGAGTCCTTCGGGCCTCTCGGTAGGACTCGTAGAGTTGGGTCTCCCGCTCTTCATCGCGGCGGCGCCGCCTGCGAACTCGCGAGTAGCTCCTCCGGGCACTGATACACGCCGCTCGGAGGTCCGCCAACTCCTGGGACCACCAGTAGACTTCCCTCTTTGAGGGTCGTCGTCGTACACGAGGCATGGCCGCATCGCACACAGCCGTCATAGAATCCCGAAAGCGGCAAGCACCAACATCGACCCCCGCGAAGGGAGATGATGACGACACCCATGCCTGAACAATAGCTGCTTCGGCTAGCATGTCTCTGTCGAGTCGGTTTACTGCCCACCGCGGAAACCGTTGAGTGCCAGAAGTCCGAGCCACTACGGGACCCTGGGAAGTGGAGACATCTACACGGATGTATAGATGGTCCGATAAGGTCTCCACACTCTCCATGACCTGCCAGCCCTGAACACGTGCGGCAACAGCAGGGGTAGCGAACGAAAGGTCCACTATCGACCCCCCCTGCCGTCGGACGCACGTATTGATGGAACCTCTGTTAAGGAGACAGAGGCCCGCAGTCGTCGCCCACTCCTCGACTGCTTCTCCCCGGACATCAGTCCTGGGGGAACCCCATGCTCGAGATTTCGCATTGAAGTCCCCCATAACCAAAATGTGGTTAGGTGCCATTCGCCGAACCGAGGACCCCAATTGATCCAGGAAATCCTCGAATTCGGCAAGGCTCCTGTTAGGAGAGAAGTAAACCCTCCCCAAACTCTGATACTGAAGTGGTTTGGGCGCAAGATTGCACCTCGACCTCCTCCTCGCAAGCGTCATTAGTCGCATGAGATCCCAGTGACGTATAAGAGCCATCTGACTCAGATTCTTCACCAAGCGGAATTTGTGGCGTGCTTGGTCGTAGAAAACGACCCCGCTTATCACGGGACAGCCCCGCGGTAACAGCTGCTGCAGAGTGGCCTCCAAGTCTTGCTGGCACTTTTGGAGGCGGCATTTTATCCTCACTCGAGGCCGACTCCGACCCCGAGTGCCTGTGCAGGGGTTTACGGCCGTCCTTTCTCCGGGTGACGGAGGGTTGGTCGGTGGTCACCCGTTGTTTAGGTCCCTGCGATGTGGGCTCCACACCACAGGGAAGTGAGCCTCCCTGGCTCGCTGCGTCCGAAATGGACGGATGGCGGTCGGTGCCCCCCCCAGAATACGAGGGGCAGACCGAACTAGGTTCGGTGAGGGATTCTCCGACTGCAGAGCAGCCGGTACCCTCCTGGGGTAATTCTATTTCTCGATTCGCCATTGTCATGTTTTGCTGAATCACAGCTTTGCCTTTTTTTAAACGGGGTGAGGTCCCCGGTGGGATTTTTTAAGGGGTTGTCTCCCCGCAGCAATTCAAGCAGAGCCCTCGGTCCTCTCAATGAGGATTACGGGTCGGGCCGACCGGTGGTCTGCATCAGACCGTGTCTGCTAGTCATGACTGACTAGCAAACCCGTCGCCCCTACCGCACCAACATCTCTACTCTTGGCAGAGGGTGAATACCCCGAGCCCGCTCTTGCTCCTTCCACTGTGCCCTCTGCTAGGTTCAGAGGGACACGCGGAGAAACGCCCCTATGCCCAGACTGGGCCCCCAATGTCAGAATATTCGCCACCGTGCAATAATGTCCTCCAAATAGTGGATTAGTTATTGCCCGGTGCCCAGGGTGCACCACGGGGAGGTTTTCTGACTTCGCACCCCGACTGTATCAGCCCCTGCACCAACCGTGCCGTCATAACTACGGATCGCTGGTTCGATTTCCGCTTCGAACATGTAATTTTATGATCATAGTTTTTACGGGTCTGGGTGTATTGTATGTGGAATTTTTGTCTGTAAACGCACCCCCGACACAGGAGAAATCCTAGTGTGGGGCAATGTTTTTAAAAAAAGATCATGCAAACTTTTTGTTCCGTTCGGCGATCGAACCCGCGCAGAAAGTCATTCTCTTAGCTTTTTTTTTTTTTTTTTCCATGCCATTGACATGTAATGTCGGAATGTAAGCAACCAACGGTGAGTGGGTTCAGCTCCACTCCACTGTTAAAATGTGGTGAACCCACTCTATGAACAAATAGAGGAGGAGTTAGTAGTAATATACTCTAAAATAAAAGTACCACATAAAATAACCCACGGGGTGTCCGATACAGTCTTGTACCTTTACTTACCTTGTTTTATGAGCTACGGTATGGCTAACAAAACAATTAAATTGATTATACTCAAAGCGAAGCTCGTTTACTATCGAATAGTCGTAATATCGATAGCATGATGAGCACGTGGATAAAAAAATAAACAAATCTGCAGGCACCTTAACAAGCTTTTAAAAGCTCTATCTCCAGTCTAAATAACTGGAAAAAGAAAAAAAAGGCTGGGTCAATGGGCCCCAACGTAACAATGTAACCTGACCGCACTACACGGGAAATATTACACAAAGCAAAGGTGTTCATATACAGCCTCCAAGAATATTACACTGTAGTGTGCAAGTGACAAGAAGGCTTCTTTCAACTTATTGTTCTTTACTTTCATTATAGAGTACGTGTTACACAAAGCAAGTAAAACCTTTTGAGTTTAAAACATGAAAGGAAGAAATAATTTCTTCACAATTTATAGTTCTGAGCTTCGTCGTCATTCTATTCCAATGTGATTCGGTTTGTACTTGCAGTACACGCACAACAAACAGTGGGCGGCTAATCGAATCAATCTAATCCAATCTGCCAGCTCGTGATCGAATGATCAACAAGCAAGCTGTTCAAACAAGACTAGTCTCTCGAGAGACTTGCATCAGAGCTTTATATATTATATTATATTGAAGACTACTCATATAAATACAAAGAAGTTAATATTAAATATATGCCGTCCCGAAGCATATGTTGAGCGCTTGCCTTTCATACAGGAGGATCTGAGTTCGATCCTGGCTCGCAACTCTGAGTTTTAGGATTCATCTGCGAATCAGAATTTGATTATCACTTGCTTTACCGGCAAAGGAGAACATCGTGAGGAAACCTGCACGAGGCCTCCAAATGTTCTCAATGGTGTGTGTAGTCCGCCAACCCGCATAGGCCAGCGTGGTGGACTAAAGGTCTTTTTTCATTGGTCCCCAGTGGAAATTCTTCATGAACATCCTCCCTTTTTTTTTTTTTTTTTTTTTTTATTGATGTCCAGTGGAAATTCTACATGGAACTTCCTTCACCCCGGGGAAGGGCGAAGGGGTGTGCCGGACTCCTACCGGCTAAAACCACTGGAGCGGTCATCTTCGGCACCGAAGGGGGGCTCCAGGTCCTCGTAAGATCACACTAGAGCCGCCCATTGGTGCCACGCCTCCTACTGGCTAAAACCATTGGAGCGGTCATCTTAGGCACCAAAGAGGGGCTCTAGCTCCTCGTGGGATCACACTAGAGCCGCCCATTGATGCCACGCCTTTGGGCACATTTCGGGGAGGATTGTAAAGGATCCCCCCAAACCGGTGGAATAAAGCTTAACCTTTCTCATCGTGAGAAAAGTCTCGTGCGCAGCAGTAGTGTTACCTAAAAAGTTGACACGATGACGTCCCCGTGACTCACGTGGGTAGAGTAGATGTGCGGGAGAGTTTAAAGATTAGCGAGGCAGTCTGTTTGGTACTACCAAACAGTTCAGATACACAACAAATCTGTCGTAGTGTGCATGATTTGAATTTTTTTTTTTTAAACTTTGCCATACACTAGGATTTCTCGGTGTCGTGGGTGCGTTTACAAACACAAATTCCACATACAATACACCCAGACCCGGAACAACTACCTGCAGATCGTACAAATATTTGTTCCGTGCGGGAATCGAACCCACGACCCAGTGCGAAGCAGTCGACTGTATCAGCCACTACACCAACCGTGCCGTTATTTAAATTATACATCAAACCTCCGGAGTGAACACAGCTTGCCATGAAACTGTGGGTTCATGTTTTGGTTCGTAATTGATCAGTTATAATAAATACACGTGCGCGAAAGTCTGCAGATTATTGTCGAAAGGAACCGTCTATCTTCAAAATATCAAAACTGATCTGGATTAAATTCTAAATGATTTGCTACACTTTTCTGGATATTTTCTTCCACTCCTGCAAGTAAAACCGCAGAACTGTGGACGTACCTTAGCGCTCTTGCCTTTAAGAAACACCGAGTATCGTGTCCGGATTAACAATAAAGCACCACTGCATCTCCTCTCGTGGATGTCGTAAAAGGCGACTACGGGAATCTAAACCAGAGGGATGGGCAGCAGCGTCCCTTCTGTGAAGCGGTAGCCATACTGCGCTCACTAACCCGCCTGCCAAGCGTGGTGAGTATTGGCAAATACCCCCCAAAATTATGACACAGTTGTGGAATCTATGGGGAGGCCTTTGTTCAACAATGGAGGTATAAATGGCCGATATGATGAGTATCGGTTATCGGTTCGATTTAGGATCATTAATCATTATCACAATTATAGATTAGTTCAACAGAAAAAGGATTTTCTTCTGAAAACAAGTTTTCTTTGTCCAATTTCGACTCACGATCCAGCTAACGACTTTATTTGTGATTCACTAGTTTTTGTCTCCGTCCTCTAGAGGCTGGGTTATCTAAGTTAATGCGGTCAAAATGGAAACACTTTTAACAATACGTTGCGTAGCTTATTACTTGGCCTTCAAACGTTAAAAACGTTAACTTAAGTTTGATCAGCGGTCTAAATATTATTAGTAATGTGTCGGCGCTTACAAGTTAATCTAACTTAACAGTCCTATTCCTTGCCCTACCTCGACGGCATTTAACGTGACCGACCTCGTTTAATACCTCATCGTAAACATCATCATATCGGCCATTTATACGTCCACTGCTGAACAAAGGCCTCTCCCATAGATTCCACAACTGTGTCATAATTTTGGGGGGTATTTGCCAATACTCACCACGCTTGGCAGGCGGGTTGGTGAGCGCAGTATGGCTATCGCTTCACAGGAGGAACGCTGCTGCCCATCCCTCTGGTTTAGATTCCCTAAGTCGCCTTTTACGACATCTACGGGAGGAAATGAAGTGGTGCTATATTCTTAATCCGGACATCCGACTATTTATCTCAAGCCTTTTTAGTTTTCTGCTAAGTTATTGTTGCTCCTCGTTCCGAACATGTGTAAAACAAATTAAAACTTAAACTTGTTTCAGCAAACAAATAATGTCGATCCGGCGTCAAAATAAAAGAGAGAACCAATTTTTCCTTATTAACTTTGTGAACGTAGTTTTGGGTCGCGGTGACAAAAACAACATTGTTTACAAACCACGTTGTTTTGTATTTTCTTTGATAAAGTTCAGTGTCACGTGTCGTCGCGAACGTATTTACTGGCATTTTTCTTCAGTGCGAAGAAGTCTCTAGCGGGTGGTCGGTCATTAGGGGTTCTCTTTGTTCAATTTTGTATTCACTGATGGTAGGTTTCTCTTATTGCATTCTTTACACGAAATTTAGTAATAAAAATGTTAAAATGTGTAATTATTGTTTTTCATCCAATTAAATCCATCCCAAGAGGAAGGTATTATTTAAGTAGATCACAGCCCTCTACATGTCGGCAACTCCTGATCTATAGCACTACTCAGGCTGCTGAAATAAGTAAACCCACTTTTACCTTATTTGACGCAAAAGGGTTGCATTCGATCAATCATAATCATCTCCGGCAGCTGGTCGGCCTCACTACGCTCTGATAAGTGCGAGCCTTCGCCATGATCAGTGTTGCCAGATTAACTTCGAAGAAAATTTAAAGAAGTAATATTCTTTTACTAGTTTTTTACAAGTAACCAACTACTGAGCACGTTTGATTGACACAGGCAGTGCATTCCTTATTCGGACAGCCTGAACACGGTGAAGGATTTATCACAACATTTGGTAGAATGCAGGTTAAGATATAATAAAACATAGATTAGGCAAAAATTCCGTAGATACTGTAAATTGATTATGTCATCATTTCGGCCGAATAAACTCCACTGCTGGACACAGGCTTCCTTCAAACCACAACGACCGACATCGGTGTGTTGTGTGCTCGTTGGGGGGTTTTGCCATAATCGCCACGCTTGGCAGGTTAGCGATCGCAGTTGAGTTGTTAATGTGATCGAAGGACACTGCTGCCCATCCTCCGGCGAATCCCTAAATCGAATTTTACGACACCCACGGAATGAGATTGCGTATATGTCTTAAAACACTAATTACGAGTAAATTAATATTTTAGAACATTAAAAATATGTATCGGAGCACCAACCTGATTATGTCCACTATTCCCTATTGCACTTATTTGTTCACCAGAAACTTAGTATTCAGTTGGGTATTAATATCAGTTCATTTCGGTGTACCCAGGGCACGATGTGTTCAGCGACAACTACGGTCGACAACTAGATTTTTTATTTATTTCAAATTAAATATTGTATATGTTGTTATTAATTAATTCTTAGATATACTATTATTCTGAACGTATGTATATTTAAAGGTGCACATATTAAAAGAAAACACTCAATCTCGATTACAGTAAATACTCTAATAATATAATTTATATAGCCGCTGCTCTAATAAACCACTCTATTTCTATAGATATTTAAAGGTTAAACAGCGAATAGTGATGTAGAGCTGCTCAATGTAAAAATCAGGTTGAATTCGCGAGCTGTTGGTATAAAATCAGTAGAGCAGTAGAATATCCAAGAATCTGGTGGGCAAATCTACTGATTAATCACTAGATCTGGCAACAGTGGCCATGATACACGACTCGGCTGTGCGGGCGGTCACTTTGTACGTCATACTCATTTGGCTGATCGTCTGTCTACATCTGTTTTATCGACTTGTGAATTGTTCTGTAGGCTGTATAATACCTACCTACATTCCCTCGGTACTTATTGCCAGTAAAAATCTATTTCGTAAATAACATTTGTAATCGAGCATGAACCATTCACTCGAACGCTATTGTAAAAACTAGCTCGTGTTATTTAAAGGACAATACGCTGATATTTAACACGTAATGGGGCCGACAAAGTACACCATACGACTCCCATTGTTCACCGTAGCCTTTACACCATTGTCGCGTGAACTACGGAGTCCGTACGTATACGTACCTCGGGAGGTCCAAATTAAAGTAACGGCGCGCCATAAACGTATTTAACTTACCTTTTTACGGCTAGCGTTTTATATTTCGCACTTTATGGGCTTTCTCCTTTTATTATGACCGTTAAAACCTATAGCATTGTTCGTCTCTCCGTGCCTCTAGTTACGGCTGAGCCGTTTTATTCCGAGTCGTAACGAGTCAATCCCGCCGCCCTCGCCCGCGCCTCGCCCGCGCCCTCGCCCGCGCCCTCGCCCGCACCCTCGCCCGCGCCCTCACCCGCGCCCTCGCCTGCGCCCTCGCCCGCGCCTATCGCCCGAGCTCGCGTAGTCGCTGGAGTCGCGTCCATAACACTTATATTGTTATCGACTTCGTATCGTTACGATACTGCGGATTAAATGACTTTGTAAGAAGTAATTAAAATTGTCGTAACCGTTAACTGTAGTAACATTCAGCGATGTGACAAAAGCGGATGGTTATAGTCGTTAAAAATTTAGATATTAACCGTGATGTTTTTTCCTCTTTGTGTTCTCCGAACCGATAATGGTTCCTATGAAAACGAAGATTCCTATGATGTAAAAGGATCCGCTTGCGATCGTTTAAAAAAAGACGTCTGAAAAGTCTGACTCATGGGCGAAAGCGGAATGTTTTCCTCAATCGGGTAAAATCTTGCATACTCGGTACATTTCTCAGATTGCCGTAACAACATGGCTTTTCATAATTATATGTAAACCACTGATATTTAGTAGGTTCCGGTTAGGCCGGAAGCCGACCTCGAAACAGTTACAGGTGACACTGATAATTAAATTCACACCGGATAGTATTTTTTAACACTTTATCGCAGATCGCCGCTGGCAATCGCTTATCTCATCCATATGTCTCTTTACAGAAAAATCACGCAATTGGACTGAAAGTCTTATTAGTTATTTATTCAAATGTATATGTTGGTACATTACATAGTTATAGTTATGTTTCAATGGTGGAGGAAAACGGACGATATTTGGGATCTGAACGACGAGCAAATTTTTTCTTCACATCATTATATGCATATGAATAATGTTCACTTTAGGATCCGAAAGGCTTTTATTTTTCAAAAAAAGTGCGTTTGTGTGTCTAAGCGCAAAGCAACAAATGCTGTGATTGGCTGATGCCACGATACGCAGTCCCTTTCCTACAAATTTCTGCACTACATATAGCATAGTTATGGTTATACAAGATGTCGAGCTTGACGTGGAGCCGTGTATACATTCCTGTGTCCTGCTGGTGGCGACGTCGGGTGTCGGGTCGCTTAGTTTCCCTGCAATAATTATGGTTGAGCGAAGCGACGCTGATGCATGCGTCATGCTCGTGAATGAGTGCTGTCTGTTGGGGTTGGTCAGCTTAATGCTGCCATGACAATTTAATCATAAACTTTTGTAAATATCAGGCTTGCTTAGTGTAGACTATTTAATTAGTTTACTCTCTTTTCTCCTACATTATCTACACATAGTCTTAATTTCAATAACAATGTATGAAGTCTCAAGTGATTTAAAAACAGTAAACATGGAGTTTCTTGTACGTTCTTCTGCATAGGACATCTACATCTTGGAACGCGGCAACTAAAGACTTGACTATTCATAAGTGCCTGTATATGGTTTTACATGAATAATAACATTTTTATATGTTTTATCGTTATCTTTATCATTATTAATATTTTAGTTCATCTATTTCACACATTATTCTCAAATAACTGAATACTATAGTAACTATCAATCGTGTAACAGTTTTTAAATTTAATAATACTCGAGTGTCTGTAGTGTTTCTTACCTGTCCTTCTTTGAAACTACATTTCCACTAGGAATTAATAAATGCCTGTGAATGGTTTATATTTATTTGAATAAAAATCATTTGAATTAAAGAACATTTTTTTGTCCTAATCACCACGCTTGGCTGAGTGACTGGTGATCACATTATGTCGCGCAAAAGCATAATTTTCTACGCTACGTATATATATAATAAAACGACCACTTTCGTCCAATCTTTTAAAGATGCTGTTTTAGTTCTTACTCGACATGTATCATCTTTTGAACATTCATCATGTCTTATCGTGTCCGGTGTCCGGTGTTCGGTGTCCGGCCATATAAGTGTCCCGGACATAGCGCAGTTCTTTATGTGTCGTGTCTCCTAGTGTTGTGCCGATATACATTACGTTAGGTTTTCTTGGAAACGCAGCAACCATGAAGCGAAGTAAGCAACATAGCTATAAAAAGATATTAAATAAAACTAGGTGAGGATGAACGTGTGCATTAAAATACTGCACGTTTCCTATAATTTTCGAGTGTGCATAAATAACGCGATAATGTCTGTTTATTTTGGGATAAATAAATATTAGTTATTTAAATAACTGCATAACAATGTAAGCATTTATTGAATATAGTTTTTGTGGTAGCTGATCATATCGGTAAAAAATGAGAAACGCACACGCGAGAGGGCTTCAAAATGTTCTCAATGGAGTGTGCAATCCGCTAACCCAGCGTGGTGGACTAACGGCCGACGTAATAATCAATCTAATCCAAAATCTTCAGATTTAAGATTTTGAAATTCATCGGTTGTTGAGTTACGATCACATTTAACAGAAAAAACCAGACACATCCGTAACCTGACATCCCAATATTTTGGATTAAATCGATTATTAATTACGGCCGTAAGGCCTAATTTTTGTCATCGTGAGAAAAGGCCCGCGCTCAGGAGTGGGACAGTAATGGGCTAATTAAGTTAAAAATATTGTATATTTGTTTTACAAAATAAATCTTTTTTCTCTAAACTAAGTAGATACCTTTTTCTCAGATATCTCGTTTATATTTTATGTCGTTTCATTTTTTATTGATAATGGATAAGTTTGTAACGCAAACTTCCGACCATTCACGTGAGTTCTGCACTCCCATTGTAACATAACTGAGCCAACACACAGAACAGTGCAAACTGTAATCAAACAGATGTGTGAAACGATATATCTCTCGTCTATCTCTATCACAGTGAGCGTATAGTAATTACAATAAAAAACAAAGGCTCGCTTGTCAGTGTCAGTCAACTCTAATTAGTTATTCAGCGACCGGTTGAATACGCGTCTATCTATGGACATGAAAGGATTCATTACACGTCAATTATTGTTATAAAACTACTTCATATCACCAGGTGGCATCGCAAGTACACTAGGAAACCTTGAGCCTATATATAACTTTGTTGCAAAGGCAATATAAACCAGTCAAATTGCATTATGATGCATGCCGATGTCAAAATGTGTATTTATGCCATTAATCTTTTCCTTCCCTAACTACTATATTGCAAAATTAGATCGTAAATATACGTATTACTCGCGTGTTATAGATTTATTTTTGTATTCGATAAGAACCCTGCCCCTATTAATTTTAAAATTATGACAATGAATCTGGCTCCAACGTTTTTAGGGTTCCGAAGGAAAAAACGGCGGAACATTTATAGGCCACTCGTGTGCCTGTCTGTCCGTCTGTGACAGTCGATTTGCTCGATAAATAAATGAATTTTGAATATGGAGGTGACTTTTGGGGGGCAATATAGAAAATTAAAATTTTAATTTTGCAAACTACTCCATGTGTCCATTCGCCCAACTCCCCCCACCCTCAGATCCCCTGTCTCCGAAACGTATGAGCCAAAATTAAAACAAAAATATGGATAATAGCTACAGATTACAGGAAAACCTATAAGAAGTCTATTGTTTTAAATTACCATGTACCATCTTTCAATATCGTACGTACAAACTCACGTTTGTGGTTGGAATGTATGGGAAATCATGTTTTGCAACTGCGATGTCAAGTTTGTTCCTGGGATAAGTTATTGGTACAAGACCGAGTTCAACAATATATTCAACAATCAGCAATGTCGGAACCTTCTCCACGCGAGTTTAACTCGCACTTGTCGGGTTTTTGTTTTCTATGTAGAGCGTCGCTGTCTCTACAGAGCAGTTTTGAAGGGAGCTTCATCTGCGGAACCGGATAAAAATCGCAACAAGTGAATGCGTGCCCCTGTGGTGCTAGAGTCGCGACACGAAACATGTGTCTCAGACACTCGGTGTTTACACTGTACTGCACACACACAGGGGCGCAGGCGCAGACTGCACGTATTTGATACTATCGCAATCATATCCTATGAACACACGGCGTGTCTGTAATGCAATACATTACTAATAGCAAGCGTATGGCTGAACTATAGGTTACACATGATTACAAATAACAAATTTACATTATAGGTATGTTGGTGCGTGTCAGGATAAACCTTTTGTTTCAGTATTATCCGAATTTTATAACAAAACACTTGGGGTTTTATGTGGATAAGGATGTAGCAGCACTCCATCTCCTCTCGTGGATGTGTTAAGATCACATAGATGGAGAGGGGTGGTCTATTCTAACGACCTCCGGCCACCATGAGCGACCTGCAAGCGAAGAACTAAGGGCACTTCGTCGCCTGAACAGAAACACGGGTGCAATTCCTTAAGGTCAAACATCCATAGATCCTTCAATACAGAATTAAAATGACTGTGAAAAACCAACTTGGTATATGCTAAGACATGATTGAAGCTATTCAAGGACACGTTGGAGACGGTGAGCCATGGTAACGAGTCTTAGGGAGTACCAAATTGGGTTGTCACCGTTATTTCAATTCTGTATTCAAGGATGTATGGATGTTAGTGCTTAGAGAATTGCACCCCAGGCCCCGAGTCGGCGGCGCGTGTGTTCTGCGCGCGCTTCTCTAGAGATAATATGTGAGGCCGACCAGGTTGCCCGGAGACGAGGCCCGTCAAGCAGTGACGGGCTGACACCTGCCGGGGGTGCGGACTAATGCTGACTAAGCGAACACCTCACCCCCAGGGAGTGGTAAGTGGAAGGACATCGTGGGGTTTTAGCCGGTAAGAGTCCGGCATGTCCCCCCGCCCTTCCCAAGGCGGAGGAAGTCCATGAGGGCTGCCCCAAGAATAATAAAAAAATACAATAAGAATTAATATCGAGAAAGCCCGCATTTTATGTAAAATAAGTTGTTCTTCGTAAATGAAATAGCCTGAGAACGATAGCAGGTAGCGCCATCTGTTGCGTTAATAGCTGCAACGTAACTAGTTATTACAACAACGTATCAATCAAAGCAACCGCTTATTATGTCCGCGGCTTTAATTTATAACCATATCGCAGCGAGCCTTATGGGGGCGATGTCTGCTAACTCATAATAATATGAAATGACGGAGAAGGGCAGTGTCGTATTTATAATTCCTTTGATTATAAATACACGTACACAAGTACACATTAATAATAATTATTATTACGTATATTGCCCTGTGGTGCCGGGTCAGAATGCCACCACCCCATCTCCTCCCATGGGTGACGTAAAAGTCGACTAAGAGATTAGCTGGAGGATGGGCAGCAGCGTCCTTCGAGTACATTAACAACTCAACTGCGATCGCCAACCCGTCTGCCAAGCGTGGCGATTATGGCAAAATCCCCAATGAGCCCACAACACACCCATATCCGTCGTTGTGGTGATCTTTGGGGGAGGCCTGTGTCCAGCAGTGGACTTCATTCGGCCGAAATGATGATCATTACGTATATATTTAGTGAGTTTGCCTTATTTATTTAGTTATTGAAGTGATCGTGAGGTGGATTCGATTTCGAGGTCCAGTAAAATAAAGAAGGTTAAAAGAAAGAAAGAAATAATTTGTGTCCACGTTCCATATGACGAAACGGTTGGCTCAGTGGCTAAGCAATAGGCTTTCTGCTCTACGTGTCGCGGTTCGATCTCCGCGCGGAACAAATATTTGTATGATCTACAGATAGTTGCTTCGCGTCCGGATGTTTATACATGTGATATTTATGTCTGTAAACTGCACCCACGACTGACAAGAAAAAAAGGTAGCGTGGGACATCGTTTAAAAAAAGCATTTGACACAGACATATCCATAAAATGAAAGAAAAGTAAAAAACTCCTTATTTGATCAAAAAAAGAACATTAATAAACAAGTAGTTTCTCCTGTGGATACAAAAAATTCATACATAGAAAAATATTATGCGTGGTTATATGGTATGGTCCGGAAGAGCTATTCTAACCGCGTGAAAACTTTCCGTGTCGAGAACGTGTCGACAGATATCCGTATTAAAAATCTACCTATTATCGTGTAAATCTATTAAGTTTTGTTCGTAACCGTAGTTTTGTAACCGTAGTATATTATTTAAACGTTGCCCCACACTAGGATTTATCCTGTGTCGTGGGTAAATTACAGACATATTCCACACTGACTATACCCAGACCCGGAACAACTATCTGCAGATCATACATATATTTGTTCCGTGCGGGAATCGAACCCACGACCCAGAGCGCAGCAGCAATATTAACAAAGTTTTAAAATTGGTAGATTTTTAATACGGATGGATTTTTCATTCGCTTAGAATAAGCTCCACTGGTCTATGACTACTGGATTAACAAATATAAAACAAACATACAAACATTGACACCCAATCATCATCGTCATTTCGGCCGAATGAAGTCCACTGCAGGACACAGGCCTCCCCCAAAGTACACCACGACGACCGATATGGATATGTTGTGGGCTCATTGGGGGGTTTTGCCATAATCGCCACGCTTGGCAGACGGGTTGGCGATCGCAGTTGAGTTGTAATGTTCTCGAAGGACGCTGCTGCCCATCCTCCGGCTAATCCCTTAGTCGAATTTTATGACACCCACGGGAGGAGATGGTTTGGTTGTATACCAATACCTAGTTGGAACTCGACAGGGACTTCACAGAAAATTTGATGGTGGCCAAGCATTAAAAAATTGCGTAGATCTAATTAAGTTCACCAGTTCGATATTTTAAATTCGCTCAGCCCCCAGAGCACACAGATCTCTGCCCGACATGCTCCGACTTCGGGCTCTGTCTAATTAATTTATTGAACAGCTCTTACATCTGCTTCTAATTGCATTAGCACGCTCAAACATGTTCAAGAACATCATTAAACTTCGTCGGAGCGTGAATTTTTATGTTTATAATTAAGAACACTCCACTAACTTTATGTAATTAACAGTTTATACGTTTTACGGTTCAGTAGCGGCCCACATCCTGTGTGTACGGCGCCTTAGCGTTTGGTGTACAGTTTCGTGATAACCCTGCGGTTAAGGGTATCGGACACATTGCGGTAATTACCCAAGCGTGCACGTTCATGCGTTACCTCATCCAGGCAGCAAGACCACGAGGAAGCCGAGCCGTTAATAATAAATCCTGGCTCCGCCCTGAGAACTGCGACGCTCGGGCCACCTGTTATGACGTGTCTTGGGTACGAAATAAAACCACTACGTAAAATTACAAGCTTTTATTACAATACCTAGCTGGGACCCGCGGTTTTACCTGCGTTTAATTTAAAAGAAATTTAGAGTACTTCGACATAGACACTTGACATAGAATATATACATTGGATTTCAAAGGTTTTATTTTTTTTACGCGGAACATAATTATTTTTCTAAAATAAAAGTAGCCTAAGTTATTCCTTATAACATCAGCTATCTGTCAGCGAAAGTCCCGTCAAAATCGGTCCAGCCGTTTCGGATATTACCCGGAACAAACAGACAGACAGACGGACAGACAGATAGACAGACGGACAGACAGACAGACAAAAAAACAAAAAATTGTTTTTATGTTATATGTACCGTACATAATTTCATATGCATTCAGTAAAAAGCTGTTATTTTGACATTACAAACAGACACTTCAATTTTATTTATTTGTATAGATATTGGCATTACATGGAGAAGGGTCTCCCCGAAGACTACAATAGTATACTGGATGGGTCTCCCTCCGCTCCGTCGCCCCACGCGACACAAATGCGAGATCTTTTCACACACGTAGTTCCCGTTAGGTATACAGACGGCGATGCGTCGTCGGCGAACCAAAGGCAAGTGTCGCTATTTCCGAGAAACGGCGAGCCATCGATACAACTCCATTGTGACTTGAACCGAGCCCGCTTTTTAGGAAACGCTTGCTAAGGGCCCGCACGGCCGCTTTCAGACTGCCAATGGCCTGCGATACGCGCCACATGCTGAACACGACTGCATGCAAAACGCGTATAAATCGCAAGTCTAAATATAGCTCAACTGCTTTTCAATTGACCAAGTCAGGCACAGACAGTTCGTTTGCTACTCCAAAAAAGTCATACGACGCAAAACGCCATTAATTTGGGCCAATTACGAGGGCTTGTAAATGACAGGGCACAGCGGGCACAGCGGCAAAGCGCAGGTACGCTTGTAACAACATGTCTGTCGCAGCGAGGGTGGCAATTAAATCGCGCGCTTCCGTCGCATAATGTGCACGTCAGGTACGCAACTAATGCCGGTCTGTAATCGCCCTTATCTCGCTAATTGCCACACATGCCACTTTTAACTTAATTACGGCTAAGACAGCTATCATAGTCACTACGTCGCGTTGCCAGAATTAGGTTAAACATAGAACAGTTTTCAGAACCGACCATTTGTGTTTAACGAGAAAAATGTAATGCGTCCGACATTTGTGTAATTAGGATCGAGGATCTATTTCATGCACAATTAGTCGGACATTTTCGAAGCTAACGAGGTTTGACGCACAAAACTATGATTGCGCGTTTCCTCGAATCACGAGTTTAATGGCAGGAGTAGGTAGCGGCGGTGTGAGCGGCTAAAACGATAATTTCCTAGTTGGGCGCGTCCAATTTGAGTCGCGCCTAATGTCGGCCCCGACCGTCGAGCCCGCTTTGTCGGCCGGGAAGTGGGCTCGTATCAAAAGTCCATTAGAGAACAATCGCCGGTCCGATGTGCGTCGTACGGATGTCATTTGTGTCTCATATCGATCTTAGTGACACAAACCTGAGCAGCTTGCGGAGTGAGCAGTATGCATGTCACGTCCCGAATAACCAGCTCTTGGAGAACCGTTGACAGTTTGTTAAGAGGTTGTTTGTAAAGATACTTGTCTGTAGGTAAAAGTATATTCACCCTCGGGTTTTCTCGTCGAACAAAGCTAGACTCGCTATTGAAAGCATTCAATAGACGACACGTGTAACAAATAAAGGGGTAAGTAGTGATAGAGTACATAACTTTGTAAATAAATAATAATCTTATATACTATTTTTAAGATTTATTCCATTTTGAGTTTTTAAGCGAATTAAGATATAGCACCACTCCATCTTCTACCGTGGATGTCGTAGAAGGCGACTGATCGAGTCTAAACCAGAGGGATGGTGAGCCGCGGTCCCTTCTGTGCCGCCATTCTACGCTCACCAATCCGTCTGCCAAGCCTGGTGAGTAGGTACTGGCAAAATTTCCCCTCAATTGACGACACATGGCATGTAGGTTACATGTTGTATCGGGTGTCGCGGGCGTGCAGATTGGGGAGTCTGCGTGCTCACACCGAGCGACCCCCGGCAAGACGGTGGCGCGCACGTGGTCATGTGCCGCCGTGTGCGTAGCAGCGCACAGCGAAGCTTGGGGGGGATCCTTTTTCCAGTCGGCTTTCCTCCGCTAGAGGGGGTGACGGCTTTACGGTCATCCCCTCCGTAATGTGCCTAAAGGCGTGGCAACAATGGGCGGCTCTAGTGTGATCTTACGAGGACCTGGAGCTCCCCTTCGGTGCCGAAGATGACCGCTCCAGTGGTTTTAGCCAGTAGGGGTCCGGCATACCCCTTTGCCCTTCCCCGGGGCGAAGGAACTTCATGTAGAATTACCACTGGACACCAATAAAAAGGTGACCGGGAACTACCTCAAAAATCACTGCAAAAAGATTCATCAGTTTTTGGTGTAGTTTTTCATTGTTCCACTTTTTTCGGTAGAGCCCCCAAAAAGGCCGCAAACAAATCAGAATGATAACGTGCAACGTGAACTCCGTTCCAAAACCTCTCTTAATTATTTCGAACTTGATTCAGGGACGTCAAGCAGCTGTCTAAGTACGCCTTAAGTTCAAGTCAGCGAGGAAACAAAACAATTGATCGATTGAAACCCCACGATTACACTAAAGCCCGGTCCACACGGTCGGACAGAACCGTAACAACTGCTCACTGATGTGTACCAAGAACGAACATAGAATGTACAATGCTCGCAGTAAACCAATTATAAATCAAAATCATCACTGTGCCCTCACGAAAAAATATAAAAAATATAGAAATTGCAATGCCGGTATTATTTTAAATAACAACGGTTCGATTTTTTACACAGTTTTTACAGTAAAACAAGAAAAAAAAAAACAAGCTGTATTTCACCGCATCCTTTTCATCCCTCTTTGCTGTGTAGCAATGTTATTTACTACAATTAAGTTTTGTAATAATTAAGTTAATGAGTGACTGAGTGAATATTTTGAATTACTACCAGTACCGGAAGTATCGAAAACCGAAGCTTTTCTTTCCTTCGCGCCTAAATTACAGAAATACCGTGAAATTAGTTTTTTAGTCCCGGTACCGAATTAATAGTAAAATGCTGAGAAATTTGGAAAAGAACCGGTTCCAATCACTAGACACGACTAATGCTCGTGTACGTTCGTGGGTACATGTGGACCGGACCTCACGCCACACTGCTGTTGGATCCAAATAACTTTGTGCCTCAAGTCTAGGTAGTTTCTTAATCCCATCACCTTTTATAACGCTCTCATCAGAAACCTGTCGTGTGACAATATCAGCTTATAGGCACAATAGTCCTGCCGGTGACAATGGCCGGCTCAGCCGAGCGTGACCGGACCATTCCGGGAAATGCCTGGGGCTGGCACAATGTGGTACTAATAATAATTCCAACTATTGTTGTATCCAATACGCTGCTACGATAAAAAATAACTTAATGCGTGCTACTTTTTTGGAACCAATAGAATTATTATATTTTTTCTTGAACATGTTTCTCACCACAGATTAGAAATATATTTATAGATTATCAATATATTGGGCCCTCATCATTTTCGTTGACGAATAGTTGAGGAATTTCATACGCAGTGGCAGTTTGCCCCCGAGTTTATGGTAACACCACATCAAGGGTGCAATTCTCCAAGCTCAAACATCCATACATCCTTGAATGCAAAATTGAAATAACGATGATAACACAATTTGGTATTTGCTAAGACTGGTCCTCATGGCTCATCATCTGCAACGTGTCCTTCAGTAGCTTCAATCATGTCTTAGCCAATACCGAATTGGTTTTACACCGTTACTTCGATTCTGTATTGAAGGCTGTATGGATGTTTGAGCTTAAGGAATTGCACTCCTATATTCAAGGATGTATAGATGTTTGAGCTTAAGGAATTGCACCCCAGTATCTACAATAATAAGCTTTTCCTTTTGTTCACTATACAAAACTGCTTACATACTAACTTAATAAGTAAAACGTACACATTAACGGAAAGAGATCTCCTGGGTCAGTGGTCAAAATAGGAGTACCACAGGGCTTAATTCTTGGTCCATGTTTGTTTTAATATACATAAATGCCGTGTGGTATCCGGATTTTCCGTGTGGTATCCGGATTAAGAATAAAGCACCACTCCATCTCCTCCCGTGGATGTCGTAAAAAGCCCAAAAGGGAATCTAAACCAGAGGGATGGGCAGCAGCGTCCCTTCTGTGAAACGGTAGCCATACTGCGCTCACCGACCCGCCTGCCAAGCGTGGTGAGTATTGGCAAATACCCCCCAAAATGATGACACAGTTGTGAAAATCTATGGGGGAGGCCTTTGTTCAGCAGTGGACGTATAAATGGCCGATATGATGATATGATGAAATGCCGTGTGGTGCCGGAATGAAAATTTGTTATTAACAATAATATAGAAACAACCCGACTAGTATTTTGGTTATTTTCATAATGTCTTGTCTGACACTACTGTTTTGGGGGAATGCTGCCGATATTCAAAAATGTTTTGCTGCAAAACGAGTTATTCGATCAAGTTATGTGTTAAGCCCCAAATATTGTTACGTAATTAAAATGTAAAGAGATGAATATAATGACTGCGCCATCTCAGTCACTACACACTACAGTCTCGCGTGGCTACACGAATCGGGATACAGGACAGTGTGCGAGGCGGCAACTCGGCTGGCTCGTTTTCCGCCTTTTGACATCTTGGCGGAGACGGATGTGAGGGTCTATAATCAGACACGCTCCCTCCACCAGAGTGGCGAAAGCGCACTTCCAGGGGCATTCGTCAGGCTGGGGCGGCTGGCACCTCCCTTATGCTAGAGAGGGCGACCGCTTTACAGTCATCCCCTCCGAGATGTGCTTAAAGGCGTGGCACCAGTGGACGGCGCTAGTGTTATAGAACGAGGACCTAGAGCTCCCCTTCGGTGCCGAAAATGACCCCTCCGGTGGTTTTAGCCGGTACGAGTCCAGCACACCACTTCACCATTCCCCGGGTTGGAGGAAGTACAAGAAGTATTTTCCCCGGGCGATCAGTATAAAATAAAAAACATGTATGGACGACAAAAATGTTTTGGATTGAGCTGCTCTTATATTTATAGCCTTATATTGACATTCTTGGTTTTGGTGTATCAAATACCGTTGCCATTTTTTATCTTGACATTTAATTAATTACGTCTTCATTTCATATAATAGTTCTATCTAGTAGGCCATTAGAGTTTCTGAATTGAATAATTTATTTTTATGTGTACATAATTTTAGCATGTTAAAAAACTTATATTAAGTCGTTTTTAACGTCTTAATATAGGTTGTTAACAGCTGTTTCGCAGGTGCTCACCGGGCACGGTTGTTTCGGTGCGTACCTGCACAGGATAGGACGCGAAGCCACGGCACAGTGCCACCATTGTGGAGACGATCAGGATACCGCACAGCACACGCTCGGAGAGTGCCCTGCGTGGGCTGCCGAGCGGCGGATCCTGGTCGATCGGATCGGGCAAGATCTCTCTCTGCCAGCAGTAGTGTCAGCTATGTTGGCAGAGCACGAAAACTGGAATACAGTGGTCTCCTTCTGTGAGAGCGTCATGCTCCAGAAGGAGACTGCAGAGCGGGATCGGGAGAGGGCCGATCCCGCTCGAAGAAGGAGGAGACGGCGCCGGGGTAACAACCGCCCTGGCGCCTAATTCTCATACGCCTGAAACCCCCTGCCATTGTTATAAGGCGGAGGACCTCTGGGTTCGCGGGTGCGTGGATTGGGGAATCTACGTGCCCACACCGAGCGACCCAAGAGAAGACGGTAGCACGCATGTGGTCACGCGCTGCCGTGGGACGCTTTGGGGGATCCTTTACAATCCCCCCGGGGGGGTGACCGCTTTACAGTCACCCTCCCCGAGATGTGCCTATAGGCGTGGCACCAGTTCGCGGCTCTAGTGTGATCATACGAGGACCTGGAGCCTCCCTTAGGTGCCGAAGATGACTGCTCCAGTGGTTTTAGCCGGTAGGAGTCCGGCATACCCCCTCGCCCTTACCCGGGGTGAAGGAAATTCATGAAGAATTTCCACTGGGCACTGCTAAAAAAAGGTGGCATCTCCCGGTACGGCGTTACACATCCGATATTTTATTTATTTAGGAAAAGCATTTTTGTGACTACCTGTACATTTAATTAAAAATAGCTTTGAACTAATTGTACACCTTAACAGAATCGGGTGCATACAACACGGGGGCATGGGACACCAGGGGCATAACGAACGTACCCGAAGTGTAATGGTGGTACCTATAAGTACTAATGGAAACTATGTATCACTGGTTTTATTTGCCATAACTGCGCCGTTGGGCAACCCTCTTTAAGGGTTGTAGACCCGACAAGAAACTCCAGTTACAGTTTTAAGTTGTAGTTCACGAGCGTGACCACTGGGGTGTTTCGATTCCCAGTTCGAGCCTGGTTATCACATTTTTTGTTAGAATGTCTCGTAGCTTAAAATTCTGCCCTCAATAGGCTCACCCGCGTTTCATAAGATAAGATAACGTGAAATGCGGCTCAGAATGCCACCACCTCATTTCATCCCGTGGGTGTCGTAAAAGTCGACTAAGGGATAAACCGGAGGATGGGCAGCAGCGTCCTTCGAGCACACAACAACTCAACTACTGGCGATCGCAGACCCGTCTGCCATGCGTGGCGATTATGGCAGGACCCCCCCACTAAGCACACTACACACCCGTATCGGTTGTTGTGGTGATCTTTGGGGGAGGCCTGTCCAGCAGTGGACTTATTCGGCCGAAATGATGATGATGATGATGAAATGCGGCTTCTAAAAATGAAATGAAATGATCACTGATTCCAATCAAATCTAATCAAGTCATATTTATTTGCGTTCAACTTACATACATAAGATGGAATAATAAGAACATAGACCCCGGTACATTCTAGTTTACGATATGCAAAACTTCTCAATTAATTCTTAATAATAATAAGCATCGAATTTTAGTTTAATATTAAATTCAATTACATAAGGCAATAAGTATTAAAATTATAATCTGGGATTGTAATAATTACAATAATTTTATGTTTATGAGTTTTTTTTGAAGTATTTAATTCATTTAGCACCCATTGCAAAACATCTTATAATTGTAGTTTTCATCTCATACAATAGTTTTACACCGCCGGGCACAATCCAAGACTGCATTTTTATAGTGCAGCCAGGGAGAGTCCCCGGTTAGTGTCCATTACATTTTAGATTAAAATTCTCTAAAGGTTCTCTGCGTATTGGACCCTTGTCCCCGCGTAAGCTTATTAAAAGACCGGGTTCCCCCTTACTGGGGATATAAACCCGCGAAGAGATAGATATATTATTTGTAGATTACGCATGTCACACAATTTAACATTCAACATCAAAATTAAGTAATGTACAAATCATTATCATTTAAAGAATCTGCTATAGAATAATAACATTTATTAATCAGCAATGCCGTTAGTTTGTTTTTGAATGCCCTAATTGTGTTTCTTATATTTTGTAGTATTTTGTTATGTAGGTCCCATTGACTTGATTAATAATGCTGTTTTGTAACCGCCTTTATAATATAATAAATGTTTGTTTTAAAATCTTAAGGGACCTGGGCGTATCCCGTGTTTGGGCTATTGAAGGACACAAGTGTTTATTAGTGTTAACAAATATGGCTACTACCAGGATATAATATAATATAGAGAGAGATATCAAGATAGGCAAAAATACATGTGTTTTTTGAACATCAACAAAAGACATAAGCCCACCCTTCACCGCTTCCTAGTGTTTAAGCTTCAGTACCGTTATCCGTGTATTGTAGCTGAGAATAGCACCACCTCATCTCATCCCGTGGGTGTCGTCAAAGGCAACTATGGGATTAGCCTGAGTATGAGCAGCAGCGTCCTTCGAGTATATTTACAACCCGCCTGCCAAACGTGGCGATCGATCCCACGCTGATCACACAACACCGACCGATTATTGTGGCGATCTTTGGCGAAATGATGATGATAATGATCAGTGAAATATGTGAAGATAAGTTTCAGTGCGCCTCTGCCTATACCTTCAAAGAATAGTTTGATGTTGGCTTGTATATCGTATGAACTTTCTGCATCCATCTATTTTATGTATAACTGGGCGGGACGTGACGTCACAGCGCGCCTAATTACGTGTTCGTAGAAGTGGGCGATGGATGGTGTGAGTGGGTTGTGGGCTATTAGCTCAGCCTCTTCAGCAGGTTCCCGGAAACACGAGTACCTGCGACGCAGACCCGACGTTGATGGACGGAGAAGTGTGGCTGTGAACTTTGTGAAATAGTCGCGATTCTCAGAAATAAGTAGTCATTAGAGAAATCTTTGACTTCCTTTAGCAAGTGAATATGAAAGTTGTTATTTAAAAAAACAACATAGCCGTCACATCGTTTGTATCAGTTCCCATGTGATCGAAAATGACATTCTAGAGTCGAACTACGGATGTCACACAGGCTGGAGGAGTTGAATTACTTAGGGTGTTTAGGGTTCCGAACGTCTGAAGGAAAAACAAACCGCGGGACCCTTATAGGATCATTCGTGTACCTGTCTGTCTGTCCGTCTGTCACAGCCAATTTGCTCCGAATCTACTGGACCGATTCAGTTGAAATTCGGTACACATATGGATTTTTGGGACCCAAACATGGAGGTGTAACGTAAATAAATGAATTTTGAAAACGGGGTCGCTTTGGGCGGCCAACATAAAAAAATAATGCAAATTGTACCGTGTAACCTAAGAAACGGAGGGGCTTGTTGTGGTCTCAAATATATTTATTTTATAATTTAAAAATAAACAGTTTTAAAGTTATTAAAGAACATAAACCTTGTTTCCGATACTAATGAGCCTAAATTTTTAAATAAATAAAGATAATAGCTCTTTACCTTTAGATTATAGGAAAACCTATATGATGAAGGCTGTGGTCTTATAATAATATGGTAAATCTTTCAATATTGTGCATGCAAACTTTTGTTTGCAGTTGGAATCTATGGGAAGAACATTTTGGATAATATAATTATCGTACGGAACCCTCTCCACGCGAGTTACACTCGCATTTGTCCGGTTTTCTTATAAACTTCTTCCCTCATTACCATTTCTTCTGTACCCACCAGTTTACGGATATAAATCTTACATGCGCAAACACCCAGACCCGAAACAGCTACCTGTTTGCCATACAACTATTTGTCCCGTGTGGGAATCGAACCCGCGACCCGTGGTGCAGAAAGCCAATCGCTTAGCCACTGCGCGAACCGTGCCGTCAAATTCATACGTAAAGATAACAAAGCGAAAGACAGTAAGTGCATCATGTCATTAATACCGTACAAGTTTAGGGACGTAAGCTGTCTATGGAAGCAACACAAAAGGAAGCTGTTTTATCTCTGTTCAGTTCAGGGAACGCAAGCGAAGTCCCGCCTGCTTACTTTTATCTGCACAGAACTTATCCAGCGCTCAGTGTCATTGCTTTTAACCACTTACGGCCAAAATTAATAATCAATTTAATACAAAATCTTTGGATTTAGAATTGAGGTTTTGTCTGTTCTTGTGTTAAATGAGATCGCACAATTATGGATCAAGTTCTAAATCTTAAATCAAATATTTTGATTTTGAATGCAGATATCTACTATTCGTCAACAACTACCTTCACGTTATAGATGATAAATTGTAGATTTGTGGCATAGTCCATTAGATGCCCTGCGTACATTTTGATATGATAAATTATGATTTATACTTACGCATTCATTTACATTTTTCTTTTTTGCAGCAAATGTACTTCACTTAAGATTACTCTGTAAGTTGTTATTTTTATTCTTTATTCATGACTGGGTCCGCTCTTCACCTCGGTCTCGCCTGATGAAAAGCGATGGATCGATGGAACTAGCGCACCCAGAACATGTCTATTTACTCTTACTTTCAAAGTAAGTGGTTACTGGTAACAGGGAAAGCTGACGAATTTCGTAAATGTTTTCAATAGTGGTGCATCGATTACGATCAATACTTAATCTAATCAATAATCGCCGGTTATCAACATTTCCTTTAGGCTTTGTAATCGCCGATTAGTAAAACAAGATACTTTGTCTCTTTTTACTTTCTTGAAAAGTTGCCACGCCTTTACTTTTGGGACGTAATCTAGAGATTTAAAGATATATATTAAGCCTGTTTTTTTAATTAAAATACTTAATAAATATTTAAATTAAAATAAACTAAAGGTTGTGTAACTAATTTTCAAATACCGTTTCTATTATGGTAATCGGATCTCAATAAAAAAAGGAATTCAATAGGTGTGACAAAGTGCCTTTCCTTATAACTCTGAGCCACGCTTTAATATGTGGCCTCCTGTACATTTAACTGTCTAGGACTCCACAATCAAATCAATAAGAGATAGATGGTGTAGTTATTAAACAATCTGGACGCGACGGGTCTACTATCAATGTGGGCCGTGGTGGGAGCCCCCCCCGGTACCCACCTCCCGGCCTCCCCCTGCCCTGCCCCCGATCCGCTGAGTACCATTAATCAGCCGTCATGGACACGATGTGCTGCCTCCGGATATATTGATGAGCTTGATGGAATATAAATGGCCTGAGAAACGTGATATTTTACCAAATTACTGCGCTCCAACTAAACCGATGCTAATGACATTTTACGCCCTCACAAGCGAAACTTATCAATCTACTCTGACTAGTTCAGAAGATACACAATTATACACAGTCACGCAACATTCTTAGGTAAATATAAGTAAGTTCCTAGTGCAACGGTGCCCGTTGTAGATAAGTTTCTTAAAGTTAGTGACCGTGAGATAACCTCAATTTATGTGTCTGGTTAAATAAATAATGTAAATATCCGTCGCACAAATCTCTGTCCAATTTAATGGCTAGCAAACCCTGGCCATCAATTGCGACTAAGTAGGGTCGCTAGTGCCGCCATCCAGAGGACATTACTCGCACTGCGAAAGAAAAATAATGTGTTATCTATACACAGCTATATACGATATAACTAAAGTCGAGAGAACACCACTAGATGGCGCTGTATGGTGATTAAAAGAAACACGTTTTGAGGTTTGGTATTTTTGGTGTTATATTAAAACCGATTACATTTTACAAATGCAAACTTAACTAATATCACAGTCACGTAATCACAACAACAGGCAAATATCTTCGTCATTAGTCATAGATTCCTGCAAAAATTGTCACGCACTGTCAGATGCACCTTTCTGACTTATTTCATTGATAAGTTTTAAAATAACATAAATACAAGACGTTGGTCACACATTTTACCAATTCATCTCCATAGCCAAGTTAATAAATTAAACGGGTTATACACTTGCAGTTCTCGATTTTGCTGTTTATTGTTTTCCTTGGACTTGTAGAGAAACATGCCTTGCGCGTCGGAGCTACACGAGTAGCCCAGCACGGTCTTGTTACCACTGCAGTTGTTCCGAATCAGTTCGTCCCAGCTGGCGCACTGGCGGCCCACTAGGGATTTTTTATTGATGGTTGATGCTGAGAACAGTTTCCAGGAGAGAGCGTGGTCGCACTCTAGACTGATGCTCTTGTGTTTACACTCGGGATGTCTCCCTGGGACCCCATTCACGTAGACGTCGGCGTGTCCCACCGGCTCCTCTAGCCCCAACACGCCAGCGCTCGAATGTATCACTTGTACGAACTGAGCGTCTCGCTTATCTAGTTTGTGCTCAGTGCGCGCGAAGCAGGGCTTCGCCGGGTCCAAAGCCGTAATTCGCCCGAGCGTGGCATTTAATTTCTTCAGCACCAGTTTACCAGTCACGCCGGCAACATGGGCACCTAAACTGAAGCCTATTAAATGAATTGAAGAGACCGGGTAGCCTCGTTCGTGTAGGTTCTTGATGAAAACGTAGAGCAGGTGTGAGAGGGGTGTGACATTAGACACGGAGGCGATGTAGCCCCGGCAGAAGGAGAGACAAGTGTCGAGGACGAGGACGGAGCGGTGCTTGGTTCTGAGGGCGTTCACGATGGCTTGTGATGATGCGTCGTTGGGCCTGTTCCACCAGCCGGCCACGTAGAGCACTAGGTTGTCGCGCAGGCGCAGATGCTCGTGCGCGCTCTGAACGCTGTACCTATGTTGTTGTCCTCGGGTGAACTCCACCAGCTGCGTCTCTGACAACTCCGAGGAATAGGTGCGGGAGAACAGCAGCTGCTGCGGCAGGACTTCACCTGCAAATATATTACTTAATGTTAACATATGTCAGGGTAACCAAACGCTTGTACTAAGAATTATTCTTACATAAAAATCTAAATACATAATGTCAAGACTACTGCTAACTTTACTTCGACTAGACTTGTGGGCAGCAGAGTACAACCATTACGAGTAAAATAAAACGCTATCTAACAATTAAATAATAATTACTTGCAGTAGTTATTAAAACGCGACAGCGTCGTTGACGACTATAGTTTTTTTTTTTTTTTTTTTTAAAACGTGTTTCTTGGCGGTGGAAAATGCTTGATCATAAAGTTATTTTGTTTGTAATGTTATGTTTCAATAAACCCTGTTGTTAAACCTTCGTAAATCACGTTTTAATACATAGTTCGAGTGTTGTACTCGCCCACACGTTTCGTGAACAGCGGGGATTCTTTTGTTGGTTTTGTTTAACTCACTAACATTGACCTTTCAATATATTAAGAACTGATTTAATATTAATTATTATGTTTGCATATTACACATTAAGATTTCATGTTAATCCATTCATGAATTCATGATATGAAATGACAAAACACCGATGGTTATTATGCTACATGTAAGTATGTGTGAGTCGGTAAAGAATAGCCTGGTATTTAATGTGTGTGTAAATTCGTAAAATGATTCAATGTCATTGAAACAAATAGTTGCAGTATGTAATGAAAATGCCAATTAACGTTGATGTTATTGAAGATGTCTGTAGTTCTAATTAATTTGCAACTGTTCGGTGGATACGTTAGTACGCTAGGCTGTTATTAACGTACCAAGCGCGTCGTCGAGGCCGTCCTGCCGCTCTTTGGAGCCTGGCTCCAAAGGAGCGAGCGCGTCACCTACCGCCTGACGCAGGTGCTCACCGGGCACGGTTGTTTCGGCGCGTACCTGCACAGGATAGGACGCGAGGCCACGGCACAATGCCACCATTGTGATAGCGACCAGGACACCGCACAGCACACGCTCGAGGCGTGCCCTGCGTGGGCCGCCGAGCGGCGGATCCTGGTCGATCGGATCGGGCAAGATCTCTCTCTGCCAGCAGTAGTGTCGGCTATGTTGGCAGAGCACGAAAATTGGAATGCAGTGGTCTCCTTCTGTGAGAGCGTCATGCTCCAGAAGGAGACCGCAGAGCGGGATCGGGAGAGGGCCGATCCCGCTCGAAGAAGAAGGAGACGGCGCCGGGGTAACAACCGCCCTGGCGCCTAATTCCGATACGCCTGAAAACCCCTGCCGTTGCTATAAGGTGGGGGACCTCTGGGTTCGCGGGTGCGTAGATTGGGGAATCTGCGTGCCCACACCAAGCGACCCAAGAGAAGACGGTAGCACGCATGTGGTCACGCGCTGCCGTGGGACGCTTTGGGGGATCCTTTACAATCTCCCCGGGGGGGTGACCGCTTTACAGTCACCCTCTCCGAGATGTGCCAATAGGCGTGGCACCAGTGGGTGGCTCTAGTGTGATCATACGAGGACCTGGAGCCTCCCTTAGGTGCCGAAGATGACCGCTCCAGTGGTTTTAGCCGGTAGGAGTCCGGCATACCCCTTCGTCCTTCCCCGGGGCGAAGGAAGTTCATGACGAATTTCCACTGGGCACCAATAAAAAAAAAAAAAAAGAAAAAAAAAAGGCTGTTATTAACGTAGAGTGGGGAGAGTTCATTGCGGTGATGCCTTTCATCTTTTGCTCAATACGAATCAATATATTTTATGAACCTTTTATAATCCGTTTATATATGAATTTATACTTTATCTTAATATAATAAACCGGGATATTTTTAATAAATGATCCAATGAAAATTAAAAAAATTAGTTAATATTACATTGGTTTATATTTTCATAGAAAATCAACAACGATATTCATTAGCAATGAATAAAAGATCTTTAATTGTACAAAAATGAGTATTTGCAGTTGTAAGAACAAATCGACCCTAAGAAAATCCCAAATATGACGAAACATACCCATATTTTTTCAAAAATAATTCTTTTTCCTAAATAGGCCCAAAAACATGGTAGTTACCAAACTGCAGAATAAAAACTCATTAAATAAAAAGAATACTGTATGAATGCTTATATGACTGCATATTAGTTTTGGGTCCACTTATGAAAGAAAAACATTTTTCTCTAAATTTTACTTACCAAGGTTTTCGTAGCAAGGGTCGAAATATATACATACAAGTAGCGAAGTTTCACTGATTGTACTTTGAAGATTCAACTTTTATTTTTGTGAAATAAGTATTCGTAGGTAGGTTAGCAGAAACAATGCCTACAATAATCAGGTCCTTATAAATTTTATTTCGCTACACGGATACATATTTTTGACACACACATTCACCTTTAGGTAATTACAATAATGTAACCATAGAATAGGGTCTCATGAAACCGCGTCAGCCGTGAAAGTCCACTGCCGAACTTAGGTTTGGTGATAAACTCCAGTGGAATGTGAAATGATGTGAGGATATATATCCATAATCACCATGTTTGGAAAACATATTGGCGATCGCAGGGTGGTGTTATTAGGTCTCTAATCCCCGCCGCAGAAGACGCACCGGGCGTGGGCGCCGTGGTAGGGCGCTGAACGATCTCCGGCCACCATGAGGAGTGGCCTGCGGGCGACGAACCAGGGGCGTTCCGTCGCCCAAGCAGAATCGGGACCTGAGATGGCGGCGCGCGTGTTCTGTTCGCGCCTCTCTGAAGGATGGGTGCGGCCAACAAGGTCGCACAGAGAAGGGGCGATACCTGCCGGGGGCGCTGTCTAATGCAAAAAAAGCGTACACCTCACACCGGCTAAAGGTAAGGACACCGTAGGGTTTTAGCCGGTTTGAGCCGGCATGCCCCTCCGCCCTTCCCAAGGCGGAGGAATTCCAAGAGGATTTCCCCACGTAAAAAAAAGGGTGGTGTTATTAGGTGCGGCGAATGCACTAACAAATCCCACAACTCCAACGATAGGTCGATCGACGGATGCCGCTCTTCGGAGCCTGGCTCAGAAGGAGCGAGCGCGTCACCTATCGCCTGACGCAGGTGCTCACCGGGCACGGTTGTTTCGGTGCGTACCTGCACAGGATAGGACGCGAGGCCACGGCACAATGCCACCATTGTGATAGCGACCAGGACACCGCACAGCACACGCTCGAGGCGTGCCCTGCATGGGCCGCCGAGCGGCGGATCCTGGTCGATCGGATCGGGCAAGATCTCTCTCTGCCAGCAGTAGTGTCGGCTATGTTGGCAGAGCACGAAAACTGGAATGCAGTGGTCTCCTTCTGTGAGAGCGTCATGCTCCAGAAGGAGACTGCAGAGCGGGATCGGGAGAGGGCCGATCCCGCTCGAAGAAGAAGGACACGGCGCCGGGGTAACAACCGCCCTGGCGCCTAATTCCGATACGCCTGAAAACCCCTGCCGTTGCTATATGGTGGGGGACCTCTGGGTTCGCGGGTGCGTAGATTGGGGAATCTGCGTGCCCACACCAAGCGACCCAAGAGAAGACGGTAGCACGCATGTGGTCACGCGCTGCCGTGGGACGCTTTGGGGGATCCTTTACAATCTCCCCGGGGGGGTGACCGCTTTACAGTCACCCTCTCCGAGATGTGCCAATAGGCGTGGCACCAGTGAGCGGCTCTAGTGTGATCATACGAGGACCTGGAGCCTCCCTTACGTGCCGAAGATGACCGCTCCAGTGGTTTTAGCCGGTAGGAGTCCGGCATACCCCTTCGTCTTTCCCCGGGGCGAAGGAAGTTCATGAAGAATTTCCACTGGGCACCAATAAAAAAAAAAAAAAAGATCGATCGACGGAACACCGAGGGATTTTAGCGGATAAGAGTCTAGAGAGAGAGAGAAAAAAGCGGTGTTCCCATGTTCAAATAAAACGGGATGTTATTAGCATGCCGGCATTATCGGCATTCATCCTAGCACGTGTGTCTCCACAACTGTCCTTTAAGCCAGGGTATTCAATGGTGAACAACTGAAAGGCAAGCAGGAAATTTGTATTTGCCAAGCAATTAGAACTTTCGTTTTGAACGTCTATAAGGAGGTCTCCGTGCAGCTGCGGACGGATTCTGACTCAATGAATGATGTTGATGACGATAGTTATCACGTTTTATTTTTATTAAACGTTTAAAGTATCAATAGATAACTTCGGGTCTAACAAGTCTTGCAACTAGGGATTAACCGTGTCCAGTAGTGGGCACCTTTTTTTAAATTTGTCCCAGTGGACATTTTTCATGGACTTCCTCCGCCCTGGGGCTAGAATCACTAGGGTGATCTTCAGCACCTAAGGGGTTTCCAGGACCGCGTATGATCACACTAGGGCCGCCCTCTGGTGCCAAGCCTATAGGCACAACTCGGAGAGGGTGGCTGTAAAGCGGTCATCCTCCCCGGGGAGATTGTAAAGGATCCCCCCGAAGCCTCACTGGTCCAGTAGTGGGCACTTAGACTACATTAAAAAGCAAAACATTGAACATCGGTGACTTTGAGTGCTGGTTTAATTAAAAATTAATTGAATGAAACAATTTATTTGCATGAATGAAATGTACTACTTACAGAGACAGATGCTAGGTTTTACATATAATTTTACAATTCGGTTTAGCATGCAACGATTATATAAATTCGCAATAAAATGTTTGTCTTTATAAATTTAATATTAAATAGGTTCCAGCTCCAATAGCCATTTAACATTTGTAAATTATGGATAATTACGTCTTAAATATTCGTCTACAGAAAAAAAGCCATTTAAATAACACATTTGAAAAATGATTAATTGAAAGTTCCTTAAATGTCACAGGCAACTTAAATATATATATTCAAATATTGTTATAGCCATTGTAAAACCATTGGAATTTATTTTTCGTAAGATCGTATGAATGTAAAAATTTGGAACAATTGCTGCGCCTTGCCCATTAATTTACAAACATTTTGTTTAGAATAGCGCGTCTGTCGTCTATGGATGCGTCTGCGGCGATCGAAATACGATAATACAAAAATAAAGACATTTATTTCAAGTGGACAATCAGCAGCATATAAGGCTCGCGATTATTAAAAGATAATTTATTTTTAATATTTATTATTATATGAATACTTATGAATATAATAAAATATATTTAATTTCAAGAGGTAAAGGTAAAGCATTTAAAAATGGAATCGTAGAATTTAAAGCGACAGATAATAATCCTTTACTACTTTTCTTAAAAGCTGACAATGACTGAGCACGTCTTATAAGTACCGGTAATGCATTCCACAAAGGAGCTGCTTGAATGGTATAGGATGTATGCCCCGTTGTGATCTTTGGTTGGGGCGCACTGTGATTTTCTTTATATATTTTCCCTAATACAGACCGTTATGAAATTAGTAATTATCCTACCTTTCTCTACGGTCATATAATCAACCGTAACTCTATAGGCCGGCGCGCCAAATTTTCTAATCAAGCGTCTATGACATCCATGATGTATTTTATTATTGCTGTTTTCTTTTGCACTTTGAAATTTAGCGATACGAATGTTGAATAGTGAGTGTTTAGTGAGCAAACGAGGGAAACACATACAAACAATAGTGTTTGTATGTGTTTCCCTCGTTTGTTCAAGCATAGCATCGTTAAGCATAGGCTTAGTTAGAGACCAGCAGTACAGGGGTATAATTCCTTAAGGTGAGACATCCATACATCCATCAATACAGAATTAAAATGATGGTAAAAAACCATGTTGGTATACGCTAAGACATGATTGAAGCTATTCAAGGATACGTTGCGTAGTGACGAGTCTTAGGAAATAACAAATTGGGTTGTCACCGTTATTTCAATTCAGGGGTGCAATTCCTTAAGTTCAACTATCCCTACATCCTTGAATATACAATCGAAATAGCGGTGTAAAACAATTTGGTATTCGTTAAGACATGATTGAATCTATTCAAAGACACGTTGCAGACAGTGAGCCACGAGGACCAGCCTTAGCGAATACCAAATTGGGTTATCACCGTTATTTCAATTCTGTATTCAAGGATGTATGGATGTTTGAGCTTAGAGAATTGCACCCCTGTATTCAAGGATGTTTGAGCTTAACGAATTGCACTCCTCTTCTGCAGTAACTCACAAGCAAACTCACCTCTGAATCCGCAGTGAAAAGCAGTAAACACTACGAAATTAGAGATTTTAGGTTAGCTAGTGAAGCCAACTCTCCTATGAATCCGCACTGAAAATTCACTGTGGATTCATAATCGAGTTCTTACAAAATAGCCACTCAGGGAACTCTCAGGACTGTATATTAACTAAAACAAACTTTTGTTCTTCAGCTTTTAGATATAACAACAAGAAATCTACTTTCCATACGTAAGTTAGCGTGGGAAGTACTTTTTTATTCTTATTCCCTGAAGTATCAGAACATGAAGTTTGTAATATCGATTATATTTACCGCTCAAAGTTTGTCGCCACTGAAAAGCCACTGAAAATTTCGCGCGCTAATCGCACCACTAAGCAACCGAGGCAGCGGCGTAAACACTATTCGTCCCGACGAGGTGTGCACCCTGCAGTGACAGGGTGGCAGCTGGCTAATATATGCTAAGCAGTACTGTGACCGGTAGTAATCCGACGCTTAACTAATGCCTGAAGATCAGATACAGTATCCACTGTACATTAATCTTTTACTTTAAGTTAGACAACAACTCGTATTAGCGTACCTACATTGTGTAGTAAAATCTTATAGTAGGTATGGTTGGGACTCCAGAAATTGACACTAAAAGACACTTTCTCTCTCGACTGTTCCAATAAGGATGTAATAACGTTAATCACAAACACGTACAACTACCAGACGCCGCCTTCACGACCTCATCAAAGTTTTCTCTGATGAAGGGCGGCAATATCGAGCCGAGGGCGGAGAGCGAGTCGGGGACTTGAGTCGCAGCCGCCAAAGCGTCCACCGCGAACACCGCCAGAGCGTTCGCCAGCGTCAGCACCGCCAGAGTGTTCGCCAGCGTCGTCGCCGGCGCGCGCGCTGCCGACCGCGCACGTCGCATGCCCGCCACTGCGCATGCGCTTACGTAACTGTTAGTTATAAACAACGAGCGACCAACGGCCGAACCGTGCCCTTGATACTGAATCACGGATGATGAGCACTAAAGAAGATGCCGCAGAAGGCACAATCCGAACAACCCGATCCGCACTGAGCATCTCAGACTGATAGTGGCTACGGTAAGGAACAATGGAAGACTGTACACGTTATCCTATTTTATCAGGAATGTGTGTAAAGTCCTTTAGCAATATTTATCACCCCATAGCCCACCACTGCAGAACATGCCCCCAATGATCGCTACAATCACCTTTCTTAGGGGATAATTGCCATAAGCACCACCCTTGGAAATAGAATTGGTGTTCGCAGTTTTATATTAGCACGCGGTAGGATGGTGCTACCCTCTTAATATCCGCCCTTAGTCACCTTTTTCTACAGCCATAGGTGGAGAGGGGTGGTCTATTCTTGCCGGAACCCACACGGGCAGTTCAATTTTAGCAGATAGAGAATGATAGCATCAGGGTATAAAATATGAATGAGGCCGAGCTAGGTATTCAGAAACTAAGACCTATAGTGATTAACGGTGAAGAAAATCTGGACGAAGCCCAACCTTGAGTAACACTCAAGTAGTCTGTCAAAGTCAAATAAAATTGTTATAAATAAATCAAGCTGCTCATACGACTTCATGGATAAATCACCACGCTTGGCAGACGAATTAGTGATCGCAGTATGTTATTCTAAGAACGCAGGAAGATGCTGGTGCCCGTCCTCTTGATGTCAACCCTCTACCTTCTACGACGCCTGTGCCCGAGAACGAATGGACAAATGTTTGGCTTCGCTCGGCGTCAAATGTTTGCGTTAGCGTCATGAGTAGAATGTAGTGAACCTTCTGTACATTGGCTTTTATGCAAATGCTGAGAATTTAGCAAACAGCTCGATATTATTATATACCTATATATTTCTTAAACAATATTTTTGACAACGTTGCTGTATTTTATGTTATAAGTAGGTGTGGAGAATAATGATTGTAAAAAGTGCTGTGACATGGTGTTCTCGATGGATCTTTAGAATTGAACTTTGTAATGTCATCAAGATCTGGATAGTCACATTACAAATGTTTTTGCTTTGGAAATTCGTAAAATATTTTGTTATTGTGGCGTGCTTGTTATTATTTTGTATTTGTTTGGGGAATACGTTCATAATTAGATACGTTATAAGTTCTGTACCCCTAGTACGAGTTTCTTTTCACGATCGAAACGTTATAGTAAACTACACGTTAACTAGACGTATCAATGTTCTATTATTGGTTTTTATACTATAGATATATTTTAACAAAAGCCAGGTTCAAGGTCACGAGCGAGCCATGCTTCGTATTTCTCTGCGAAATTGAATAAAAAATGAGATCCGTAGAACTGAAGTGGCCGACATAGCTGAAAGGCTTAAAGTGTCAATCGGTGGAGCACATAATGTAGGACTGATGGCCGCCGGGGCAAAAGCGCTCTTGAGTGAAGACCACATCGGAAAACGTGGAAATGTGTGGAGAACGCATTTGTTCCTTCGACGATGACATGTTTAACAAATGAATGAAAAAAATGAGTGAACTTACAAAAATTAACTGTTTGAAATGTGAATCTTCTGACATTATGACATTTCTATATATGGCAAACTATACATAGAGTTTGGATACAGCTATAGCATCGCTTACCTCGTCCAACTTCATAAATCTTATTATAACGATGTTGTTTCGCGACACCGATACTTATTTCCGGCAATAAATCCAATATAATACCAGTTGACACCAGGAATGTGAGCTTAACCTTCGCCGCGCCGCAGCTCAGCAAGTCCACCCTGTTTGATATAATATGCCGGGACCTTGTTCACACACGATGAATAGCAGTCGCTGATAATCGCTAATAGCGATGCTGAAGCAAGGTTGCAACCATTGTGATAACGGTGCAGGTGGGCCTGGATACGATTTTAGCACGAGATCAGGAGCATGGGGGTGGCAGGAAAGTAATATGTACTTGTTAAGCCTACTGCAGTTCAGTGCTGGGCATCAGCCTCTTAACAAAGGCGTTCGTATAGTCACCACGTTGTTGGGCGACTGGGTCGGTAACTTATTAGGCAACCCTCTCGCGCCAGTGGTGCGAAATGCGAATCACTACAGTATGGTTGGTAGTTGGAGGGTTATCTATGAGAAAGTTGTTTATTTAGGAACGGATATTCCCTGTTATATTGTTTCACTGATTATAATATCTCTGTAATAAGTTATGAATGTCAAATGCCCATGTCGTGCCCATCCCAATATCCGTTGGGAGCTCTGTTCTCGAAGTTGTTGACGAGTATGTCTACCTGGGACAAACTGTCCAGTTAGGTAGGTCCAACTTCGAGAAAGAGGTCAATCGTCGAATCCGACTCGGCTGGGCAGCGTTCGGGAAACTTTGCAACGTCTTTTCGTCAACAATACCGCAATGCCTCAAGACGCAAGTCTTTAACCAGTGTGTGTTACCAGTGATGACATATGGAACAGAGACGTGGTCACTCACAATGGGCCTCATAAGAAAGCTCAAGGTCACTCAGCGAGCTATGGAGAGAGCTATGCTTGGTATTTCTCTACGAGATCGAATCAGAAATGAGGAGATCCGTAGAAGAACTAAAGCTGTCGACATAGCTGAAAGGATTAGTAAACTGAAGTGGCAATGGGCAGGGCACATTGCTCGTAGAACTGATGGCCGTTGGGGCACAAAGGTTCTCGAATGGAGTGGACAGACTACCTGGTGAAGGTCGCTGGGAGTCGTTGGATGAGAGCGGCATGTGACCGCTCGTTGTGGAAATCTAAGGGGGAGGCCTTTGTTCAGCAGTGGACGTCCTGTGGCTGATATGATGATGATGATGATGAAGTTATGAATGATGGTTTAACAGGCACTGAGGTGGAGCAGTTTGCCTTCTGTGCAAAGTATTACGCATTCGAATTCCCCATTGGCACAAATTTATCTTGTGCGTGTACGTCACGTTTGTGTCTGTAAGACACTCATGGTTCAGGAGCTCTTAACGAAACAAATCGGTAGAGACTCCGTAGTATATAAAAAAGGTAGGAAATAGATAAGTGTGATAACAACTTAGACTTTCTCTAAGTTTATTCTTGAACATGTCTGCACATATTTCTATGGCACAAGTTAATCATTTAGCAGACGCTGGCTCTCAATGATGTAGTACTTCCTCAGCAATTCAACAGTATAAAGCCAGCCCATACATAATACATATAAACTCAAATCCTATCAAGTATTGAAACCTCGCCAAATCGAAACTGCGGTCAAAAGCCGATATATCAAAAATCGCGTCGGCTTCATCCTGCGGGTGCTCACGGCTCCGCATACAAAACGACGGGTTAAGCATATGTGGACATATGCCCAGCGTATGTACGTTTATGTGGGCTCGGCGGACCAGGTGGAGGCATTGTCCGCACCGTTACACCGGGGCTCAGTGACACCGATTAGTTCGGCACATCTCCAAAACAATCTGGCATGGCTGGCGAAAATATTTCGGATTACGAGTTTTATTTGTACGTTGTACCTGCAATGTAATCTTCTTTATTTTAACTGTTATAGTGATTTGTGTGCACGCAAATATAGTAGGATCATGTGTGCAGTTTCCGATAAAAATAAGTCAACCCACAGCCCGTATAAGCTCTCTTCTCTAGTGTTCTGTGGAAAAAACTATCTTTCACCAAAGAAATCGTACGAGTATAAGGCGATTATGAGTTATTTTCGTTTAGCTTATTGGTACATATATGAAATGTTTATTTCTTGAAAACAGATTTTAAGATGGCATTTTAACTGTCTGACTAATCCTATGACTGAAAAAAAATCGAAATTGTGAGATCACGATATTTAATTTATTCATTTGATAGTATTTCATCATCATTACAGCTAAAGGTCGTCCACTGCTGAACAAAAGCCTCCCCCACAGAGTTTCACAATTGTGTCATAATTTTGACAAGAATTTGCCAGTAATCACCACGCTTGGCAGGCGGGTTGATTAGCGCAGTATGGGTAGATACTGTTCCATAGCAGTGGTGGTGTAGCCCATCCCTCTGGGTTAGAGTCCGTTAGTCGCCGTTTACGACCTCCACGGGAGGAGATGGAGTGGTGCTATATTCTTAATCCGGACAACATACGGATTATTCAATTGACATTGTTTATTCAATAGTAATTTAGTTGATTTCAATTCAATAATTAATCTAGACATTGTTATTTGAACTTTGCATGGCATGGGTAAAAATATGGCGATCTATAACATAATCTAACTATTGTGAGACCTTATATGCCGTCTATGTATTACGCAAACGAAGAAAATTTCATTTTTATTTTATGATTTGAAAATTAATTCTATGAAAACCCATACCGAATGCAATAAACATTGCCTACAAACATTTTATACGACTTTTCCTAAATTAAGGCTGATACTTATGCGGCTGAAATGTTTTTATTTTACAGTATCTTACAATTAATTCACGTTCATCCTATATATCTAGGTTATTAACACGTGTTTTAGATACTTTTTCTTTTATTTCTACACAATCTGTGTCATCATAGATGAACTATCGTTGAATAAAGACAAATACAAAAGAGAGTCCATAATGTTTACGTTCCGTTTGAGAACAAACAAAATGACAATAACCAGTGGCACCGGTTACCGTAATCGTTATTTTTTAACGTACGTTAAGACTAACATTAGTTGAAACAACGCTTTTCTGGTTTGACGATGGTTAGCGCCATTTTTAACGTTTACTCGTGCGTCATGTAGCGGTGAAACAACCCGCCCTTAGTGCATAGATGCCGTGTTTTTACGTTAAACTAAAAGAAAAGCTGCTAATCGAGGTCAAACGAACCACAAACTGCTCGTCATGCTGTCTGGCAGCACACTCACCCAGCAAACTGTACCCGCTCAAACGTGAAAAGAAATTCTATGAACTGAATGGTAAGGATAACGTTGATGATGACGTAATACCCTGCCTACATCGTCGTAAGTGTTCTATCCTGCTAATGATGGCCGCTCGCTGTAGCAGCTATAATAAGATGATATTCAGTCTGCGTTCACAATGTTCGCAATCGTGTTTGTAGTTTCAGTGACGGAGCTTCAAGAATATGATGTGTCATGTAAGCCAAGGTTCATTTTGTTGTCATAATATATTTAGGTACTTATATGTATATAGAGTCCTACTACCAAATTAGTGGACGTTATTTTAAGGGGAATCAGTAAGATCAAGGATCCGTGTTTATTAAAAAAACATGTTATAATGAAACACTTTTAAACGGATTAGATCGCGTATATTATAGATTTTTGATTTTCCTGACGTTTCGAATACTTTGCAGGGTTCGTACCCACCAATCAACCACCAAAGGTAGGGCACCAATATATGCGATATAATCCGTTTAATAGTATTTTATTATGAGTAATAATCGCGAAAACCTAAAACAAGTTATAATAATAAAATTGGCCAACCAGGCGGCCAGGGTTATACACCAGCAACTTGCGCTGAAATATAAGCTTGTTGCTTCTGAGGTAGGTACCACACTACAAGTATGTACCCGACCTTTTGTTTTTTTTAATAGTGCCCAGTGAAAATTCATCACGATCTTCCTCCGCCCCAGGGAAGGGTGAAGGGCTCTTACCGGCTAAAACCACTGGAGCGGTCGTCTTCGGCACCTAAGGGAGGCTCCAGGTCCTCGTATGATCACACTAGAGCCAAGTATATGCCCGACCTAGTTCCTAGACCTTATAAATAGTCATGTTACATTGTACTGGGACCGGTCTATCATCAGTTCATCACTGACAGGACTATTGTTGCTAATAAGCCTGATATAGTGGTGATAGACCGAGTAGAGCGCGGCTCAATGATTATTGTCTATTGATATTACCCGCATGATGAGAATCTCGTAAAAGCCGAGAAAGATAAACAAATAAAGTATCTTGACTTGACACACGAGTTTGTCGACATGTGGGATGTTGACTCGGCAATCATTGTGCCGATAGTCGTTACGGTCAACGGCTTGATCGCCCAGAGGCTCGACCAACATCTTAGGAGGCTCTTAAAGAAAGTGGTCCTCCTTGACACGGCACGTATTGTCAGGAGGTTCCATGGAGCCCTAACCACCGGCAGCTTGGACCCTGTTCCCGATGCCGGTCGGTCACTATTTAATATTTTTATATGTATTTAAAAAAATGTTATAAATGTGTATATTAAGAAAGTAAAGGAAATAATAATTAACTTTTTAATAACAATAAAAGCATACAATAGCTATGGTACTGATACCCGAACAGCAGCAGTTGATAATAATATTTGTTATTAAAAGAATAAAGTAGCTTGCTTTGTTGCGAGCACAAAGAATTCCTTTTTACGAAAATGCACAGAAACGGCACCATAGTAAAAAAATGCAATGCAACAGCAATAGCAATATTATTTATAAAAAATGGCGAAAGTGCATTGTGTTGGAGCCTCTTCGCGCATGTCTCAATCATCTCGAGTGCTTCAAGCTTGTACGTGGCCGTACCATCTCAAGTATCTCTCACACGATCGAAATTGCGCTTTGTATAAGTTGAGCAGCTATTCCGGTGTGAAAGACTGTCCCACATTCGATAGGAGCCCAAGTAGTTTTGCAGCCAGAGATGTCCTAACTTCCACAAACCCATTTTGTCATCAGACGAACGGCATAGCGCCTTCGTTATGTGGTGGAGATTCCAGCCGAACGCACGAAGGGTATTGCTTCCCTTTTTTCGTACGTACCGCTAAGGCCTGGAATTCATTGCCGGAGTCTGTGTTTCCCGACCGTTATAACCTGCGGATCTTCAAGTCACGAGTGAACGAGTTTCTTCTATGCAAGCGTACACCGTCGACCGCATCGCGCTTATTATCTGGTGAGATAGTGGTCAAACGCAATGACACTAAATTAAAAAGAAAATTAATTAAAAGTTAGACTGAAAGACGACATAGCTCATCATATCGGCCACGTCCACGGCTGAACAAAGGCCTCCCCACAGTATTCCACAAAGTCCGGTTACGTGCCACATGCATCCAACGGCTCCCAGTGATCTTCACCAGATCATCCATCCATCTCGTTGGAGGTCATCCCACGCTGCGTTTTCCGGTGCACGGTCTCCGCTCGAGAACCTTTGTGCCCCAACGGCCATCAGTTCTACGAACGATGTGCCCCGCCCATTGCCCCTTCAGCGTACTGATCTGCGTGTGTGTAATCCTTATTTATTCCAGATCAAGAATTTCCCACTTTGCCTTAACTTGTGTTTCGTGGTACAAGTGCCCACGATATGTAATGACTCCAAACTACCAACACAACCACTCATTTCATTACCTTGCTTAAAACACAATGCGGCGACTGTTCAAATTAGTAGCTGCAATGAAAAGCTAATAGTACTTGTAGTTATTTGACGTGCGGTACGGGCGGCTGCGTGCGCGCAGGGGGGCGAAGGCCCGATGGTACACGGTGCGACGGAGTTCTTAGTGGTACACTAATTTACACATTAGTCTGTGGAGATTTGTTATCTCAATTATAGCTTAACTGCAAGGTAAAAATAATAGTTATATTTAGTGCTGGCTGTGGTCCTAGTGTCGATCTGCATCTACAATTAGTTTACTTTCGAAAAAGAGCGTATCGTTACGGGACGCCTGGCAGATGTAAAACTTTTTTTTTTTTGTAAGAATAACATTCTTTACACATTTCAAGCTAATGTACGGGAGACCATCTCCGATCCCCGCTGCAGAAAACTCCCCGGGTGAGGGCGCCGGCGCAGAGCCGCCCACTGGTGCCACGCCTATAGGCAAATCTCGGAGAGGGTGCCTGTAAAGCGGTTACCCCCCCGGGGGGATTGTAAAGGAACCCCCAAAGCGTCCCACGGCAGCGCGTGACCACATGCGTGCTACCGTCTTCTCTTGGGTCGCTTGGTGTGAGCGCGCAGATTCCCTCGCTCCATCTGAGCCAGGCTCCAAAGAGCGGCGGGGCCCGTCAGACCTAGCCAGGGGTGCCGTCAAATGCCTACACGGTGAACACCTCACCGCCAGCCATAGGTAATTGGAAGGAACACCATGGGTTTTTAGCTGATTAGAGTCTGCTGCTGCTCTCAGATGCTGTTTGTCCATGTTGATTTCCTAAACTAAAATGAAAAAGTCATGTTAACATAAAGCATGTAAAAAGCGATACATTTGAATGATGATGAAATGAATTTCTAGATGTTCGATTGACCTGAAAATTTTCTGACGTATCAAGAATCGATGACACTAAGATAATTTGACATGGCTATGATGTGGTGCTGTCGCCAAGATCATCAGCCCAAGATTTAAAATATCCAATATAACTTGGCGTTAAAATTAATTAAGAATATTACAAAGATAATTAGCAAAAATACTAAATATACCCTAAAACCCCCGTGAATGAAGATGAACAGGATTTTGTATTGTAGATATTAAATAAGATATTTAATACAATAAAAATCTGTTCAGAACTGTATTTTTTTAAAAGAATTAACGTTTATTATAAACTAAGTTGACGAACGACATTTAATATAAGTCCCGTTTTAACTATTTGAGCCGCCCGGTTTCCTACCGAAAACGGGTTTCTCGAATAGTTCTCGAATAGAAAGCGCCACTTAATACCAACTGGCGTTTCAGTATTGGCCGTAAGTGGTATAAACCAGTACCTAACAACATAAACAGATACTCGAATAAAAAGCTGTAACGACGTCGAAAATATCTAACATATCTAGAAAGACATTTATTAAACAACACAAAAACAAACACTTTAATATATTTCCACTGTCAAACGCTATAGGTACACATAACTATATGTTTAAGTATTTCCACTGTGACTATAATATTGCTAGGCTGGGGTGGAGTAGTGTCTTCAAAAGGCCACAGCTCAACTAACGCTGCAGGTAACTGCAACACTGATTTTCAGAGCTTCTCCTTAGCCTATTCCTTCCAAACAGTTCCTATTGTTGCTATTAAAAAAAATGGAAAATCTAATTTGGCTTTATCAATTATCCAGTGGTGCCGGCTACGAATCGCACCAACCCATCTCCTCCCGTGGGTGTCGTAAAAGGCGACTAAGGGATTAGCCGGAGGATGGGCAGCAGCGTCCTTCGAATACATTAAAAGCTCAACTGCGATCGCCAACCCGCCTGCCAAACGTGGCGATTATGGCAAAACCCCCCAATGAGCACACAACACACCGATGTCGGTCGTTGTGGTGATCTTTGAGGGAGGCCTGTGTCCAGCAGTGGACTTTGTTCGGCCGAAACGAAATTATCCAGTCAGCAAGCTTAGCCTCTCCATAAACAGCAAGTTGGGATGGAGGTTGAATTTCTTTGTGCCAGGGTACTTTGTTATTAGTTTTATTGTGTAAGGTGGATTTAGGCATGCTGTCATTTAACACTAGCTTTATTGATTAACAATAACCTACGAGCTTTTACTAAAGTTTCTTCGGTATATCAAAACCTTTCATTTCTTTTTACTTAAATTTAAAAGGGCAATAATATAAAAATAAAACCTTATCTATCTA